>CM039088.1:53657781-54257781 GCA_022113865.1 Chimonanthus praecox | reverse complement strand
ATCCCCACTTAATCCATTCTTTCAGTCAACTGAATCTTCAATTCAGTCGACTGAAATGACCCTTAGACTGTATTTTTCAATTTTGACTTTATTTTGTTCATTTCAAATACACTTGATAGGTCTTGGGGACAAAATCTTATCCTAGGATTCCATTTGGATGCATAAGATAAAGCTCGGTATCCTAGGGTCCACTAGAGGGTGACTTGAGCCATAGTGTTCAAACGTAGTTGAGTAACTTTACATTTTGTTCCTAACACTCATGACCAATACTAAGAACACAAACTTGATCTTCAATCTTCAGTATTTGTATCCTTTGCCATTTGATCTTCAAAGATTGATAAGCCATGTAATGACCCGTTCCGAGTTTTATCAATTTTTTTCTAAGAGGTTTTCGAATCTCCGAGTTGTCCTTGGGACCTTGGTAGCGGTGAAGAGAGTGTGGACGTCGTGGTGGGCCCAGTTTTGATTTTCGAGTTTGAAAATCCAAAGGGCATTTTAGTAATTTCATAATTTTTATGTATATTGTCATGAAAAATTCGTTGAAAAATCACACTTTTTCCCGATCGACGTTTGTTATTCGAGATTTTTTGGGTTCTCGAATTCTTTGTATTTTTTTTATTTATTTTCTTTTGAAAAGAAATTTATTTTCAAAACCTTAGTGTATTAAAAAAAAAATGAAGATTGAAACTTTTTTCCCCAAACCCTAACCCTCAAAATCCCTCAACCCCCCTCACGCCGCACTGTAGCCGCATTGCTACAGTGCCCGTGCGTCTTCCTCTTTTTCTATCGGTGGCTCTCCCCTCCTCCTTCAAACCATAGGGAACCCTCCACCCTCGCCGCAGCCGCAGCTGCACCGACCCCCCTCTTTGGATTTCCTCCTCTTCCCTCTTCATTTTTCCCGTCTCCTTCTTTCCCATCTGCCACCGTCTGCTGCTCGCCAAATCGGAGGTTCGGGCTCCCAGCCGCCGATCTTCTAAGCCCCCGTCGTCGACCAATTCAAGGTATTTGTTTTCCCCTCTCCCCTTTCCCTCTTCCGATTTCCTTCTCTCTTTCCCTTTCTCTCCCTCCCCCTCTCTAGTTTCCTTTCCTTCTTCTTCTTCTTCCCCTCTTTCCCTCTTCTTTCCCCTTCCCCTTCGGCTGAGTCACTCACAGCCTCGAGTTGACTCGGCCGGATCTCGATTTTGGACCCCAGTAACCTGGCCTTGTTCGCCAGATCCGGTCCAGCCTGCCAGATCTGACCCAGTTCGCCTGTTTCAGGCCCGGCCCAGTCAGGTCCGACCTGTTCTCAGGCCCATTTGCATTCCTTGCCCAGTTTGACCCGTTTCATCCCAATTTCTTACCCACCTATTCTTGTTTCAACAGATTGAGCCCCTTCAACCCCTCGGACTCGTTTTCTCACTTTGGATTTCAAGGACACACACAGGTGAGGGGACTTATCACGGTTTTAGCATGCATTGCATATATCAAATATGTACTTCCGAACATGGAGTGATTTGAATGGGACCCTCTATTTATTAAACCACTCGGTAAGGGTGAACTGTTGAGAATGATTATGTGGAGAGGGGTCTGTTCGAGTGCACTCTTTTCCATTATATGTTATTGTGAAAAACTTTAATTGGATAAATTGATATCGAATATGATACTTGGAAGATGTTGACGATACTTGAGCATTTATTTATAAGATGTAAATGCAATCATGCCGAACATAGAGAGGTGTGTTTAAGTAACTCGTTATGTGCCTTTGACTCGCATGATGACACATGATGTTGATTTTGGTTAGTTATGTTAGAACATGTTTATATTGTTATACACGGTTATGTATTTTATTTAGCTATAAGTTATGGGCTGGAAGTCAAACATAATGCTTGAGACTCAATGATAACGAGTTGTATGTCTATCCATAACATGCGAATGAATTTATGTTAAGCGCCTACTTATAATATGTGAATGAGACCATGATGGATATGGGGTTTGTGTTTTGAGATCTTACTATATGCATACATTGTTACACATGTTTATCATGCATGAGAGATAACCCACAACGTACAGTGTGCCGTTGGGTATTGAGATGGAGGACTTTTTTATGTGTATATATTTATGATGACGTGTTGATGATGGTTGTTGGGAGGACTTCCCGGTTACGCTTCGGCAGTTGAGACCCCCATAGGGGATGCGAGTCTCCCCATTGCATTCCGGCGGTCGAGGTGCCTACCCTAGAGTTTGGTTCCCTCGGGCGTGGTCGAGGTGGTTTCCGACACGACCTGGGTGGGTGAGGCAGTTGTGTATTCTTTAGTCTCCGGATGATACTGGTAGGGAGACCGGGGTTCGTTGGAGGACCTGATGTGGACTTTGGAGATGATTTATTGGATTTGTTAAATGGAATATCGTTTAATAGAGTAGCTGAGTATCGTAGGCATGGATGTTTTATTCACTTTTGATATTTACTGCCCCTTTCATATGTGATCTATAACTACCTTGTTGATATGTGATATGTTCTCTCACTGCGCTGTTTTTCTTACCCTTTACCTTTCAGGTACTCCGACCGTGGAGGGGCCAGGCGGGCCCCTTGAGCAAATACCAGGAGAGGAGTAGTAGAGAATAGAAATGCTTATGCTATGTTTGATGTTTTAGAACCTTAGTCACATAGATTCAGCCACATGTATGTTTGGATGACTATATAACCTGTTGATTAGTTTACATTTGTGGTTCGTTGTGTTTATTCTAGTTTTGAACTTGTAGGTTGTTGGACGGGAAGTAATTACCCCATTTCAAAAAAAAAAAAAATTTGTTGCTATTCTTGTACCCGATATCTGTCTTTTGTAACTTTTGTGGTTTTTCGGAGATAACGCGCCCGTAACGGGATGGGGCGTTACAAGCCATCCGATCTCTTCCGTGATGATCATGATTGTATAAAATTGATCTTCAATGATCTTGCCCTTCTTTCTTCTTTGACTGTGTCTTTTGCCAGTTAATCTCTATTGAATGATAGATGAAGATGATCTTCCATTTTTACAATATTGGATATCCAATACATGTCTTCTCGTAAATGTGATAATTGTCTCATAGAGTAATATCACTTGAAATGTTAAATATCACACGTTAATGGTTTGTAGTCATAAAAAATACCCATATATTCTTGGGTTGAAACCTTGGGGCTAACACAATGTACTTTCAAGTTTGTTATTACTGGAAGGTACATTGATGAGATCATTTGTGAAGTAGTTCCATTGGATGTGTGTCAGGTCATTTTGGGTAGCCCATATTTGTGGGATAGGGATGCCATTCACTACAGGCGTCAGCGCAAGTATAGATTTGTGAAGGATGGCAAAGAGTTCCATATCAATGCTACCAAGCCACAGTCTACCACTACTTTAGCTACCGCAGCTCACGCTAAAAGGATTGTGAGTGATTGTAGAAAGTTCGTATTGATGACGACAATGACACTTTCAGCATCGTCATTAACCCCCAAACCACTGATTGAAACCAAAAGAGTACATGTGATAATCCTGGAAGGGGAGCAAAGAGTAAAAAAGTCTAGGTGCTCACCCTGTCGATCACCAGTACCATTAGTGCTAAATAGGACGGTAGAAATAGGAAGTTGTACAGATCACAACAGAAGTGTGTAACTCGACATGATCAACAACAAATGAAGAGCACGTTCTAGGAGGGAGATGTTGTTTGGTTACGACTGAACAAAGGACGGTTGAAGAGAGGTGGAAGGAAGCGAAGTCCTATCCAAGATGGGCCGTACAAGATCCTCAAGAAGAGTAGAGACAGTGCATTCCAGCTTGATCGGTGGTACCGCCAAGACAAGGGAACTAAAGAGTCCCCCATCTACAATTTCCAGATTTAGTGGAAGCTAAATCCCCCAAAAGGGGGGAGCCTTGATCCAGGAGGCTCATTTGGTGGTTTTAGTCGACTGAAAATTGGAATTCAGTCGATTGAATTTTCACTCTGGCAAGACTGGAGTTTGTCTGAAAGAACTGGGAATAAATCAGTCGACTGAATATTACAATTCAGTTGACTTAAATGTATTTTTTAGTCGACTAAAATGGTTTAACAGCCCTTTTCGTGGCAGTTTTCAGCAGTTTATTCAGCAATTTTTATCTAGTTTTTCTCTTGTATTTGGGCACTGCATTGTGGGAAAACATGCCAGAGATTTGTACAATCATTTATTTTTGAGAAATAGAAGAAAAGAAAAAGAAAATAAGAGGAAGATCTATCTTCCTAAAAACCTCTCTCTCTCTCTATTTTCTCTATTTAATTCCGCTGTATATTTCTTTCCAATTGTCGCCCAAGCATCTGGATTCGGATCACTTTCTTTCTTTATAACAAATGGACTCGTTGGAGAAAAAAGAAAATGTCAAATTTTTCATGTTCTTCACGAAGAGTTCTAACGTCATAGAAGAAGAGAAGAATTATTCTTCATGATCTTCATTTTCTGTAAAAGGAAAAATAACAAAAGGCCATTTAATGTCGTGTATTTTGATATTTCCATGACAGCAGTCGTTGGCCCTCGACTTTGCCAAAAGAATGAAAGAAAATCAAGCAGGTTATCCTTGATTGCTAAAGTGAGGGAGTAATGGGTTGAGTAAGGTTTAAATCATTGACTTTTAATTTTGGTTTTCTTGTGTTGAGGATGGGCTGCAAATTTTTGTTGAAGTTGTGCTGACTTGAGCTGGGACCATGTTGTCATTGATTTCATTAGGCTCAGCCATTTAAGTAACGTTGGAGCCCATGGGGTAGTGCTGAAGAAATGATGCAGAAAAAAAATAAAAAAACAATAACATAAAATATATAAGATTCACATAGTTCAACAGTGTGCCTACGTCCACATAGAAATATGAATGATTTCACTATCGTTGATAATAGGGTTGTTAGGATCTGATCTTCCTGTCCAAAAGACTAGCCTGTTAGGTGCAGTGATCCAAGTCCTTTATATAAACCCCTAGATCTCCCTCTACACTTCCAATGTGGGACTCATTCGCAGCAGTCTCAATAACTGATAAGCACTAGAAAATAATAATTTTACCCTTTAATATTGGATTAGTTAGTTCTTAAATTTTGTTTATTTTATATTATTATTGTAATATATTATATATTCTAAAATTATATTAGTTAATATATTATAGTAATTAAGTTTATCTAATTAATGTATCTTTGTGTGTTTATAGAGGTTAGTGATTCTTGGTCAGCTTATCAAACTCATTTGGAGATCCATTTGATCAGTCTTGCAAACAGTAGCAGCCTGACAATTGCAATTAGGCAACCATGGAAGAGGCATTGTGGTCTCTACAAACCGTCCCAAGGACCCACCTTGAAGCTTGAAAGAAACTGTTGCTGGGTGTTGACAGTAGAAAGAAAGCAAAATGAAGAGAGAAAAGCAAAGGTAACTAGCACTGGTGCAGTACTTCTGTGTTAAAACAACCATCATCTAAGCACCTAATAGTTGCATAGTGATAGAATCAAAAGAGCAGTAGAAGAAAAGCAACGCTTTTGCAAGAAATGAACAGAGCAAAAATACAACAGCAGATATTCAAAGGAAGAAGGAGAAAACAGAGATGATGGAGAGAAGAGAATAGAAATAAAGAAGAAAAATAAAGAATGAAAGGGATACTGCTGTTCATATGAAGAAGGTGTTGGCTATTTCGATGGCTGGCTGAAAATAGGGAGGAAAGAACAGAGGAAAAAACATAGAAAGAAGTAGGGAAAACAAATGAGGATGACTGCTGTGCACCGAGATGAAAAGAATAGGAAGGAGAAAATAAAGGGAGTGATCGACTGAAAAGAGGAAAAAAAGAAGTTGCCGTGTATACAATAATCGGTTGAGAATTGAGAGTTGGGACCCACTTTCCTTTGCTTTATTTATTCTCTCCAAATCCCCATAAATAAAGGCCATCAGACTCCAATGAAATCCGAACAAGGTCTTGGGAATTTGGAGCAATTGGAGTTCTGGAGAATTTTAGGTTAGTATTTTTATTTTATTTTATTTTATTTTTTTTGTAATTAAATTTCTTTTAATTTTAATTCATGTCTTTTAATTTAGTTCTATTAATAATAGTACAATTTCTTTGTCTTTAATTTCTTCAATTCAATGTTAGTGTGATTAAATTCAGTTACAAATTAATAATAGTCCATGAGTCTTTTTGTTTTGTTTTTATTTAAATTCAAAATTCTAATGCATTGTAATTCTTAATTCATAATTTATTAATAAAAGAAAGGTGGATTTATTTAGAATTATGGTTGTCCAATTATTTAATTTATGTACGATGAGAATTTGATTTTGTTTTTATTTTTTTTATAATTTTATGATTGAAATTATTTTAAGAGATTCAAGGAGAGTGGATGAAATATTTAAGATAGGTAAAACTTGATTTTTCCAATTCAAAGATCTTTGTAAAGACTGGATGAAATATTTGGATTTGGAATTATAAGTTGAAATTTTATCTAGACTAAGGCTTGAATTGAATTTTCTTAATATAATGGATTCCATAATTATTATAATAAGAGTTTTAATGAATGAAAAACTGGAACGCATGATTAATAACTTAAGTGAGCTTCATATTCTAGGCCTTGATTTTATTTTTAAAATACGAAAAATAAAGCCTCCATAATTCTTTGATCCAATTCCACTGCAAATATGTACAAAGGCAATTTAGGTGTCTTTAATTTTTTTTTAAAAAAAATTCAAACTCTTGAAAAATTGTAGAACTATGTTGGAAATAATTTAATTGCATCTTAATTTTGTATTTTAAATTAGATTGACAATGTTTATATTTTTATATTAATTCCACCATCTTAATTAAAATTAGTTAAATTATTAGATTCTATATTTAAGTTTAGAATATTTCTAAATTAAAACTAAAGTTCATAGATTAGATAAATAACTCCATATTTATGTTTTTTCTCCATGTTTTCTGAAGTTCCTAAAATTACGTATTTAATGGTATAATTTTCACGGATATATTTTCCTATGACCTCGCACTTAATCGCTATACTATTTAATGGTTCGTGGGCTTGCGAGTTATAAATTTAAAATTTGTATAACAATAATCCTCCCCTTGAACGAGGCCCTCTGGCAGATAGCGTGACGCCGGCCATCCCGTTCTCCTGGGGGATCATCTGAGCCCACGTGAGATAGCCTGAGACCTGATTTTGATATCATTTGCTAGGACATGGGCTTCCAGCCCAAAAGACTAGCCTGTTAGGTGGAGTGATTTAAGTCTTTCATAAACTCTTAGATCTCCCTCTACACTTTCAATGTGGGACTCGTTCGCACAGCCCCAACAAGGGTTATAATGCTCTCTTTCTCTCATTTCAATAGAAATAAATATCTATACCTCTAGAAATTCCTTAAAGATGCAGTATATAGGCAGCACTGGGTACCAATTGAGGCTAGGTGCAGTGTGACCTTGATCACCATAGAATTTAAGAGAACAAAATATAGCAGTGAGCCTCTTGCCACTACTATTGGGCCCAAAACTGAGTCTAACTAATGAGACTGTCAACAATTTAAGAAGAGATAAACAGGCCCACCAATGGAAATCGTCCAATTTGGACCAAAGTTCAAAACAAAGAAAAAAAGACTGAGTATTGGAGTCCACTCAACCTCCTTGCCTGTGGGGTCACTTGGCGTGACTTTAAGCAGAAGTTGGTAAAATACTTGGTAGAGCTTTTGTGACTCATGGAAATCGTCTCATGTGACTCACTGAATTTAAAACTTAACTCAGTAGAGAGCTTTACTGAATTTATGAATAACATCCTGTGATTCTTGCACCGCATAAGACGATCCATGTTTCAAATGATAAGCACTCTTTACATTCTACTCTTTTTCTAGCTTTTATTGATTCACAAACTTGTTAGATAACTTCTGTAGTTTTCATCTTTGAGTGGACAATAATACATTCTCAGTTTCCAGCCTTGACATTAACTGCAGACCAAAAGATGAACAGGTTCCCTCTAGAATCTCTCTTCTAATAAGAAAAAAATTAGACAAGGGTGTTTTCATTTTTAAGTTTTTTAGGGGATCACTAAACTTTGTTCAGCAATTATTTTATAATAGTTTCTTTTATAATCAAAGTGTTCGGGTCTCGTAGAGCCCTGTACTAATTCTCAAAAAATATGCAAACCTTCATGTTTCAAAAATCTGTGGCTGCCATGTGGTGATAACCGCAATAGGCAGTGTTGTCTTGATACAGCCCTCGCATTTAAATCCACAACATCCACTTGTCGTGAATCCAGTGCTCATCAAACCATTATGACACAATTATTTGAGACATCATCATGTTTTGTTGTACAATGAATGCTGATTTATGAATAACTAGAAACAATATAAAAAATAAAGGCAGGCCATCTTAAGACTATGGTCAAAAAAAATTCTGAGCACTTGGAAAGTTATTTTTGATTGGCTCTTATAAATTATGTTACTGGCGAAGTTACATTAATAGTGCATAAATTGAAGAGCTAGTCAAAACCAGCACATAAATTGCGTTACTGTGGCATATATCTAATGTAAGATATATCGACTGTTGCAAACCTCCAAAATCGAGTTTGTCAAGGCATTACCACTTAACCAATGATGAAGCTTTTAGATCTCATTATTTGATGATACGACATTAGATCCATCCAATCAATTCAACTTCTCATCAAGTGGGGGTGAAAGAATTAATATGAGAAAGGTGATATTCACTGTTAGATTAATGAGACTAACTATTAAATAAAAATTAATGTGTTAAAAAAAATCACCAACATCGAGTTTAATTGATGAGCTCTCTCTTGCTATTGAGTGAGCGTAAGTGTATAATGCAGGATACAGTGACTGATGGAAACCTCCAACATCGAGTTTGTCAAGATATTACCAATGAACAATGATGAAGCTCTTACATTGATCCTTCTTATCAATTAAACTTCTAATTAGACGGTGAAAAATCAATATAACAAGGGTGATATTTACCATTACATTTGTAGGAAATAACAAACTATGTATTGTATTAAATATCTAAGCTATTACATGTATATATAGCTTCTAACCGACCTTAGAGCTATCACAATCAAACTCAAATTATTATCTAATCTTAAACCAAATATATCTCTTAATTAGAGATTAAACCAAACTTACAGTCCTTACATAATAATTCTACTATATTCTAACATCCTAACATAGGGATAGAAAAATGAGGTATTGGAATCAAGTACAACTTATTTTTTCTACCCACGGAAATCCCAAAATCCTCATCCATGTCTAGTTCCTCAGGCTTCACGTCACCAGGGAGCTTCCAATCATAGTAGTAGAGGAGTTGAGCAAGGGGAAGCAGTACACTGGTCACTCCTAATAGCACACCAGGGCACATCCTCCTACCTGCTCCAAAAGGGATGAATTCAAAATTACAGCCCTTGTAATGAATTTCACTCCCATCAAATCTCTCAGGCTTGAAGCTCTCAGCATCTTCCCAATATTTTGGGTCTCTTCCAATTGCCCAAGCATTGATTAGGACTCTTGTCTTGATGGGTATCTCGTATCCTTCTATTTCACATCTCTCTCTACATTCTCTAGGTAGTAGTAAAGGTGCAGGAGGGTGTAACCTTAGTCTCCTTGAGGACTAACTTCAAGTAATTTAAGTTGTTGATGTGACTCTCATCAATCTTTGACTTCTCTCCAACCACTTGTCTCACCTCAGCTTGTGCCTTTTCCATTACTCTAGGATTTCTCATCAACTCTGCCATGGCCCATTCAGTAGTAGTAGAAGACGTATCAGTCCCAGCTAAAAACACGTCCTGCAAACAATAACATTGTTTTAAAGATGCAGAAAAAATGCCCATTCACACTAAAAAAATTTAAAAGCCTTTCTATATAGTCTACTTTGTATTAACAAAGGACCATTAGTCCTTTTTTAAAAAAAAAAAAATGAATGTAAGGGAAGAACTGGTTTATAACCTCATCTTACTAGTGAAACTCTTAGTCTATGCATAATAACTGATGAACATTTCAGATGTTTGTGATTTATTTAGCATTAAGCAGAAACCTTTGATTTAGTATATCCAAATCATTGGAGACATATTCATAATAAATAAGATGTTCTATAGAATCAAATACCCATTAATTGCATTCTATATTAATAGGAAGATCAGCCTATGGAATGACGATGATCGCATCACTTATAGATAAATCCAAGGACGTCCGACCACAGTACAACACATTAGGTATGTCGGGTGTTTCTCTTTATATTTGAGAGGAAATGAGTGTTGCATTTTGATTGAATGCTCGGATTTTTATAAAAGTGGTACGTTAGAGTATCTGAATTCAAAATATAGCAGTAAGACCATAGATACCAACCAAGAGAACGGCTTTTATGGTGTTGGTTGTGAGTGGAAATTCAAGGTCTCCATTCTTTTGAAGTCTCAGAAGAACATCAACCAAATGCTCCTCCTCTGGCTTGTTCTCATTTTTCCCAAAGGCAATGCTTCTTTCTTTGTGTGCTATAATAAAGTCATCTAAGATTCTATCGAACACCCGCTGTAATCTTTCTAGCCGAAATTTCATTTCACTAATCACCTGAACAAATTTCAATGATGGAAAGATATCACCCAAATCAAAACCAGAGAAAATTTTAAACACTTCCTTCAAAGCTTGCAGGAATGCTTCTTGTTCTTTGCATTTCTTACCAAATACCATTACGGCGGCAGTATTGTTCATCAATGAGAGGAACTTCTCATTGAGGTTTACTGGGGAGCAACCTACCGCCGATATTGACTGGATCATATTTAACACTTCCTCTTCTCTTAGATGCCGAAATGATTCGACACGCTTGACACTAAAAAGCTCTAGTGTGCAAATCTTTCGCAATTGTCTCCAATGATTGCCATAGGGAGCAAAACCTATATCTCTACAACCATAGCTCACAATCTCCGGGCCCATGAGCCGAGGCCGATCTGCGAAGTTGAGATCATGGGTCTTCATGATCTCCATTGCAACTGATGGTGAAGAGACTACAATGGTAGACAACTGACCAAGCCTTAAGTGCATAAGAGGTCCATGTTTATTGGCCAAGTCTCTAAGAGAGTGATGTGGAAGAGACCCCATCAGCTGATGCATATTTCCAATGATGGGCAATTTCCTTGGCCCTGGTGGAAGCTTTGTAGCTTGGTTTTGGGCGATGATTCTTCTCTTCAAGACCATGAAGATGAAAAGGAGGAAGGTGAAGATAAGAGGCAAGGAAGGGATCTGTAATTCCATGGTGGAGAGTATTTGGTAGGAATGAAATATTAGGCAAGTGTCTGTATCTATATTTATAGTCTTTCTACGAGAGTTTGTAAGATTAAAATAGAAAAATTTCTCAAAGTTGTATCATCACATGGTTGAGACTGGACTTCCACTACAAAAGACTAGTCTAATAGTTGGAGTGATCCAGTCCGATATAAGTCATTAGTTTTCCCCCTTACAATGGACGTGGGATTCTCGTTCACACCCCAACAAATTAAGATCCATCCTTTTGACATTAAATTCTTCTAATTAATTAAAATTCTAATAGACGGTGAAAAAATAAATATAACAAGAGTGATATTCACCATTGTTGGGAATTTTGGGATTGGCTCCATTTGAATACCCTAGTGTATTTCGGACTCTATTTTGAAATTTAAATTTTGCTATTTTCTCTCTTTTCCTCTTGGGGGATTTGTTATTTAAAGAGAAAAACAGAGAAGTCTCATTGGCTGACTGTGGCCCCTCTTGGGTACCACTGAGAGTTTAGTTTGGTTTGAGAGAAAAGAGAAAAAAATCTGAGAAGAGAGAATTTGTGGAGATTTAATTTGTATTTGAGAGAGAAAGTTGACTACGAGGAAACTTAGTTTGCATTTGTATTTGTATCTCCCCTTTGATTTAGAAGAATTTCTCCGATTGTCATCTGTTTATGTAGGCTTCAGCCGATCCACGTTAAATTTACGTTGATCTTGTAGATTGATTGATTGTGTGGTCTAATCACTTCCGCTGCATTAGTCTATCCCGATCTTAGCCATAACAACCATTACTTTGATCAAGTGAAGAGATGACACTAACAGTTAAAATAAAATTAATTCGCCAAAAGAATTCACCAAAGTGATGAATATCACGTGAATTATAGTGATTAGACCTTTACCATTTTATAAAGAAAACAAGGAGATCTGTGCAAATTCACACGAATTATATTGACTATACCTTTACCATTTTATAAAGAAAACAAGGAGATCTGTGCAAGTTCACCCCTCACATTAGAGGAATCAAACCCTGCTATCATGGTATTATATTTGTTCACCTTTCAATAAATAATATTTAACTAAGAACGTTTTCTGTATGTAGCTGTAAAATTTAAATATATTTTGTTTACAATAATAAAATAACATTAGTGCAAAACATAAAGATGATAATAATATTATCACATGTTTCACACACTCTAGGGTACTTGTCAAGTGAGACGTCTAGACACGTCCGGACTTCAAAAAAAAAAACTATTACATGTGATGAGAGGATTTTTCTAGAGCCTAAGAGAACTAAGATAAGAGACAAAGCAACAGGAAAACATCTAAACCATTTAGTAGAGGGTCGCACTATTTCTAAAAAATAGGTCTGATGAGCTCACGAAGAAAGACTTACAAATAATGATTAAAGGTAATTGACCCTTGGCAACATATACAAGCATGAGATTTCATCTTCACTTTCATGGTCTTGAAGAGAAGACTCTGTTAAGACTCGGTATTCAACTCAAAAGACTAGCGTGATAGCTGGAGTGACTTAAGTATCTTATAAGTCCCTAAATCTTCCCCTTCACAACCAACATGGGACTCGTTCACTGTCCAACAATCCTCTCTCGAACGAGACCGTAACCCAAGTCCCTTATTATAAGTCCCTAAATCTCTTCCTTCACAACCAATGTGGGACTCGTTCAGTGTCCAACAATCTCCTTTCGAATGAGGTTGTAATCTAAGTCCCTAGACCTCTCCCTTCACAATCATTGTAGGACGAAACTATCCGTTATCGGAAATTTGACTTGGCCAATAAACATGGACCTCTCATGCACCTAAGGATTGGTGAGTAGTCTACCATTGTAGTCTCTTCACCAGAAGTTGCCATGGAGACTATGAAGACCCATGATCTAAATTTCGCAGATCGGCCTTAGCTCTTGGCCCGGGAGATTGACCTTGGGTTAACCAAATTTAAGTAATGCTCCCTATGGCAACTATTGGAGCCATGTATATGAAGTCTCTTTTTTCAAATTTTATTTTTCCATTTAATTCTATGATAAATCGTAGTGTCTATCGCTCTAAAATTTATCATCATAATGGATTTCATGTCTCATTTTGAATTCAAGTAAGGCAATCTAGAAGTGAAATGGGCTATCATGTGTTGTAATATGGTAGTTTGTTACGTGAGGGTCCAATATTAAGATTCACACATGAATAAGATAAAACTGTGTTTGGATGAGAGAAAAGTTTTACAGGATTTTATTATGTCGAGGAGATTTGCTTGAGTAGAGGCTTCTCCTTTGAGGGATTGTTCTATATTTGTTTGGTAATTACAAGGGAAAATGTAGAGCAAATTAAAAAAAATTAGAAAAAGAAAAATTATTAGATAAATATAAGAAAATTTTAAGTTTTTCATTTTTTTTAAGGCCAAGGTGTCCAGGCCTTTTAGAGCACTTGACTAATCCTCGGGGCATTTGTAAACCTCAATATCCACACACATCGGATAAAACTATGAAGAGTGGCTCTTTCGTATTTAGAGAGACTTAAATCCCACATCTCAAGCAGATTCTTGACCGTCAAGTCAACCCTCACAGATTTTTATTATCAATTTTATGATAACTGTCTTGATGATTCTATGTAATAAAAAAAATAACATTTTGACAAACATAATTATTGAATAACATCCACCAAATTAAAAATAACTATTCATCTTATGAAATAAAAAAAATATACTAATCTAAGCACAATATTTGTCTGACTGATTTCTCATATTAATAAAACAAAACATTTAAATTCATTAATAAAAAGAAAATTCAACTCCTTATCAAGTTTCTAACTTTTTTATTTGAATTAGAGAAATACATAATTTACATAAAAATTTCAAAATTTCTAATTTCAGAAAAGAATTTTAAATTAACAGTTTATTTTATAATTTTTATTTTTATTTTTATATAAAAACTTTGTGTAGAATTTTATAATAAAATAATAAGGATGTCCTGATATAAAGATAAGAGCTAAGATCTATGATATTCTATTTCGTGCAACATAAAAAAAAAAGTAAGTGATAGACCTCAACCAACAACCGACAATGGTTTGAGTGAGTTTGATTAGTTCATATATCTATCATAAAGTTTTCAATGGCTTATATCATAAAGTTTTAATGATTAATTAGATTTTTTTAAAGATTGTCAATATTATTGCATTCATTTAGTGTTTCTAACGTGTAATTATGTTAGATCCAATCAACATTAGATAATTAGGCTTTATCAGAACATAATTATTTCAACTTTTCAAGTTTAAGAGAGAAAAAAGTGTAATAATTTAAACAATCCAAGATTCTATCACAAATAGATTGACAAAATGAAAACTGCAGTAGTATTTTTATATTTGACCTCAGCACTCCAAATAGTGGATATGTAGACTATGGTCCTTAGTATAATTTCTAAAAAATCATATAAAGTGTTGCTCCTTACTTTTAATCCAAAACAGTGACACGTTAATGCTAATTTTGCCAAATCTATGTGATAAATGGAACAACCTTCATCATCAACGAAAACTATTGTTTCTTATATATCCAAAGGCTAAAAGTTATTTTGCTAATATTTTCATGATAAAAATGAAAATATCGGAAATATTTGTTAGATTGATGATATCTGATGAATTCTGGTTGTGCATATTTTTTTTTTAAATTGTATCAATTAGTTTTTCAAAATACCATGTATCTATTAATGTCAAATAGTTAGGAACTTTTTGCTCATGTCTAAGGCACTCTAAAGGTTACAATGAATAACATACTTGTTTTACTTCAACCCAACTCCTATAAAAATCTCTCCATCCACACCATTCCATTCCTTGCTTTCATATCTAAAATGCAATTTACCTCTGTAATAGAAGAGCAACACACACTTGCAAGTTTGATTATAATATAGGAGCTACCAACATGACGTTTAAAACAAAAGTGGGGGTAATGGATCCAACCCATTTAAGTGCAAAATTAGGTCCAAACAATTGGGTTCAACGTCCACTGACTCATTGGATAAACACTTCTCTTTTAATACTATCTTATATTAATAAAAATGACTCAAAATTGACAGTATTAAGAAAAACAATATTAGAATGAACAAATATCTTGCACAAATGTGGAACTCTCTTTTAAATGTACTTAAAATCATACCTAATGCAATATTCAAATTGAAAATTGATCTAAACAATATTTTTTTTTCAAAAAACTTAAAAGATTTGAATAAAGTTGATATTATAGTTGTATGAACCGATACAACTCGAAACGATATGGGTCATAAATGGCAGCCAATATTTGACATGTATAACAAATTTGATATATATTGGTTTTGGGTGAAGTCAAACTCTCATCATATAAGGTCACTCCTCCTAGTTTTACTCGGTGTGTGCAGATAGGGATGTTTGTATATGCCCCAAGAACAGTGCTCTAAAAGGCTTGGATACCTTTTATATATATATATATATATATATATATATATATATATATATATATATATATTCGTCAATGTTTTTAATCATTGGTATTAGGTACGTGAGGAAGTTGGTGGATAGAGGACTCTTTTATATAAGAAATAAAGAAAAACTCTTTGGCACAATCATCACAACTTTATAAAATAAAATATAAAAAATCAATGTCTTTGTAACAATTAATTTTTTATGATAGGTATAACATCTGAATAATCATATAGAAATTAAATTTTATTCATCCATTGTTTTGTCCTTTTTTTTTAAGATATATTAATTAAGGATGTATAACTCATTTAAAACTTTTATAAAAAACGTAATTTAAATTCTCTAGTGGATTTTTTCACTATATAAAAGCCACATAGGGCGTATCACACATTCACATCGCTCATCGACATTTCCAAATTACAACTACTGGCGCCAGTCACTGCGACAGTTGGCACTCGGTAAAATATAGCCGTGATAACCCTGCATAAAGGGGATCTTTCTCATTCAAACTTTATCCTTCAAAAAGTATTAAAATTTATTTGAAATGTTGACTGTCTCGTTTCAAAACTTTTCCCCACTTTTTATGTATTTTCAAATTTGAATTGATTATTATTATTAGGGTAGCCATCAGATTTTTAACCAAAATCAACTCGAGTGTTGTTTTATAACTTGTTGTACTCAAGTTGGATTAGGTTACATCGGGTCAGATCAAATTGATTTTAAATTTCTTAACGTAACCAGACCCGAATTTCATACGGATTTTTATTTTCCAGCCCGACCCAACCCGAGATAACAATGCATAACCCAAATCCACTTATTTATCGAGTAGGATCATGCGGGTCGAGTTAAACCCAATTGAAGTTTCACCCCTACCTATCTTTGAATGTGTTCATTCTTATCTGTGACATTGACCTTTAAATCAAAGATCTCATCCATACTCGCTGTCAATATTTTAAAACTCTACCCTTTTTAAACGTTGAATCCGGTTCAATCCATATTTTTATCAAATACGGTTCAGCTATGCTTAAATCTTAAAAAAGCTTTAATTACCCACTGCTCAAAAGGTTAGTACAGTTGACTCTCAATAATTTTCAAAAGGTTTGTAATTTATTATGCTGGAGTGTTAAACTATTCTGTTACTTGTAATTATAATTAGTGTGAAAAGTTTATTTTTAAGAAAATGTGATTATTAGTTTTTCTATAGTTTGTGTTGTATATTTGATATTTGATATTTTATATTTATTATCACATTATTATATTTGTAACAAATTTATTATTATTAAATTAATTAATTAATATTATTATAGAGCATTATAATAATGTTACGAATTCAACCACATGTGAACTTGGTTGAACGCTGTCGAACCTAATTTTATTTTACGAAAGTTTGATTTATGTGTCAATTTTTAAAACATTAGTCCCATTTCACGATATTGATTAGATTTAGATGCCATACCATTGTCTTTAAGGTGTCAGACAGTAGAACTTTTCTGATGGCATTAGTTCATCTTCAATTTCATCAACAGTGTGCAGTACTGCAAAATAGATATCCTTCATATACTCCGGTAGCTTATTAGTAGCCTCCAAATCCCACCTGAAAAAAAAATATATAATTAAACAGGTGAGTACCCATTTACAATTTTTGCTCTTTGAAGCATAAACGACGCAACAAAAATTGAATTGAAAAAAAAATTATTAATATGTGAATGTAAATTAATGTTTCAAAGTTAGACTTAGCATACTTTGAGAGTTTGAGATGAAACAGTCTAGTTAAAGCAAAATGTTTTCATTAAAATGGAACCCTGTGAAGTTTGAATTTGACACAGATTAAATCAGATAACTTTTTATATTCATGTTAAATAAAGGATAGCGATCCTTCCACGTGAAGTTTATATAATCAGATACAGGTTTTAGTGTATTGCCAATTTTACCCATCGTATGAACAGTAAAATCGGCTCACCAACCCTTCACATGAACAGTAAAATCGGCTAAGCTGAAATTCGCATGAACAGTAAATCAGTTCGCCGAAATTTGCATGAACAGTAAAATCGGTTAAGTAGAAAGTTTTATAAACAGTAAAATCAGCTAACCAAAATTCGCATGAACAGTAAAATCGGCTGACCAAAATTTTACTATTCATGCAAAGGGTCCGATTTTACTATTCGTACAAAGGATAAAATTGGCAATACACTAAACCCGTGTTGGATTACACAAAATACCCGTGAGAGGGCCACTACCCTAAATAAAAAGGTTTTATAAAATCTACAACATACAATTAGGAATGCATTAAAAATTAAAACATATAAAAAGTTGTACCAGATGCCCTTGATGTTGGTCAAATTGATGTTAAATGGTGGAGCAACTAAGACTAGTAAATTTGAAAGATATTAGGTCAACTCTAGATTTGAATTATGAGTTGTAATGGTAGAATAGCTGTAAAAGGAGAAGCATGGAAATCCAACAAGTCGTACTCATGTATAGAGGATTTCTAACTTAAAAGAAAGTAGGTGAATGGATTTCATTGTTAGTACAGGAACACATCGTTTGAGTATTTTTAAAACATTAATATAAATACAAAACTCTCCATGAATCACTTAGGCAAGGGAATGTGTGTTGTGAATCAAACCTGAGGATTGCATTTGTAAACAATTCAAGTTCCTCTATAGTACCACGAACATCATAAATGTCATCAATAATTGATATAAGGCCAAACATCTTGATGATCATGCCTCTGGCTCTCGAATATTGAGGTTCAAAATATACACCCAATGTCCACAAATAGCCCTCCATTATTCGGTCTCTAGCAAAAGAATACTTCTTTGCAAGGCCTATATCCTTCCACCACCTACATGAGATAACAATGTAAACCACATTATTATGTCGTCTGAGAAATTAGTGATGCTTAATGATTTATTATAGTGTTTAAATATCAAATCAGGCTCCTCTAAATTACTTGACTTGATTAGATGCCAAATTTATCTACGGCATGTATAGGACCAGAATGCGTGCTAACAAGATGTTCATTTTTAATGAAGTTTATGTGAAAGTTACTAAAAAAAGACTGTAATGACTAAATTGACTCTTGAATTGATATTGACTAAAAAAAACTATAATTACCAAGGCAATTGTTGATTGATATTACCATAAATTATCTAGTTCTACAACACTAATTTAATCAAGTTTCAACCAGAATAAAAATGGTCAGTATAAAAAAAAAAAGTCCCATCCAATGTAATAAACACCAACTCATAGTTTGATAGTTCTAAAATGAACCCCATTACAATGACATGTTAGACTCTGTTTAAATAACTTCGGCTAGTGATACTTGCCTTGTTGCTTCCTTTAACTCTCTGCGGTGTTGTGACTCTAGTAAGTTGAAATCAAACTTGGCAAGCTTAAGAATGACATCATTGTTTGGTTTTTCTTGTTCAAAGATAGAAATATAGAACCTTGCATCTAGCCTTGGCATGCGCTTGCGTATGGGTAGCTCAAGAGCATGTCCTACCTCTTCTGTGAGAGGACCATCTAATTTGCCTAAAATTGATGAAAGGCTCTTTCTTGTAAAAGCAATGGCTTCATCTAATATATCTTCTCCTTGAATCCCATAAAATCCCCCCTCATATAAGTTCAATAGGCCTCTCACATCACTAATCAAATTTGCTTTGAAGTTGCCCTTCTCATCTTTAAACTTATAGAACACATCTGTTGCACCATCAAATAAATTATGAATTTGAAATACATCTACAAAATAATTCCCATCATGATTAAAATCATTCATCCCATAAACCAAAATCACAAAAGTGGATGAATTTTTCAAATATTGATTTGGACAGAAAGTTTGTAGCTGATGGGAGGCAGTGAGAGAGAAGAGACTTACCAGAAGAGATATTATAACCCTCAGCAGTCGAAATCGAAAAGCAACTGTCACCAAATCTTGGTAATCCACATTTGAATCATGAATACGTTGCAAACACTTGTCGATCTCCTTTTCAAAGTGATACCCCACTCCAAGTCGTTGGAGCTCATCAATCAGGACCATTTCCTTAATTGACCCTTTAGCATTGCTAAGCATCCTCTTTACTTCCTCCTTCAACTCATTAACCTTTCTTGTCCATTCATCTATTTTCTGCAACTCCAATTAAAATCTAGATTACATTACCAGGTTTCAATGTGTGTGAAAAAGAAAATGGATGAATCGACAATGCAGGAAACCAACTCGTGAACAAGTGTAGCACTAGAAAATCTATGGTGCTACCAATCATCCACGGCCATGTGGACAATGCAGGAGTAAATTGATTGATATGAAAACTTTCAAGTAACTTAATGCATGGCTGAAGTGGTCTACTCACCTTTGATATGGTTCATAGGGCAATTGCTGATTTATAGAACCATAAAATGTCTAATGCGACAACCCTAAATGATCCAACCCTTAAAAACTATAGAACTCATGGTGATACTAACCCTATGAGGCCATGTGTATAGAATTTTAACCACTACTTTCATGGATAAAGTGGCCAAAGCACCCATGAATTCATACATATCTCTACTAATGTCTAAATCAGATATGACTGAAAACAACAAGGTTGGTTTACCATCTCTACTAATGTACTGCATGCATTTATATATAAAAAATGTGAGTCACAACTATTCTATTTTTTTCTATTTTAATTTTTTGTAAATGCGATATAAAAAAACTAAACAAATTGAGACTATATTCGATGAGATATAGGTGGACCAAATTTTAACTTAAACTCATTTTTAGCCACTTGATCTTTGATAAGTGAAATCAAGATTCACATGTCAATAATAGTTTGGTATTACAAATAAAAGCTTGCATGAGTTGTTGTTACATAATATGAGATGAGTAGGTTTTTAATAATAATTGCTAAAATAATACTTAACATATAACTAAAGTAAGTTTAATGAAAATTGGATATTAGAATAGATGAGTGAAATGACATTAAAATATGGAATTACAATTCAATACATTAGAAGATACCTAAAGGAATAAATCTGTAAAAGTACTTAAAATTGAAGAAAAGATCAAGAATTGTTGCTCAAGATATTTTAAGCATAAATGACTCTGAGTCTCTTCCTTATTTTAAAGGATAATTATTGGATTACTAATAATCATACCCAAAGAATTAAGAGTTCTTTGGGTAATATTTTTGAAGCTCAAAACTATACCTTTTTTATTTAAAATCAGTCACGGAGTTTATAAAATACAGGATAGATAAATTTGATACCTTGTGGAGAAACGGCCTCGTTTGAAAATCCTACCACGATTTCCTGAGTGTCTAGTGTGAAAGATTTCCATAAAATGTCTATTGTGACAACCCTAAATGATCCAACCCTAGAGGTTTACTACTTAAAAACTATAGAACTCATGGTGCTACTAACCCTAAATAATAATAAGAATTTTAAGTACTACTTTCATGGATAAAGTGGCCAAAGCACCCATGAATTCATGAGTACTAGAGAAGTTGCAGTGCCATAAAGCACAAAAGGTGAGCTATGTATGTTTACCATCTGATCTTCAGAGTAAGAAATAAAGTAGTCTCCCCAGACACTAGGATGAAATGGTGATGAAAGGCTATCTGCTTTTGTCTTTTCATTCTCTGGTTGATGGAGAGGAACTGAAGATAGGAGAGCCATACTTCTTGAGTATATAAGAACCTTAAAAGGGGTCGGTCGATGGCTTACTTCTTGAGTTTGTTGAAACTTTTGCAGAAATGGGTGGGTATTTAAAGGAACTTGAAACCTGAAAGAAGAATGTATGGCCTGATGAACAAGTAAAACTTTCCATTATTTAATTTCCGACTGATTGGTGCCTGAGAATCTTCTTCCTTAGGAATGAGAAAGCTGGCCTTAAGAGTACTACAAAATATATTAGTTTAGAAAATGAAAGTACTATTATCACTTAATAACGAAGAATTATTGCTGCTCATAATTTTAACAGTAAATTCTTGATAAAATCACCCCAAAAACATGGAAAATGATAATATTCCTGTTAATTCCCAATAATCTTGACTTTTTAGCAGACGATTTTTTTTCAATTGATTGTTTGTTGTTCATGAATGCTATTGAGATTTTTATCTTATTAATATGCTCATTTACTATATTTTTTATTTTTTAACTTGTTGAAATTTTTGCAGAAATGGGTGGGTATTTATTTCCATATTTAATTTCCGATTGATTGATGCCTGAGAATCTTCTTCCCTAGGTATGAGAAATTTACCATACTACAAAATATATTAGTTTAGAAAATGAAATTACTATTATCGCGTTAATAACGCATATTTATTGCTGCAGGTATTTTAAATAGTAAATTTTCGATAAAACCATGTTAAAAACGTGATAAATGATAATATCCCAGTAAATTCCCAATAATATTGACTTTTTAACGGAAGTTTTTTTTTTCCAATTGGTTGTTAGTTGTTGATGACTGCTATTAAGATTTTTATCTTATTAATATTCTCATTTACTATTTTATTATTTTTTAAATATTTATATTTCCTATGACATTTTCTATTAATTTTCTAATAAAAAATCTAAAATTTGAAAATATTTTGATATTACCAATAGCCGTTAATATCTCGAGAACAGTATTTTTTACAATGGTTGAGAATAGATTGTTAATGATGGCAAAATAATTCCCACATTAGTTGTCCTTTTTATGTGAGTAAGACAATAATTAACGAAGAAAACAAAATAATATTAACAAAAAATAGTAATATATCTTTGCCTTTGTTTAATGGCTAATCAGAAAAGTTTATGTTTGAAGTCATGTTTTTAAAAGGTGAAAGAGGTTAGGGAATTAGAGAAGAAAACTTTGTGCAATTTAATAAACTCAATCCAATCACTATAATTTATAGCATTAACATATTCAAACTTAAACATTTTTCAATCCATCCATTGCCAGTTTAGGTGAACATGTATCATTTAACGAATATGAGTTTTTTTTTTTTTTTAAATCTGGATTCATTAAAAGAGGAGCAATTGTTTTATAAAGCCCTATTTTCTGACTATTTTTTCTAAATCTTTTATGTATTTAAAATTTTTAAAATTTAACTATCTTTTGACAGTAATCTAAAAAATAATCTTCATTATTGCAGAGTTATGGTTAACCAAAATCTCATATATCATTCAAAACATGCATTTATATTGAAACTAGTTAGTACCTAGTGAACTTTGGAGCTCCCCACAAATGGAAATTTAAGAAAGAAAATCAATTGGACAACATAATAGATTTATGAACTAAAGAGCTCTTTTCTCTCATTTCATATTTGCTCCATACTTTTGTATCATTTTTGCCCTTTTGTTTTCTTATATGCGTCTTTATATTTCTTTTTCTTTTTCTTATTAATTTTATTTTAATATTTTTGTGAGAAAATCAAGATGGAATCAATGATAATGTTTCAATTTGATGTTTCAAATTTAAAGTTTGCATTGGTTTTTTCCTTTCCGTATAAGTTCGCTCATTATTTTTATTTAAAAAAGAAAATAATTTAGAAGAATCTCATGCTAACAAATGACTTTTGTAAAAAGGTCGTGTGGAACTCAAATAACAATCTTATATATAATAAATTTCTCTTAAAACTAGTTCTTGTAAGCAGGGGTAAAAATCTCGGATATCGACCGATAAATTTCTCTCTCCTATTTTTTTTTTTTACAAAAACCACCAATGTCGGCCAATATTGGCGATATATATATATATATATATATATATATATATATATATATATATATATATATATATATATATATATATATATATCGAATATCGGCCGAGATTATTACCCCTGCTTGTAAGAGATTAATGCTAACTTTGGTTCTAACCACAGTGGATCAAATCAAATCATACCTGATCAAATCAAATAAAAAATTTAAGTGGACTCTAGTGTATTATACTAGTATTAGTCAGTCAAAGGATATATCTTAACAATTTATAGTTTAAACTTACCTAATTACTAATCTAATATTATATAACTTAACTTTGCTCCAATCTAAAACTTCAATGATTGTGTAACATGTTCCTATTATTATGTCCCAATTTAATAATCTGATATAGATTTTGGGATTGTCCCAAAATAGTTGTCTCATTCATATTGAAGTAGCATGAACTGTATTGAAAATAGATGAGATCACATGGAGTGCTAGTCTTATATAGATAGTTTGTTAAAAAATACAAATATTTCAAATGAGATAACTAAAATGAGACGGAGGGACTATTACTTAACTTTGCTCCAATCTAAAACTTCAATAGTTCAATGACTGTGTAACATTTTCCTATTATTGCAACTTTCATGGAAAAAAAATCATTGATCCCTATATCAAAAAAATCACTTTCGGATTTTATTTTTCTTTTTTAATCACGAATAAAATATTATTGAGTGAAAACTAAATTTTAAATTTTCTATTTTTCATAAAGTAGAAGCTTAAAAACAAGAAGACCCATGAATAGAAACTTCAACTACTTGGGTGAGGCCTGTACTCTAGGCATGATTCACTTTGTCGTGTCAATAATAGTTTGGTACTACAAATAAGATTAATGAAAATTGGATATTAGAATAGATGAGTGAAATGATAATAAAATATGGAATTACAATTCAATACATTAGAAGATGCCTTAAGGAATAAAGCTATAAAGGTTCTTAAGAAAAGATCAAGAATTGTTGCATAAGATATTTTAAGGAAAAAAAAAAAGCCTAGGGCTTTGGGCTTTGGGCCCTTTTGTCAACTCAGTTTTAAATCAATTATTACTATTAGTTTATATTATTGACTAATTAGTTGTTCATTGTTTATGCGGACTTGCTTCAACACCTCTAACACGTCGCTATGTGGTGTACCTTTCTTAATTGGAATCAATCTCTGTGGGTAAGGAGCTTTTGGGAAAAAATCAGTCGTGACTGACTCTTTGGGTTCCTTCTCAGGTGGGCAATTAGTGCCCTTTGATAGCTCAGATTGATCATGGCTTTGGTTATCCTGCTGTCTTTCTTCTGGCATCCTAACCTGATTATCAACTATTTTCCCTGACCTAAGAGTGATGATAGATATAACATCTCCATGATGCACGTTAGAAGTAGTTGAAGGCCCCACTTCGAACTGATCCTAAGGATTGGGAATGGGTTGACTGGGGAATTTGCCATTTTCCCTCTCTCCGATAGCACTTGCAAATTGCCCTATCTGTGTTTCAAGTTTCAATATGGCTTGGGAATTTGACTGTAAGGCTTGCTGAGTGGACTACATGAATTGTTGTATTGTATCCTCCAGAGATGGTTTATGATGCTGTAGACCAGGTTGATAGGACTGACTCTCGGTGGATGGAATGGTTGACCAGGTGAATGGAATGGTTGACTAGGTGCTTGAAACTGATGAGGTCCCTGATTCATGGCTGGTTCTGACTCCACGAGAAATTAGGGTGATTCCGCCAATTGGGGTTATAGGTAGCAGAGAATGGACTCCCCTGCTGCTTCCCAAAATTATTTAGTGCGTTAGCCTGTTCGACTAGGCACTCTAGATTTGCGTTTAGGGAAGGACAAGTTAGTGTTGTGTGTCCTAGGTTAATGCACATGGCACACACCTCAGGCTGCACACCCATTGACGGACTCACCCTCTGAGTCATTGCTAAGGTCTCTACTTTTTTAGTCAGATTTGCAATTGCAACCTTAACCTCAAAATCATTATTAACTTCGCACAAACCTCCTCTTTTGGAAGTTTGTCCTGAACTCTCTCTTTTGGAAAAGTCCCATCGCTAAGAATTCTCCGCCAAATTTTCCAAGAAATTCCATCCGTCAACTTGACTTTGTTCCAAAAATGCCCCATTTTTCATAGACTCGACCAAAGTACGGCTAGATGTAGTTAAGCCATCATAAAAAAATTGAATGAGTCTCCAAGTTTCAAAACCATGATGGGGATATTTACTCAATAAATCCTTGAATCTTTCCCATGATTCTGAGAATTGTTCACCCTTTTTCTGAATAAAATTTGAAATTTCTGTTTTGAGGGCGTTTGTTTTAGATATCGGGAAAAATTTATTCACGAATTTATTGACCAACTAATCCCATGTGTTGATGGAATTTGCAGGGAGGGAGTTCAACCATGATTTCGCTTTTTCTTTGAGAGAAAAAGGAAATAGGCGAAGTTTAATAGATTCATTAGTGACATTTTGAAGTTTGATGGTGGCGCAGATCTCTAAAAATTCCTTAACGTGTAAGTAGGGATCCTCACGATCAAGGCCATGGAAAGCGGGGAGGAGATGTAAAAGGCCTGGTTTTAGCTCATAGGTGGCATTGGTGGCTGGGATGACTATGCTGGAGGGTGTGTTGGTTACGACCAATGAAAAATAATCTCAAAGAGTTTTCTCTTGTTTTTCGGCCATTTTGGGTGATGGTGGTGGTGATGACGATGGACTGTCTATATCTATGATTGGGCCTGACTGAGCCCCGGACGCAACAATCGGTGGTATGACAGACAGTGTAACTCGAACCAAGCGATTAGTGGAGTCACGAGACCAATGATGTATACACAAACACAAACAAATACGCTCAAACAAATCCACACAAAATATGCCCTAAAACTATAGTGACACACAACTCCTAGACTCTAGACTGCCCTAAACGATGATTCCAGATTGTTTTTAACATACAATGCATGAACCAATTTTTACTAATCTTTTTGGATTTTTTTTTTTTGTGAATGCAAGCCTAAATTACCAATGTAAGATTCAAGCAAATATGAAGACAATAATCAAACAATTTTAATCTAATTTATGAACTAACACCCTAAATGCATGAGCAAATTAAATATGCAATTTTGTTTTTTTTTTATGCAAAATAAATGCAAGACAACCTAATAAAAACTATATGAATGCATGAAAAAATTGAAAATTTAAAGAAAGTGGTTTAGGCACTTACCTTGGCCCGTAGTCGCTTTTGCCTTTTTTTTTTTTTTAAGCATGTAATTCAAAATCCTGCAAAAATCAACAAACAAAACCTAACTGAAGACACCAAATCAAATAAAAATATGCATGAAACCTAGATCTAGATGCAAAATTCCTAAATCTACAACTAGTGGAAAGATTAAACTAATAGAATTTTTAATTTTATTTTTCCATTTCAATCTCAAGTCCCCGGCAACGGCGCCAAAAACTTGTTGTTCAAATTTTAAATTTATAATTACTCGCAAGCGCACAAATCAAATTGGAGTATAGAGATATGCAAGTGTGAGGTCGAATCCATAGAGACTTGATTTAGAATGAACGGGAAAACAAATTAAAAAGCCTAATATTTTAACCTTAACCTAGTTAACAATTTTTCAGGAGAATGATTGAATTGAAATTGCAAAATTAATAAAAACAACTAAAAATAGAGATTAAATCAAATGAGAGAAATTACTAAGGTATCGAATTCCACCACCATTAAATCAATAATATTCCAAGTATTTGTTTATTAATTCCCGATTTTAAAGATTTAAACATATAACTTCATTAATATGGTGTTCAAAATTTAGATTATCCTGTTGCTTTTAAAGATATAACTCCTAAGCATTTAATGTATCCAATTGAAATTTAAAAGACAATGGATCAAAGTAAATAATCTAAGCATCCAATGTATCTAATTAAATTGAAAAACATTAAATCAAAGAAATCTTTCTTTTAAATTAAAATGCTAAGCCCTTGATGAATCAAATATTAATATTAACTACCACAAATACATGATATTAGTGGTGAAAATAATTAACATCTAATCAATCTAATGAAGCACAAATCATAAATAATTGAACACACATAATTGGATTTAAATAAATAAATAAAAGAACATTATTTCATTAATGGGGTTTCATCCTCAATCTCAGTATAGAAATTTAGCCGGACATTATGAAATAAAACCCGAGCCATGTCGGAGATCCCGAGCGAATGTCGTAACTTCCTTCTCTGCCTCAGCCAAGCCTCTCCACAATCTGTCTCATTTTTGCTCTATATCGTGCCCAATTTATAAGAATTGGAGAGACAAAATAAGCAATGCCAGATGGGACCCACGTCAACCTCAGCCGAATTTGTGTTTCTAAATTTCAACAGGACTCTCCTTTCTTTTTTATTCTCAGTCACCGTCCTTCCCTTTCTTTCTTTTATTCTCACCTACGTCCCAGCTTCTTTCCATTCTCAGTCAACCTTCCCTTCCATTTGTATTTTCTGGTCACCCTTCTATATATTTTTTTATTCCTTCCTTTCTTTTCCTTCTTCATTTTGGATACTTGTTGTTGTGCTTGTATTCTTGTTACTTCTCAATGGGTTGCGGGCAATTAAGAATCACTAACCTATAAACAAATAAAAATACATTAATTAGATAAAATTAATTAATATAATATATTAACAAATATAATTTTAGAATATATAATATATTACAATAATAATGTAAAATAAATAAAATTTAAGAACTAATTAATCAAATATTCAAGGGTCAAATTATCATATTTTTGTGCTCATCAGGGACTATTACTTAACTTTGCTCCAATCTAAAACTTCAATAGTTCAATGACTGTGTAACATTTTCCTATTATTGCAACTTTCATGGAAAAAAAATCATTGATCCCTATATCAAAAAAATCACTTTCGGATTTTATTTTTCTTTTCTAATCACCAATAAAATATTATTGAGTGAAAACTAAATTTTAAATTTTCTATTTTTCATAAAGTGGAAGCTTAAAAACAAGGAGACCCATGAATAGAAACTTCAACTACTTGGGTGAGGCCTGTACTCTAGGCATGATTCACATTGTCGTGTCTATAATAGTTTGGTACTACAAATAAGATAAATGAAAATTGGCTATTAGAATAGATGAGTGAAATGATAATAAAATATGGAATTACAATTCAATACATTAGAAGATACCTTAAGGAATAAAGCTGTAAAGGTTCTTAAAATTGAAGAAAAGATCAAGAATTGTTGCATAAGATATTTTAAGAAAAAAAAAAGGCCTAGGGCTTTGGGCTTTGGGCCCTTTTGTCAACTCAGTTTTAAATCAATTATTACTAATAGTTTATATTATTGACTAATTAGTTGTTCATTGTTTATTGCCCACAATTTTTTTATCAGATTTATCATCTAAATCAAAAAAACTTCAATGATTGTGTAACATGTTCCTATTATTCTGTCAACAATTTGTGATCTTAATCAAAGGCTAGAAAGTTTCATGATGAAAATTTTACAAACTCCATTTAATGAAGTCTCTAGAAGAATTCCTAACGTGGCAACTTTCATGGAAAAAAAAAATCATTGATCCCTATATCAAAAAAATCACTTTCGGGTTTTATTTTTCTCTTTTATTCGCCAATAAAATATTATTGAGTGAAAACTAAATTTTAAATTTTCTATTTTTCATAAAGTAGAAGCTTAGAAACAAGGAGACCCATGATTAGAAACTTCAACTACTTGGGTGAGGCTTGTACTGTAGGCATGATTCACATTGTCGTGTCAATAATAGTTTGGTACTACAAATAAGATTAATGAAAATTGGATATTAGAAGAGATGAGTGAAATGATAATAAAATATGGAATTACAATTCAAAACATTAGAAGATGCCTTAAGGAATAAAGCTGTAAAGGTTCTTAAAATTGAAGAAAAGATCAAGAATTGTTGCATAAGATATTTTAAGGAAAAAAAAAGGCCTAGGTCTTTGGGCTTTGGGCCCTTTTGTCAACTCAGTTTTAAATCAATTATTACTATTAGTTTATATTATTGACTAATTAGTTGTTCATTGTTTATTGCCCACAATTTTTTTATCAGATTTATCATCTAAATCAAAAAAAAATCTATTGTACAAATTATCATTATAGCTACTAATTCTATTACATCTATTCAAACTAGTAGCGGTGAACTATGTTGTTGTCAAAGAAGAACTGAAGAAAGCTTGAAAAGAACCGACAGTCATCACTGTCAAGGAAGAGAGGAAGGAAGAATGGAAGGAAAAAAGGAAGAAGAAAACAATAGAGGAGACAAAGACGGAGAAATAGAGGAAGTGAGTTGCGATAGTGAGGACTGAGGAGTGAGGAACTATGGTTGAGGGAACAAATGAATGATCGTTTTTCTCCAAAAACTTAAAAGGGGGCTTCGAGTGAATGAAACTTCGAGCTGAGAGTCTCGAAGACTCGAACTCAGTCCCACTCACTCTTGCACTTCCGTAGTCTCGCTTCACTGGTCACTTGTGATACCCTACACCTCCCTTAGAGTCCCACATCTGTAGGAAAGAAAATGGAGGGTGGGTTTATTAAGAAGCCACCTATGTAACTCAAGTGTGAGACCTTTTGGGCCGTGTCACGTGGGCCCAGGCCCAAAAAAAAAAATCGCGCGGGTTTGAGCTGTGTGCGAGGCACAAAGCGGACAATATCACACTGAGTCAAGCCCTAAGCCCTGTTTTCGGGTCGGGTCTTTACATCAATGAATATTTCATGTGATATTATCGCGTTATAACAAAATATTGTGATAATATTTTGTTTTTACCAATAATAAAAGGAGTTGCAGTAAAATGTTTATATTGTTTTGATAACAGTATTTTATCATTATATTTTTTATAAATATGAAATTACAAGTGATATTTATGGCAATCATTGCATTAATATATATATATAGGGTAGTGATCCTCCCACGGGTATATATATATATAGGGTAGTGATCCTCCCACGGGTATTTTGTGTAACCGGACACGGGTTTTACTATATTGCCCATTTTTCCCTTCAAACCAGCTCACCAAACCTTTCGAATCAGCTCGCCGGATCACTAACCCCTCTACTGCGGTATCAATGACCGAATCATTGACCAGCTCACTGAAATTTATCTAAGTGAGACTGTTTTTTCATAGAATATAGTAAATCGGATCACTGAAATTGGATCACTGACCAACTCACTGACTGGATCACTGACCGACTCATTTTAATTTATCTAAATGAGACTGTTTTTCATAAAAAACAGCAAATCAGATCACTAAAATCGGCTCACTGACAGAATCACTGAATTTTTTAAATGCTTTCGTATGGCAGTGAAAGGGTAAAATGGGCAATATCCTAAATCTCGTGTCTCATTACACAAAATGGCGGTGGGAGGATCGCTACCCTATATATATTACAATGATAGTGTACATAGTATTTTTTTTTCTTAAGATAGAACTTCATTAGTCAAGTAATAAAAGGAAAAAGAATTTTATGTTCTTCCTTGCGGCAGGTAGTACTAGGGAAATCTTATTGATGTGATCTAATAGTATCATTTAATAGATCTTAAACATTGATCCAATTAAGATTATTTGGGTTGAAGATCATGTGGAATGCAAACACAAGTTGGACCATCTTGGAGCCAACTTGATATATATATATATAGATAGGAACTTCATTAATCATGTGAAAGACGAACACAAATTGGACCACCTCAAGCTAGACCACTTCAGATATATATATATATATTTATAGGAACTTCATTAATCATGTGGAAGACCACCACAAATTGGACCACCTCAAGTTAGACCACTTCATATATATATATATATATATTTATATAGGAACTTCATTAATCATGTGGAAGACCACCACAAATTGGACCACCTCAAGTAAGACCACTTCATATATATATATATATAGGAACTTCATTAATCATGTGGAAGACCACCACAAATTGGACCACCTCAAGCTAGACCACTTCAGATATATATATATATATATATATATATATATATATATATATATATATATATATGACCATTTTCTCATGGAATATTTTTTTTTTTACCGAGACCACAAGATATGTGACATTTTTCTCTGCTTCGAAATATAGTAAAACCTCTATAATGTAATATGGTTGGGAGCATAGTACCTATATTACATTATAAAGGTTATTAAATTAGAGAGTCTAGCCGTATTCCTTTCTTATAATCTCCTTAAAACTCTCACCTATCATTAAAATGCCATTTTGGCTTCTCTTTGTGTTAACAAATCACTCCATTCGTTCTTATACTGTTCTCATTCATTGAGAACAGAGTGTATGTACCATCCCAAAGAATGAGGAAGTTTATTCAGAAGTCTATCTCAGATTACTTTTCTGGAGTTTAAATGATGTAGTTTGTGAGGTCATTAGTCATTTTTACTATAATTTTGTATTTTGAGTGTATGGAATATTATCTTTCAAAATGGTTGGAGCAGTATTTTTTATTCTGAATATATTGAGTATTAAGTTAGAGAGATTTATTACATTTTGTATGGGCCCGAGGTCAAGATCAGATGCCGATATTATTTTAGACAGGTTATAACTTTATAGAGTACTATATTATAGAGAGTTTACTCTAATCCATTTTCCTTAGTGGGAATAGCAAAATTTAATAAGAAAAAAAAGGAGGTTTTTCTTGCTCGCTAAGGCGATATTTCATTCATTTCAATGAAAATAAAGATTTTGACATAAATAACTAAAACATCAGGTCTTCACAATCCAACACAAAGTCAAATTTGATAGCACTTGTTAGATGATATGAATGGGATCCTAACATAACTTTTTTCATAGAACTAATGATGGCCCGCACCCAATGGAGGATGGTGGGAAACTCCATGTGCCTGGATTGATAGAGAGAGGAATTCGCCAATGGAGGGAAGAGGAGAACTCCATTGGGCGTGGATGAGTAAAGAGAATTTCACCAATGTTGGTGCTATGAATGACTCCCACATCGCCTGTGACAGAGGTTCTAATCCTAGATATGAGTAACAGCATTCCATCAAACAGCATGAAGCCTTTTGGGGTGTATATGGCCGCATATCCCAAAGCAAAATCGTGAAGGTGTGTGTGGAACCTAAAACAAACAATATCATGCTGGTGGGCACGGTCGTTACAGATGGTATCAGAGTCAAGGACAACTCTAGTCCCAAGTGGGGGATTGTGATGGCCTGCACCCAATGGAAGAGGGTGAGAACTCCATGTGCATGGATTGATAGAGAGAGGAATTCATTAGTGAAACATCGCCTGTGATAGAGGTCCTGATCTTGGATATAAGTAGCATCCTTCTTTCAAAGAGCATGGGGCCTTTTGGGGTGTGTATTGACGCACATCCGAAAGCAAAATTATGAGGGCGTGAGTGTAAAGTACAAAGCTAACAATTTTATGCTGAGTGAACAGGGTCGTTACAGAATTACTTTTCTCGAGGATACAAACAAATAGCCTCTTGTACGTTTTTATGATTGAGCTCCTTACAAGGATCTAGATCTAGACATAGTAATTAAATGATTCTTAATCATTGATCGATCTAGATTATTTTGAGTCTATGATCATGTGAAATTCCTCCAGAAGATGGAGCAGCATGGAGCTATGACTAGAGATCATACATTGGATGAACCATCATTAATGGATTATGCAAAACTCTATAATGTGAAACATGCAATGTTCTCTTTCATTTTTTTCTTAATTTCATTTATTTTATTGTTTAGATTGGATGATTTAAGATGTGTAATAAATCTTTTTTTTAGCACACAAACAATTCAAGATCATGCTATACTAATGTAATAACTTAAATGGTATTTTTAATCTAGCATGTTGTGGACCAATAGACACTACGATGGTAAAGCACTACCATCAAAGAAACAATAGTTTTTAATTAAGTGGAAAATAACGGATGACCTTAATGGAAATGTCAATCCATAAATCCAACTCATTGATGGCCTCCCCATGCCTTAAATGAAAAGTTCCAAAACTTTTTAATTTCATAATAATAATTTTCCTCTAATTATTTGACGTGAATATTGCTTGACAATGACATTATTTTTCTCAATACGTTTAGATGAAAAATTGCTATCCTAATTCAAATTCAATAGTCATATAACCATTTATATAAAAATGTTTATTAGAGAACCAACAATGATTATGTGTCTAATTTTTTATGGTTTGGTTCTTTGCAATCATATTTTTAGAAGGAAAGAAAAAGACGACATGTGGGGGTTTTATTAGATGGGTGTAGCTCAAGTAGTTGCCTCCCGCCACATGAGTGTGCCTTAGGGGTAGAGTGGGCTCAACCGTGGGGGTTTTATTAGGACTGTGTCTGAGTTTCCCAAGCGCAAATATAGAAATGGCAGTATCATATTGGTTTGTATTGGTTGATATGGTATAGTATCAAGTATCAACCTTGCAAAAAAAATATTTTTTTAAAAAATTTGTCTTTTAACTATTTTTTATTAGAATTTTGCATTGGGTATAATTTTAAGAAGGTTTAGAATCAAGTTCTTCAAGTGTAAAATGTATTATCCATTCCAACGTTTTTTTTTTTTAGATTTGTCTATTTTGAGTTATTTTCATCATTTTTATTTTTCAATTTTTGCTCTAATGTTATCCCGATTTTAGGATTTTTTTTGTGAAACAATTTAATGGAATGATATTGGGTGTTCAAGGAATTAAATGAAGATCACTTGATGTGACTAATATAGTTTGTAGGGTTTTGTGTAATTTCTCAAGTTTTTTCATAGAATTCATGAAATCTAAGATACTTTTTATTTTGGGTTTTTATAAAAAAAAATTGATAAATTTATATAAAAAAAATCGTGAAATTAAATGAAGAGCCTTTAATGTGATTAAATAAAGGTTGTAGGTTTTTGTGTGATTTTTCTAATTTTCCAAAAAAATTATTAAATTCAATTTTTTTTACAAAATAAATTCATGAGTTATAATAAAAGGTACTAAGTCATTATAGAGCACTATAGAACATGAATTTCACATCAGGTGTTTTTTCATATTGTTTTTTCATTGTTTGAAATATATGGACATTTTCAATTATATATGATATACTTTATTCATATTAAAATTTAGACTCTTAAAAGTCTAGTATTCTACACAAAAGACTATTCTGAACAAAAATATGGTCAATACTAGGTTTTCCATATTTCTCTATTTTTCAGATAGTTTTCAATATTATTATAAAAAGGTAAAAAGAGAGAAAAGAGAGGCCATATCTGCCAATGTTTTTTATACCCTTGGCTTGGGGTAAAAAATTTATGCCCGTATTGGTTCGGTCGATAGATTTCTCTTTCCTCTAATTTTTATTTTTTTATTTTTTCCAAAAAAATCTGTGAAAATTATAGAAAATTCTGGAATTTAATTCTATGTAATTGTTCATTATTTTGTGTTCATTTAGATATTCAAATGTTATTTTAAAGTTACGGAATCGAAAATTTTAAAATATTTTGAAAAAAAATTGTGGAAAAATCCCAAAAATTCTAGAAACATGAAAACTAAAGTCCAATAATTTTCTGCTAGTTTTCACTTAAAATGACCATTTTGAGTTATTTTTATCATTTTCTTTAATTTGAACTCTTAAATAATCTCAAATTCAATAATATTGTGTGAAAAAAATTCAACCGAATTTCTGTATTTCCCTTTTTATCTCACTTCTTTTAACATCAATGAAAGAAATTTGTTTTTCCCTTTTTTGGAAAATCCAAGAAACAAATGTTATTCAAATGTAGTCAAATTGCACTCGAAATTTTGCCTCAAACTTTGGCCAAAATATTACAGAATTTTGGCTTTGTACCTTGATGCATTTAGGCTGATCCATTCCACATTTTCAGCCCGATTTGGATGCTCAAATTACTGTTAAACTATGGTAAAGCGTTGCTCCTTGCTAATTTTGCCAAATCTATCTGATATATGGAACAACCTTCATCATCAATGAAAACTATTGCCAAATCATATCTGATGAATTCTGGTTGTGCATATATTTTTTTAAAATTGTATCAATTAGTTCTTCAAAATACCACGTATCTATTAATGTCATGCTTGTTTTACTCCTATAAAAATCTCTTCGTCCACACCATTCCATTCCTTGCTTTCATATCTAAAATGTAAATAGAAGAGCAACACACTCTTGCAAGTTTGATTATAATGTAGGAGCTACCAACATGAAGTTTAAAACAAAAGTGGGGGTAATGGATCCCACCCATTTAAGTGCAAAATTAGGTCCAAACAATTGGGTTCAACGTCCACTGGCTCATTGGATAAACACTTCTCTTTTAATACTAGCTTAGATTAATTAAAATGACAAAATTGACAAATATTAAGAAAAACAATATTAGAATGAACAAATACCTTTCACAAATGTCGAACATTCTTTTAAATCTACTTAAACTCATACCTAATGCAATATTCAAATTGAAAATCGATCTAAACAATTCTTTTTTCCAAAAAAACTTAATAGATTTGAATAAAGTCCATATTATAGTTGTATCAACCAATACAACTCAAAACGATATGGGTCATAAATGGCCGTATCAGCCAATGTGTGATATGTATAACAAATTTGATACATATTAGTTTTGGATTCAGGTCACACTCTCTATATAAAGGTCACTCCCCTTAGTTTTACTCGGTCTGTATAGATAGAGAGATTTGCACATGCCCCAAGGACTTAATTAGGTGATCTAAAAGGCCTAGATATCTTTGACTTAAAAGAAAAATATATTGGTTGAGATATATCATATTGTTCATTTTTTTAACCACTGGTATTAGGTATTTGAGTAAGTGGATGGATAGAGGACTCTCTGGTATAAGCAACAAAGAAACTCTTTCATACAATTATCACAACTTTATAAAATAAAATTATCACAACTTTATAAAATAAAATATGAAAAATCAATGTCTTGTAACAATTAATTCTTTATAATAGTTATAACATCCGAATAATCATATAGAAATTAAATTTTATTCATCCATTGTTTTGTCTTTTTTTTTTTTACATATCTTAATTAAGAATGTAAAACTTTAATAAAAACGTAATTTAAAATCTCTAGTGGAATTTTCACTATATAAAAGCCATATATGGCGTATCACATATTCACATCACTCATCACATTTTCAAATACAACCACAGCCATGAGTCATGGCGACAGTTGGCGCTCGGTAAAATATAGCCGTTGCTACTCTACAAACGCTGATCTTTCTCATTCAAACTTTATCCTTTAAAAAGTTAAATTTATTTGAAATGTTGACTGTCTCGTTCAAAACTTTTCCCCACTTTTATGTATTTTCAAATTTGAATTGATTACGAGGCCCACCAACAAAACAAATGCTAGTTTATCACGTTTGTCATCTCATGTATTGACATGGGCCAACCCTTAGAAAATATCTCTAAATTATATATTGTTCACATTTTTATCATCATTAATTATTAAAATTTAATTATTTTGTTTGATTTTTTAAATTATGCTCATATACTTGACTCTATCAAAAACTATACAAGTAAGTCCTATAATTTCCCATACATAAATTCTAAATGAATAAGTATCAACTTAATGACTCTAAATGGTCAACCGTGATTTACCCGACGATCATAGTGGCCATCAGATTATAGCACAATGGTACTTACTGTGCAAAGAACGACAATGGGCAACTCCACACCCAAAATACCAAAATAGGGCCTGGCTCTATACTTTCATCTGACAAAATGGGTCTGGATCCAACCCCAGTGTTCCCAGTCCATATACTACACATTCTGATTTTGGACCCAGGCCTTACATATTTGGTCCAAATCCAATATTGCGTCGTCGTTATTAATTGACTCGTGGGTATTGATAAGTTTAAGTTTTGATCTGTATAAGACTAACATAGTAATTTAGTAAAAAATTCCACCGTTGAGAGGATTCGTGAAGTACATTTTAAAAAGAAGAGAGAGAGAGAGACGAAGTACTGGGTAATCTCTTTCGCTCTCCTCTCTCTCACTTTCTCTTTTCTCTCTCTCTCGATTCTCTGTATTCACAACTCAAATCACAGAAGAAGGGCCAATGGCACTAAGATCTCTTGACAACGCCCTTCCAACTACGCCAGAGAGGCCGAAGAAGGTCGCCAAAATTGTGGGGCCCCTAAAAAGTCCGACTCTTGATTCTAGCGTGAATGATGAGAACTTGGCTCCCACTGCGAACGTCGATCCAGGGGCGGAATACATCGCCTCAGAGGACCTTCAGGCCCTTTTGGACCCTGACACCAAGATGAAAGTAAGCATTTATTTTCCTTATTTCAATTCTTGATTTATTTAATTAGTGAAGATATTAATTACTTTGCACCTGATTTGATAAAATCTCTTGATTTTGTTTTCTAATCTTGCCTCTTTTCATTATGGGTACTTCTATTTTGTGATGTTGGGGTGCTTAGAAATTAATTAAGTAATAGAGAAAAACCATATGAGATTTCTTTTCAGAGACTACACTGCTTCAGGGATTTTAAGGGTTTTTTACACCCTTGAAGCCAAGATCTGTGTAACAGTTTTCCATCTTCTACAGTTTCAACTTAGTTAAATTGGTCAAATTATTGCTCTGGGGCTGATTGATTGATATTACTGATTTTTCTTTTCTCTTTTGATTTTAGATTCTTGTTTTTTTTTTTTTTTAAGGTTGGGCATTTATAAACTAAACGAACAAGTAAAACATAAAGATTTGTGCAGTGGATTAATTGGGTTTCTCGGTATCTACTGGCATATCTCTATTCTGGAATGTTGATGTAACTATAAATTTAAGATAGAACCGGCTAGGCGTTCTTAAGTCCCAACCATTGATTTTTGGGTTTTGCCTGCCATGTTGAAGACTTTGGAATAACATGGAATCAGTTGTTGGGGAACCTTATGAATTTCTCCCTTCTATGTGTGAATCAAAAGATAAAAAATGTTGAGAGACAATGCACAAAATGCACAAGTCACACACCCTAAGAGAGGCACCAATATTTGACATTAAAAATCCACGGGACAAGCTCTGAAAAAAATACTTTCACTATAGGCTGTGTTTGGATGAGAGGTAAATTTTACAGGGGTTCCTTATTTCATATAGTGGAAGTATTTTTCAGACCTTGTCTCATGGTTCATCTTGAAGGTGGGATGAAGGGTTTTCCACGTTAAAAGCCCATGTATCTCTTATGGTGTGTAATCCTGGCCTAATCTTTTTGGCTAGAAGAGTTGTGCATGTAATCCTAGCACAATCTCTTGATAAGCCAGAGAATTTTGGAACTCAACCTCTTGTAATCCAATTATTTCATTTAGTGGAAGTATTTTTCAGACCTTGTCCCGTGGTTCACCTTGTAATCCCATTAAAAGCTCGTGTCTCTTTTATGGTGTGTAATTTGTGCATTTGTCTCTCTTTATTCTTTTAATCTTTTTATGCACACAGAGAAATCAAAAGATAAAAAAGAAGTTATGCATGTATTTGTAACCCAAGAGCTCTAAGGTTTTTTTTTTTTTTTTTATGATTGTAATCCTAGCCTAATCTTGTTTGCTAGAGTAGTTATGCATGTAATCCTAGCATGTCTCTTGATTAGCTAGAAGAGTTTGGAGCTTAACCTCTTGTAATCTCATTATTTCATATAGGCTGCGTTTGGATGAGGGGAGTGTGAGGGAACGAGGGGTTTCCCCTCATTACCCATGTTTCGGAACAATATTGAAGGGGCAAAAATTCTATCATTTACCTCTACACATAGGGAAACAAAAACCCCTCATCTCAAGACGTAATCATCTTACCTCTCCCTTTCGTTGCCCTTCCACTCCTCTCTCCTTTTATTTGATGAATATTATTTAATAATTATGTTGTTCTAAGAATTGATTTCTTAGAAATTCATTTGATATCTAAGTACAATTTCTCAAAAAGGATGGACGAAAATTGCTAGACTCCTACTTGAAATTAAAGAACTTCAATGCTCTCACTGGATTAAGGTTGAAATCCTCTCCAAAGAAAATTGACGCCATGCAACTCTAGAAATCTAGAATTGAATTCTTAGAAATTCATTGGACATCTAAGCACAATTTTTCTCCAAGGGATGGATGAAAATGGCTAGACTCCTACTTGAAATTAAATGACTTCAATGCTAAAAAGAACTAGAAAGCATAACATAAACCAAACTCAAACTAGAATTCACCTAGAGAGAGAAATGAGAATATTTGCCCAAGGCTTGGAGCTTCAATTGATTTCTCAAAACTCTTCAATTCATTTGCCTAAGACCTCTATTCCAAAACTAGCCTAGGAATTATTCCAAAACTATACATCCTCATAGCCATTGGATGCACCTACTTAATTACAATCAAATCTCAACCATATATGCCACCTGCCACCTACCAACTTTAATTCAAACCTTACCAACCCCACCTACCTCCTCCTCCATGCACATGAACCAAGATTTCGTGTTCATGACACATGGGTCATATGGGTCAAATCCACCTAATTGAGCCCCAATTACTTTCTTTTGCTACCCAAATCCAAACCATCTTTCATTCATATGAATTTTGGTTCATGTGAGTAAAGTAGTTGGAGTTGGTAAGGTTTGAATTAAAGTTGATAGGTGGCATATATGGTTGAGATTTTGATTGTAATTAAATAGGTGCATCCAATGTCTATGAGGATGTCTAGTTGTGTAATTTTTCCTAGGCTAGTTTGTGTACAAACAAAGGCATTGAGCCATTGTACAAAGACATGAGTTTTGAGAAATCAATTGAAGCTCTAAGCGTTGGGCAAATATTTTCCTTTCTTTCTCTAGGTGAGTTCTAGTTTGAGTTTGGTTTATGTTATGCTTTCTAGCTCCTTTTTGGCATTCAAGTCCTTTAATTTCAAGTAGGAGTCTAGCAATTTCATCCATCCTTAAGCGAAATTGTGATTAGATCTCCAATTGAATTTCTAAGAAATTCAATTCTAGATTTCTAGAATTCTCTAGTTCCTTTGGAGAGTTTCATGGTGCCAGTTTTTCTTAGAGAGGATTTTGACCTCATCTCTTAATCCGGTGAGCATTGGGAGGTTTTAGTTTGCTTTCCGACATTGCTCCATTTGTCGTCAATCCGGGTGGGCAATTTAGGAGCGCCTCTATGTTGACGTTGATCTGAGGATCTTCTTAGACGATTTGGTTCTTTGGAAGGACATCATATTCTCAAAGGTGAAGGCATACGTAGGCCTTACATCAACCCTACCCTACATCATCTTGGGTTTACAAATAGATTGTTACCCTTCATCACCGGTGGAATCTCTTGAAAAAGATGGGTTGAACGTGATCCTTCCTTGCCTTTTTCCTTCTCTTCTCTCACCTTCTCTCCAAAGAGTGCTTCTCATGGAATGAGGGTTTTTTGGGTGTATAAGAGATGAAAGAGGGATGAAAGCACAACTTTTGCTAAAGGTTATTTCAAGAATATTCCCCTTCACATTTCCATGTGAGTTTACCACACCCATAAGCGATAATGAAATTTGAATTTCTTGCAACTAGTGGGCCACCAATTCTGTTAAGGTAGACCCACCCAACATCAGTGAAAACTTTTGCACCTAAACACCATTTTCCACAAATTAGGTGAAAGCCAAAAATCTCTTTCTTTTGCATGATTTAAACGGACTATAAACCTTGATTCTTTTTGGGTCATGGGAAAGCATGTTGCAGAACAAGATGCGCCTATGGATTCTAACAAATGTCTCTGACGTTTTATACTTATCATTATATTGAGTTATTTTCTTAGTAGTTAATAACTTCTAATTGAACTTACCAGGATTTATTAGAAAGGTTAAATTCATCAAACTGGATGAAGGCAAGCGAGGCGCTAAATGACACACGCAGATTAGCACTTCATCACTCCTCCTTTCTGCTCCCGACCCTGTAAGGATTTTTCCCATTTTAGTTTCTTTGCTCCTGAAAATGGGATTTTTTTTTTTTTTTTGTTCACCTATTTATATGTGATTAGATTGCCTCTCAAAGTTGTTGCTTTTTTATAACATTGTGAATCATGACTCTTGGCACAATATGATCCAATTATGAGTGGCACCCATTTAAGGTAATTACAATTTCAATTTGTTAAAAAAAAAAAAAAAGCTTCTTGAGCACTTGAACAGTTGGTTATTTTTTTAATCAAGATATTAAAAATTAAAAATACAAGAAAAAATGGAATTGAATACAACACAATTAGTAGTGCATCCCATTTGGATCAACATCTAGGTCAAAATATTATGTAACAATAAAATGCATGGTTATTTAAATATAATTTAGTGGAATTTTATCATGTTTCAATCTGACAGGTGGGACTCTCCAATTGGGTAATGGTGTGTAGAGGAGCATGAAAAGACACAGAGTGGGGTAAAGGGGTTATGTAGCAAAGGTATACCAAAGGTAGTAGAAAAGAATTATATGGTTGTCCTTCATTATTGACATCCATGCAAAACCAAATCTTTAGTATGAGAATTTGAAACTTAATCCTCATAGAAAGTTTACTAAGTTGTTGGTCACAAGGATTCACAAAATTGGGATGCATGGCTGTATCAGCTAATTTAAAGTCACTAAGTATGGCGGCCTTACATTCACCCATCTAAGTTGCATTGTTCGGGTATGAGCGTCAGAAGTGAATTAAATGCTTCTCATCTTCATAATACAAGTATTCATTGACAGCCAACTCAAAAGTATAAGAATTTTGAAACTTTGATTCTCATAAGCACATGCCATGCAAAAAGTGCTCATACGCCACTCCCATAGAAAAAAAATGTTCTAAGGTCCGCAAGGCTTGGGACAACGCACAAGATTTAAATAAGTGTAATTCTAAATTTATATAAATGAAAATAAGGTGTGGAAATTACATTAATAGAAATTAATTTGCTAGTTTTACTCTAAACAATTAATTGACAAATATATTAATATTTTAATTAGGTTTTAAAAGATGAAAGGTGTTGCAATCTTTTGATAGAAAGAAATATTAAAAAGCACTAGAAGAGTTTCTGAAGAAATGAGTACGAGTGTCTGACATAAGTGCAAGTGTCTGAAGTGTCCGACGTAGATGCTAAATAACTTTAAGTATCCGTGCCCATCTTATTTACTTTTAGATATAAAAGCAACAAGGGCATATTGCATATTGGAGCCTAACTTAAAGAGCAAAGGTTTCTTTTAGGATTCAACCAAACTGGACTCACTCTAGGAGATTTAACCAATTCCAAAATTAATTTTCTTTTATAGTGCGCGTTCACTATAGGATATATCTATATTATTATTCTTTTGTGAGAAAACTCAATATTCCTTTTAGAGATTCAAATAAAGCCTTCAAACTCATTGGTAGAAAACAGTTACAACTAGTAAGGCTTCATGGAAATGTTAAAACTCTCTTTAATAGCTTCCCCGTGAGTCCACGACCAGCCTCTGCTTTTGTACTCCAACCTCTGCGAAGAAGTCTGTGACCTGTTCGCTGAACATTTAACTAAATGCAACATAGTTTATGAGCCAACCAAGCACAAATACATTTATGAACTAAATGCAACATAATTTATGAGGCAACTAAATATCAAAATGGTGTTAAATTTGGCATCTAAGTTTATAGCCAATTGGAATCTAGTCAAGTAACTAAATTTATTGGCTACTTGCATTCTATTCCATAAAAGGAATTCAGAATATATTTTAGCCAATTCAAACTATTTTAGCAAAAGAAAATTCAAACTGTGTTTTCTCAATTCAATTTCCACCTAACAACATACCTAAATCCGTTTGCTTGGTAATAATCATGAATGTGACAGTAAATTAGGAAGTTTGATCTCACGTGTGTGTGTGTAAGGAAATTAACTGAAGTAGGAGCCCCTCAACTTAATGGAAAACCCCACCATGCAGAATATCAGGGAAAAAGGAAAAACCTCTTACACGCTATCGGGAAGAAATAGCATTAATAAAGCCGAAAGTTAATATAGATAACTTTTGTTGACCTACAGTGGCCACTGAGAAATGTTGACACATGCTTCCCACTATTTTATGGTTTGAACTCTGCTATTCCTATATTTGATTTTGATTAATGACCAGGGACAAGGTCATGTTGGTGATGGTGAAAGCAATGAAGAGTCCTAGAAGTGCATTGATCAAGACATCCATCATGGCTTCTGCAGATATCTTCCAAGCCTTTGGCAATGTCTTACTTTCCTCGTCGTCCTCTGAAGCCTTTGATCACTTGGTATGTGTACTATTCTAGCATGGAAGTGCAGCCATGTTTGGGTAGGTGGGTCATGTTTGGGTACATCCATGTTATGAATTTGAGGATATGTAAGGATCCATTCATTTTAAAATGGGTCCCAAATTGCAATGATCCTATTTGTTCAATAGATTCCAACATGGATGGGACGATCCTCGAAAGTTTCTAGATTAGAATTATCTGTTCAAAATAGAAAATTAAGAGGAAACACAAACAACACTATATATAATCTATTTCTCCTTCCATAGTTGTGAGATCTATCATCAATGGTCTCATCACCAGTGAGTTCACAGACACAATTTTCTATACATTCTCTTGCTGCAAACTGCAACATGCAGCAAACATTTGCATAAATGATGGAAGCCAACATATAACATGTATGGTCCAATAAATCAAACTTGGACCATCATAATTCTTTAACCAGACGATTGTCCTATGAAAACTGTGATAGCTGATTTAGGCCATTGCTTGAATCACCAGAACTGATTAATGTTACTGGACATTCTTTTTTGGTGATGGCAAGTATCGATATTCATGTTTGTTGTATGCACATTCTTCTTCTTCTTTGGTGATGGAATGTATGGACATTCTTCTTCTTCTTTTTTGGTGGTAGCATGTATGGACATTCACAGTGTCTTAAATGTCCTGTTTGGTGGTAGCCTGTAATTCCTTAAATGAAATTGGGAGACTAGAATTTGGGTGGATTTCTCAGAAATTTGATATCATAAGAATTCCTGGGTATCAAATGAATTCAGTTAGTTGAAGAGTTTCAGTCCCTACGAAAAGTGAAAGCTAACCTTCAGTTTGCGCCACATGAAAATTAGACTGGTTGGGAAATGATTTACTATGACAAAGAATGACACTGTCACCAACCAGAATGGTAAGATTTTCCTATCACTACATGTTTATTATGGGGCTTATATTCCCTAAACATGTTTATTTGCTGGTACCATAAAAAAATCATACTGGTTGGACAATGTTTATTGTGGAAACCACCTACTTTTCTCTTTTCCGTATTCACTTTTGGGATGAGAATATTTGTTGGAATGTGTTTTCGAAGTTTGACATTTTCAATTGAATTTGTGATGCAGCTGTTGCAGCTGTTGCTGAAAGCCTCTCAAGATAAGAAGTTTGTGTGTGAAGAAGCTGAGAGGACCCTTCAGAAAATGACCAGTTTGCTGGCACCACTTCCTTTGCTCCATAAGCTCCAGGCTTGTGTTAGTCACACCAACCCTAAAGTAAGGGCTAAAGCTGCCATTTCCATCTCAAACTGCATTTGCAAGCTGGTAAGAACATGTTCTGTTTCATTTATATTAATTTTTCTAGCAATCAGTTCTTTTAACCCCCGACCTACTTTACTGGCTGGACTGGCACTAGTAGGTCAATAGGTCAATATCCAGTCTTAGGTTATGAACAGTAGGTACTTATTGGCTGTTTCAAATCCACTGCTTGATTTCCATGCATTTTTAAGGATTAACATTGAAGGAGACTGTGTTGGATATCAAAACATCAGCACTATTGCATGAGTGCCACTACTGTTTTTCGATTTTTCTATACAATTGTTCAGTCATGTAGCCATTTCAAATCTAACAAGAAGACCTGATGTTACATGTTTAAGAATTAAGACACGGAAATTACATTAGAAGAATTATGAATATCATAAGGAGTTTCACATTCATCGACAGAATTTGGATTTGTTGAAACCTTAATAGAACTTTGATAAGTGAGAGACATAAACACCACAAGGTTTGAAAGTAAATGAAACAACTTATATATCTTCAGGATAATTTTCTTTCTTTGTTTTTCAGGCCACGAATGAAATGAAAGAATTTGGATTTGTTCCACTAATTCAAATAGCAGCAGATTTATTGAATGATAGACTGCCAGAGGCAAGAGAAGCAGCTCGAAGCATTGCAAATTCAGTTTATAAGGTGTTTAGTGGAGATGATGAACACAAAGTGACGGGATTATCATCCCTTGAATCTTGGCAGAGCTTGTGCTCCTCAGGGCTACCACCCATATCAGCTCAAGCAATGGCTAAAATAGTACGTCAGTAGATGATGAACACAAAGTGACGGGATTCATCCCTTCAATCTTGGCAGAGCTAATGCTCCCATGACTGAGTAGTTTTGGTATCAGCCAATAACTGAGTGGAAGATCAACCAATAACTTAAATATTTCCTTGGTAGTTAGAAACATTTCTTTTGCTTTTGAGAAACAATTCATGTAAATGCTAGTTTACATAAGAAAAACTCTCTCTCTCTCTCTCTCTCTCTCTCTCTCTCTCTCTCTCTCTCTCTCTCTCTCTCTCTCTCGTAGTGACTTAATCACTTAGCAGAATCGAATCAAGTGACTTATCAAAACTCTGATTCTCAATCAAGCTTTTTATTCCTATACAATTTTTATTTTATCAATCTGACTTGACTGAGTCAACCTAGGAGTCGGTGTTGATTTTCAATGTCTACTCAACAAAATTTAAAGAGAGATTATATAGCTTGGATTATCAATTGATAATGAAACTTTATATACTTCATATTCATATAATTAATCACCTATCAAATAAATCTAATTATGTGGGATTCATCATTTATTTAACATCGTATCTCATTAGAGTCTTGATAGTTGTACCTCTCTAACCTAACTCGTTTTTTAAGTGGAGTTCATTATCGAGACAACCAGGACTACAAGGACAACCTAGATAGACAAAACGCAAAAGAAGATAAAAGTACAGCCAGGTGCAACCCACAACACCTTACCCCTAACTATCCCATACCGGGCCCAATCCAACCTACATAGAAACACTCCAAGCACGAACTCATCATTGGCCTCCAAAGAGATGATGAAATCAAAGGATGAAACCAAGTCATTCACGATACAAAACTTTTTCCCCTTTTTTTTTATGACCAAAGGTGTCTAGGCATCTCACCCAACTAATCTTTCGAGGCATGTGAAAACCTCCCAATTTGCACACACCGGGTAAAGCTAGAGAGAGTGATCCTTTGGAGTTGAGTATGAATCGAACACAAGACCCTCGTTTCTTGAAACGGGTTCTGAGCCATCAAGCCAACCCCTCAGACTTCAAATTTTTTTTTCCATTTTGACAAGGCATCTATGTCATAATTGGATCTTCATGGCAAAATTGAATCATGACAACTTGACTCCTCAAAAGGGTAGTAATCTCAATCCATGATAGGCTTGAGATCCTAGCGACCTATGCCTCTATGAAGGGTATTGAGAATTACATCTCAATTGTCCCCCTCGATAATCAGCCTGGGTAGCTTCATCTGAGCAACCAAATGAAGACCCTGCAGCAAACCAATATTTTCAGCCATCGGAGCATCAGTGGGGTTAAGATTTCTTGTGTAAGTAGCAATAATAAGACCTTCCCTATTTTGAACCACCCCACAAACCCCCTTCTCCCTCGGATTTTTGGGCAGAACCACCAAAATTGAACTTAATCCATTTGTTCTTAGCGTGAAAATTGAAAAACTTAATTAATTCATTAGGGTACATCCGCATATGTAGATTGATATACAATCACAAATAAACTCAAAACTCTAAAACTAATTCTAAACCAAATGCATATATTTAGCCAGAGTAAGTTTGCAACTATTGAACTAGATAACTGGATAATCCGACGCTAGGTGACGCCATATGGTGGAGCATTAGCAGATCGACGGTGAAGATGTGCTAGTGAATCCAAGAACAAAATCAACATATCACGTGTGTAGAGCAAACTCAGATGAATAACAGCAAACAAATATCAATATTCTGGTACATGAGATCAATCGTTACCACTACGATCAGATCCAACATATAAATAACCCAAACTAGGCCACAAAGCAATGACTAGTGAAGACAACTACTGTAATATCCTGCCCCAAAAAGTCCCACATTGCTATTGGCATTGGAAATTTTCTGGTGTATAAATAGTAACCTTCATCCTTCTAGCACAAGGCCTTTTTGGGAGCAACAGTGGGTTCGCTCGCCAAAGCAAAGCCGTGCGGGTCCGTGTGTAGACCCAAAGCAGACAATATTGTGCTAGCGGGACGGGTCGTTATAAATGATATTAGAGACAGGTTCAACTATCTGCCTAAGAGTGTGGGGTTGGTTGTTGTGTGTGAAGAGCCGAGGACGGCTTTAGATTTAAGGGGGTAGATTGTATACCCTGTCCAAAAAAGTCCCACATTATTAGTGGCATTGAAAATTCCCTGGTATATAAGTAGTAGACTTTCTCCTTTTAGCATAAGGCTTTTTGAGAGCAACAGTGGGTTAGCTCGCCAAAGCAAAGCCGTACGGGTCCTTATAAAGGTCAAAGCGGACGATATTGTGTTAGCGGGACGGGTCGTTACAACTATAACATCAAAAGACGGTAGTGATGGTGACCGAGATATGATAACCATGAAATTTGAACCAATAGTAAGGACAATTTAAATAAATAAAATATGATAAACACTAAACACTTCTAGTTGGGAACCAAATGCCTCTCGCCTCACCAAATTCTGTTTGCCACAGTATGCCTGGATGTCAGAAAGGTAGGAGCATGGTAACTGAGAACTCTTGAGCATCTGGCTTAACAATCTCAAGGGTATTGTAGGATGAAATTTCCGACAAACGCTCCCTCTCAATAACATCAAAAAAAGCATATTTTTTGTTGCTGCCTCAAAACTATAGGATGAGAATCAATATTTGTCCTGGTTCTGCAAATTGGTTTTTTTTTTTAATCTCAGAATGGTTCATGATCGTGGGCAGCAGAGGGTGCAGCAGAGAACAAACAGGGGCAAACCAACGAGAACTCAAAGAACAAATGCGAAGCCTAGGGCAAAGCCACTGTGGATTCGTGTCCCATCGGACATGCCAAAATTAGGTCTGAATCAGATTAAAGATGCAGACGGATACTGATGTGGAGAGGCGGGAATGGATGTGGTGGTCGGAGAAAATTCTGTGTGTTGAAAAACTTGATGCCCCGGGAATGATCGACTCATAGAAGAAAAAGAAAAAAATATGTTCGGATCTGGTATCAAGAAATTTTCTGACTCTAAGATACCATGTGAAAATTAATTAATTTTTAATTCATTAGAGTTTATCCAAATTTGAATAGATGATCATTAGATTCATTGTTTGCACTACGAATAAGACAATTAGTACCGATCCTTAAACCTCTTCTTTGAAGATTATCCTATGTAGGAAGAGCATTGTTCAAAAGTTTCTAAAGGAACAGACCGCCATTCTGACGAATAGAAAGACTCCAAATGGCCATCCAGTGAAGTTGGGTTCCCTCAATATGAATTATTATTTTTTGTCAGGCACTGCTAACAGTACAAGTACCTGAGGAGGAACATCAATTTGGATGCTTAGAATTTCTTTTTTAAGATTAAGGTGTATAAGCTTTTTAGAGCATCTGAAGAATATTTGAAATACAAGTAAATTTTTCTATCCACACATACAAATAATATTACAGAGAATGACTCTCTTAATAGGACTCTATCCCCACACATGGATAACATTATAGTGATTTGAATCCTGATTTTTCGCATCTTAAACATGTTCTTCACGGCCAAACCAATCCTCATGAATTTTAGATGCTTAGAATTTCATTTCCGATCCTTTTTCCAGAGATCTGATTAATTATTTCTATATTCCATCAGTCATGGTTTTCCCCAGATTGTAATTCAGAAACCAATCATGCATTTTGTATCTGACTAATGGGAGCTTGGAGTTGAAAATCCTCATGATTAATATCTGGAATCCACAAATCCTCCCATATCTTAATTGGCTATCATTTCCAATAGTCCAAGCATAGTTCTCATTTGTCTTTGACCAACTCCTTCAAATGGCCTCTATGATTCTCTAAAGCCTCCTTCGCCTTCTCCTTTGTACCCACTTCCACCCCCAACCAAAAATGCATGTCCACCGTTTTCCTCTGTTCCCGTTTTCCAAGTCCTGCCAAGAAAAATTAGAAAAAAAAGGTAATTAAAGAAAGGATCATGTCCAATTTGAATTAGATTCAACTTAAGTCGGACTGACTCGAACTCAAACTACGAATGAACTAATATGACCCATTTAAATTATACTTTGATCCAGGACAAAAAAAAATATTTTTTTTTTTTAATTTCAGTGAGTTAGGGTCATACTCTCTATAATCCGACCCATCCGATAACTAACAGGATCTCCTAGAACTCTTTCTCACATAGCTTTGATGAAAATGGCCAAAGGCTGTCACTTAGACCCACATAAATGAGTAAGTTTGAAAAGCCTTACTTGTATATAGTGAAATTTCATATCGATTAAATGAGAGAAGTCGTGTTTTTTAAGACTTTCAAATTTTCACATTTATTTAATAATGAAAACTCATGGTTAGATCAATTGACTTTAAACGGCAAATTAATGTCAAATTAAATATAGATATAATTCACAGGAGATAAGTGGGTGTGAATAAGAAATTTGGTCCATTAGGTATGTTCTTAGAGGATCATTGTTTTATATATATATATATCACTCTTTTTCTTTATGTCATTATTTGATGATCTTATAAAATTAACTTTTCACTATGATTATATTTTTGCATTGGAGATTTGTTTTTATAGATGCTCTTTCCCTTAAAACTAGGACTTTTCTCTTAAAATTAGGAGTCGAAATTTTTTAGGCCAACGATCCTCCCACAGATATTTTGTATAATCTGACACGGGTTTTACTGTATTGCCCATTTTGTCCTTCGAATTGGCTCGCCGAATCCTGTAAGTGATTAGAAGAGTTTAGCTAGCCGATTCAAAGGGCAAAATGGATAATATAATAAAACCCATGTCGTGTTACACAAAATGCCCGTGGGAGGATCACTATCCAAATTTTTATCCAACTAATAAACCTACCCAACCTAATAAAGGAAAAGGTTTGGGTCATGCATTTCTTTAAAATTTTTAAATTGACCCAACTTGATGTGACTCAAAATAATTTTGAGCTATGTTGGATAAAAGGGTCCCTAACCTGAACTCGGCACGAACATGAGCCGAATTGAATTGAAATAATAATTAAATAATTTATTTACCTATTAATTTTAGCTCATGTACCTCATCAAATTAAAAAAATCTTATCATATTGTATCAATTTTCCATATCTCAATATACTTATGTGAAAGGAGGGAGATGCTAAATTCGAGTCCTCATAGCCTAATCTTATATATCCTAAAGGCAGTGAGTATCACTCGTGAGAGTTTTACGTTGGATTTTCCACGATTTCCCACACGTATTTTTTTTTAAAAAAAGGAAAGCTCCTTTATTTTTTTTATTTTATATTTAAAATGATTTTTCTCTAGTTTTAATTTTTTTTAACATTTTCATATAAAATTGGGTAGAGTCGAGTTTGGCCGGATTAAATAAAATAAATTAGAGTCGGGTCAACTCTTGTTAGATAAAAGCTAATCTAACATGAACCTAACCTGACCCATTAAAGCAATATAGATAAATCCAATTATATATTTAATTACTTCAAATTAAACTGAACCACGACCTAAATTAAACTGACGGATTTTTGAGGTTTTAAAATAAGTTAAATTATCGACGGATTAAAAGAGACCAAAATATATGTTAGGTTGAAAAATATACAATAATGTTTTTTTTTTTTTATCAATAGCATCAATTGTCAAATAAAAGTGAAATGAGAGAGTTACGAAAGAACAATTCAGAGGCCCTCTGACCATCAAAATGCATGGCGCTAACAAAAATATATTTTATATTTCATTTGTCTTAGATCGATAGTTAGAATGTTAGATATGTAATTTATTGTAAAACAACTTTAGACCGACATAGAATATTTATTTTAAGTAGCGATTCTTTTATAGGTATTTTGTGTAATTCGACACGGGTTTTAGTTTATTGTCAATTTTATCTTTTGCATGATCAGTAAAATTTCGGCGAGCCGATTTAGTGTTCATACGAATTTCAGCTAGCTGATTTTACTGATCATGCGAAAGATAAATTTGGAGAACTGGTAAGGATAAAATTTTGGTGAGCCGATTTTACTGTTTATACAAAAGGTTGGTGAACCAATTTTATGAAGGATAAAATTGACAATATACTAAAATTCGTGTCTCGTAATACAAACCTCCTGTGAGTAAATCCTTACCCTAACCCTATTTGATAGACCCTACACTATTAGGTAGAATAGACAAAAGATTTTATAGATAATATAAATTTGAAAAGATCTTTTTTTCTTCCACATATTAAGTTAGTACCTAAATAAAAAGTTCTCTAAATAAAAAGGTAACGTAGGCACCGGAAAGATCAGTCTTTGAATAAGTGTACTATTGAAAATTATCACCATTGAATCAATAAAGTTATACTTTTAAAGATTATAAAGTTAAAAAATTAATAATAATTTTAATTTTAAAAAATATAACTCAAACTAATTTAATTAAAGTGATTTTTTATAAGCTACAATTTTCAAAAATAATACTTTCAATCAAACATCATCACTTTATTTGATAAACTATAAACCTTTTAAGTGTTCAGTGTAATTTCTGTTACAGAATTTTCTTGCTTCAGCAGTTTCCTCACGGATCATTCAAGTGTGCAGAGACCCGACCCGGATCTGCCGCACTTACAAAACGAGGATTTTCGCGGCAATCGTCGGTATCAAACATAGTTGCATAGTTACAGACTAGGGTTTATCTTATTCGAAATTTTGGCCATTTTTCCTACCTTCTATTGACTACCAATTCCACCTGCCAGGGCCGCGTTTTGATGCCGCGGGTTTTCTGACCAAATCCAAACACAATCACCTACCAATCTGGCGCAGAATGAATGTAAGTAATCAGCCTCCACGCTCCTTCCTCCAATACATTATAAAGTTCAGTTTGGATGCATGGTGGGGAAACTACTTTCCTCGTATGTTCCTTTCAATGCATCCAAACGAGGAGAGAGAGAGAGATGGAAAGGAAAGAATTTTCTGGAAATGACCATCTCTAGGAACAATTATGAATGGGTTTGCGGAATCCAACAGAATTGAGAAAGATGGAAAGGAAATAACTTTTCTGGAAATTAACCATCCTTAACAAAACTAGAAATGACTTTGTCAAAAAAATGCTTTTTTTTTTCGGGAAGTGTTTTCCTTTCCTTGTATCCAAACAGAGCTGAGAGAGATGAAATACAAAGAACTTTTCCAGTAAATAACCATCTTTACCCAAAAAATTAGAATTAGATTTATTAAAAGTGGTTCTTTGTCCAGGAAAGTTTTTCCCCCTTTCCATGCATCACTCAGAGAATGCTAAAGTAACAGATTATATTCCTTTAGCTTAATGTAACATAAAATGTGTTTTAGACATGTGGCTTATTGCCGGCTGGCGGATCTCACATAGGGAATGAAGCATTGTGAAGTATGCTAGAACAAAAAATTGAGACTAAAGTAATTGGTAGTTATCCGATTAAATTCTTTGAAATTGGTAACTTCTCACCATTGATTTTGGTGTATTTGAAAGTAATCGCAGAATTAGCCTTTTGCCTTAAATTTTGGTTTTAGAGTAGTTCACAATGATTCTTTTGATACAATGGGATGCGTTGGCCTATTACATATTATATGTCAAAAATATACTTTAAGTTAATTTAACTTGATCCCAACTTATAGAAGAAATACTAATCTAGCACATGCTTGTCATTTTACTAAAGTTACAGGAGGCCTCTGTCTTAAAGGCGCCTCCTCTCTGGTCCATATGCATTAAACATTGTAATTTTGAAAAGGAACAAAATACCTGTACATTTTATATGTTCTTTGCCTATCATTTACCTCTCTGTGCATGTCTCTCTTCACTCCATCAAATGAGTAGCTTTGTAGAGAATAGTGCTTGTGTTCTTTTTTTTTCCTAAAAAGGTTTCACATTTGTCACGAATTACGCACTATATGGGTGAGATAGGTAGAAAAATCTATGGACAACAATTTAAGAAAAACTCCTTCATCTAATTATCATAGATTGATGAGATGGATCATGAGATATGGGTGATTCATAAAATCATTATTTCAAGATTAAACAAGATCAAAATTATCAAATGGGGTCCAAGATTTGCCTATCCACCATGCTTGTCATTTTCTACATATCCAAGCAAAAGATGTATGATTCACTTATAGTTCTAATTTATTACTTTTGTAAATAAAGAGGTTAATGAGTTTTTACTTTTTGATTTACCTCTCTTGCAATCACTCATTCACGTGTCTTTCAAGATGTGGGCTTCAGTATTGCTTTGACACTTGACATTTTATGTGCCTATCAATATTAACTATTAAGTATCTTACTAAATCAATTAAATTATAAAAGAATATTTTTGAAAAAATACAATTCATTGATATATAAGCCACAAAAATAGATGACTAAATATGAAAACAAAAGTTTATAGACTAAAATAAGGAGCTTCAAAATTATCCATTCATTTTGTGGCCCTGTATCTGAATACGATTTTTTTTTTTTTTTTGATTAAGTATTTTTATAATTAAGTAAATCTAAAGAAAATATATTATATATTATGGTTAATAAACCCCACAAAATACCTTTTTGTCAAATTTTTAAATAAATTTTAGTAGCAGCACCAATAATCTCTCCACTCATGTGTAAGTTGTTTCTTACTCTGTGCCTGTGGTCTTTTTTTTATTAGCACCATACATATGATTTATTTATTTTTTTTGAAAAAATAAGTGCTGAGCCAACTTAATCATTTGAATGGCTTGGATCAAAGTTAGATCAGGCTGAAAATTATTGTAATTCAGGTGATTGATCAATAATCCTTGTACAAAATGGCTGGAGTTTGAAGTTCTTTTTTTAGGAAAACATGAAGAAAATAATAGCAAACTATAAAACTCATCTGACCCATTAATTTCTTGTTCTTATGTTGGTTACCAGGACACTATAATTGATAAATGAATTGGTCTATCACTTATCTATTTTTCTTTTTTAGAAAAACATGTGTATCATGCTAATAAAAAAAAAAAAAGCCACAAATTAAGAGGTGGCTACGTATGAGAGGAGCGGGGATTTGGTGGCACCACTAAAGTTATTTTTAATAAATTGGAACATTAGTATTTTGTGTTCCCTATTAACCATATTATACAACACATTTTTTTTTATCAAATCTACTTAATGATAAAACTTATTATTAACAATTTTTATTTATTTATTATAAGGCCAAAAATGAATAGATAATCTTGAAGGTCTTTATTTTAGTCTAAAGGTTTACATTTTTAAATTCAGTCATCCATTTATTATGGTTTCATATCAAATGAATTAATTTTTATAATTAAATAGATATAATGAAAATATTTATTAATAAAATTGATGGTACTTACAAAACATCAAACCTCAAATTTATTAAAAAGTTTTAGGGGGACTGAACAATCCCTTCTCACCAGAGACACTTAAGTGAAGAGACAATAAGAAAGTGAAAATTTAAAAGTTTCTCTTTTTAAAGAAATTGTAATTTAAAATTTTAAATGGACCAAATGTCTTTATCTAAGATACATACAAATTGGTAAAGATAATTGATGGGCAAAATTTGAACTCTATTTAATCATCTTAGTTTGTGATCTTGAACTTTGAAACTATGATTATTATAAACCATTGATTTTTCATGACCCATCTCACAAGGCTATAATGATTGGATGAAAGAGTTTCACTTGAACCATCTTATCCATGGAGTCTTTTATCATCTTACTTGATCATATAATGGCAGCTCATTATAAATATAAAATCTCCATATAAAAATATGAAAACTCTCTTTAAGCCACCCACTAGGTGGTGTCAATAAGACACGGGCTGTAAAACAGGGGATCCAGAAAAGTAGAGTGCAAATGAATATGCCTGCATAGAAGGGGTACCATCTTCCTTTCAAAATTTTATACCATCGTGAAATTAAAATGGAACAGTAGCCGCCTCCAACTATTAAAGTTAGAGATGGCTATATCAAAACCCTTACAGAAGGATTGACATTTTTAACATGTGGCATGTGGTGGACTTTGATCTTGGGCCAACTCGTAGCCATGGTCAATCTAATTTGCTTGCCATCCAATCCAACATTACTAAGAAGGTGACTTATATTTATGAATTTTCATCTTCATTGTTGATTTCAGTGCCTAGATTGGTAGATTGATAAGGATTGACTTTTGTTCCAGATTGTTGATGGTTGAGTCTCAATAATCCTAGCTTTAATACAGTGGTTTCCCACAATGTGCTGAATGGTACCCAATTGTAAAAGCATGTTGCTCCTAATTGTAAAAATTAGGTATGCCCCATCGTGAACCTTCTTATTACCTTTAATTCGAACTAGTGGTCAGAATAATATGCTATGCTAAATGGTACAAAATAGTCAACCCTATAGTTTCTATCAAAACGAGAAAGGATTCAGTCCTTGGGCTGTATGTGGTGTGGCCAGGGCATTTCTTTTAAGATCTTGACACTTGTCCTATTTTGCGTCCCATAAACCATATTATTTGAATTATATTCATCATATCTATTTAAAAATAAAAATATATTTTAATAATATGCTTTATTTTTTGATATAGATCCAATAATATGAATGACTTAGTTTGAAAAAAGAATTTTTTATCTTAAAAAGACCTTGACATTTGTGTCTAGGCTCAACCATTCTTTTTTTATAGTTTTATATTAGAAAGTTAAAATATAATTTTAAAGTATTTTTTTATGTTTGAAAGATATTGTAGATATGTTTCAAATTATATGGTTTGTGGGACCCATTAAAAGGACTGATGTCAAAAAATTGAAAAAAATGCTCTTGCCGCACCGAGGTGCATATGCCTGGGCAGGACTGAATCTATTCTCCATCAAAACACGTCTTATTGCCTCCAATTAAAAACGAAGTAGGTTAATATGGACTTATCTGCTGCAAGCTTACATTGGATTCAGGATTATGGCTTCCTTTAGATAATTTAACATTGAGAACAATAGATCGATCATTCCCAAGTTGTTGGAAGAACGTCATTGACTAGATTTTCTGTATTGACACAGATATTGTTGCTTGGTTTGCAGATGAGATTGTGAATCTATTCATGTAGGGTAGAATGGATGGTGGAGTTGATTCTCCAATAATAAGGCCCATCAACAAGGCCTCTGTTCACCGAATCTGTTCTGGGCAAGTAATTTTAGATCTTGCAGCTGCTGTTAAGGAGTTAGTGGAAAATAGCTTGGACGCTGGTGCCAGCAGTATTGAGATAAGTTTGAAAGAGTATGGTGAAGACTCGTTCAAGGTTACAGATAATGGCTGTGGCATTTCTCCAAATAATTTTCAGGTACTCATTGCTGATGGGGTAGTCATCTTTCTTAATATACATGATATTGTGAAATATTCAGTTTATTCTTTTTCAAATCATTATCATGAATCCTTTTTTCGTGAGATAATAATAGAATTTTTTTGATAAGGAGAAAGAATGTTTATGATTGAGTTATAGCCTAAAGAGAGATTGGAGCAGAACTAAACTACTAGAAATGTATACACAAAAAACCAAAAGATATTCGAACAAAATGGGTGCACTTTAGGAGATCATTAACCAATTCATACTAAACTGGTCCATGACATATCCTGAAATCATATCCTTTGCCATTGCCATGTGCACAATGTTCTATATGATATGCTCAATGATAATTTCTCTAAAAGAGACATCTTCAAAAATATGCCTATTGTGCTCTCCCCAGATAAACGGAGCTATTACCTAGGATATGAGTTTCCACAAAATGTTACCTTTCTCTGGAAAGGGCTGAACCTCAACCATGCAAGAGAGATTGAATTGTAGGAAAGAGCCCAATAAATGGAAAAAAGAGAGGAAAATATACCAAGCGGAAGAAACAAAAGGAAAAAGTGATCAACTGACTTTTTGTTATTCTGCAAGGAAGCAAATGCTTGGGAGTGCAGAGCTCATATTTTAGGTTATCTAAAGTAAAATCCTATTCAACAAAGTTATCCGACATAACACTTTCACGTTAGGAGGAGCAATGGAAGACCAAATAGCTTTGAGAAGGAAAAATGAGGCTGAGGAGGCTTTCAAAATGGAGACTTGAAAAGATCCCATTAGATTCCTTGACCCAAATCCATTTTTCTGCCTCTCCAATTGGACTTGATTCATTAACCAAAGATGGGAGGTCTTCTAGCTACAAATTTTTTTAATCCATAAAATTTCTCCTAAACATTAGAGTCCATGTCACCCTCCCACCCAACATTTCCACACAATATTCAATGAGCTTTTCTTTTTGGTTTGAGATGGAGAAAAGTCAAGGGAAGATAGCTTTAAAAGGTTTGTCTCCCCAACTACTAGCCTCATCTTGCCTTGATTTCATCCCCTCTACATGTTCCTTATATCCCAACTTGGAAATATCTTTCTAGATAATCATCAGCACTTGGGTACCAGCTTGTTTACTTCTTTAACAATTTTTTTTGAAAGAACTTCTTAACAAAATTTTCTTTTATAACTTCTTTTCACCAATGTTGTCAAAATCATACGAGTCACGAGTCGACTCGTCTTGGAGCGTCCAACGATTCAAATCGCATGTGGAATCGGCAAAGCCTAAAAATCGTACGAGTCATCGTGCGATTCAACCCAGCGAATCATTGTGTCGTGCGATTCCAGAGGAAGAAGGAAAAAAAAGAGAAAACAATCTTTTTGCAAGGAATACCTCTTCTTTGTTTGTGGAGTAGGCAAATTGCCCTTTACCTACATAGGTCTACCAGTTGGGGGGCAACCCCAGACAAAAGCACTTTTGCACTCCAGTGATGGAAAGGATCGAGAGAAGACTAGCAAGGTGGAATAGGAGATACCTTTCCTTGGGTGGTAGGTTGACTCTCATTAAATCAGTGTTAGTTAATTTACCAACGTACATCTTGTCGTTATTTGAAATGCCGAGGAGTCACTAAAAAATTGGAACATGCATTTAGGAGGTTTCTGTGGGGCGACCAGGAATCAATGACGAAAGTTCATCTGGTTGCCTGGTCAGAGTGACTAAGCCAAAAGAGAAAGGGGGCCTTGGAATCATTCCTTTGCAAATTAGAAATGAAGCATTGTTGTGCAAATGGAGTTGGAGGTTTGGACGTGAGAGGGATGCTTTATGGGTTAGAGTATTGAGTGCCAAATATGGAACAGACAATAGAAATGGATGGAACCTCGGAGAGGTAGCGGAGAAACCTGGCTCAACAACATTGAGAGCATTGTGGAGACTTAGTCAACGAAGATCATTAGTGGGGAATCTATTCAAAGGTAAGCTTAGATTTTTAGTGGGTAAAGGAGAAAGAACTTTCTTTTGGAATGATTTGTGGCTGGGTGGTAGACCACTAAGAGAATGCTTCCCAAGGCTATTTAGAGTTGCAAGAAACAAAGAAGCGCTAGTCCAGGACAGCTATCAAGTGGATCAACGTAACTTTCATTGGATCATTGAATTTAGGAGAGATTTGAGGTCATTTGAGAAGGAAAGTTCGGATGAGCTATTAGGACAGTTAGGTAAATTTCCTTTGGAGCCGCGCGCGGTGGGTTGGGGGGGGGGGGGGGGGGGGAAGATGTGTTGGTGTGGATTGGTGACTCTTCGGGGGCGTATTCGATAAAATCTATGGTGGAAGTTGCAAATCTAACTGAATGACTCAACACTTTAACCCAGTTTCGTTTGGAAAAATCAGGTGCCCCCAAGGGTTCAGACTTTTATGGTGTGCGGTGAAGAGGAAAATTCTAACAAGAGTGAATCTTAGGAGTAGAGGTTTGTTCAGAATCGATGAAGATCCTAGTTGTCCTCTCTGTGGGTTCGGGGAAGAAACCATAGATCACCTTTTTGTCACTTGTCCTTTTGCCAGGCACCTTTGGGACAATTTTTGCAACTTAATGGGAATCTCTTGGGTTGGTCCAAACACTTGGATAGATACTTTGGGTTCATGGTTTTTCCTTACCCTAACTCTAGATATGGAGGATGGCTTGGCTTACAATTCCGGCCACCAGCTCATGGACTATTTGAAAAGAAAGAAATTCAAGAATCTTCGAAGGTATGTCCACTGAGATGAGTGCACTGTTCCAAAAAGCCCAATGGAGACTCTGTGCTTGGCTCCTTCCAAATAAGGAGTTCAAGGACTTCAAGGTAATAGATTTTTTTTATCTTCGTGGGAGAGTTTCATGAGCGGTAGAAATAGGAGACCCAAAGCTTTGGCAGAGTGGTCCCCTCCGCAACGGGGAGTCATGAAATTCAATGTGGATGGGGCTGCTAGGGGAAAACCGGGGCCAGCTGGTATAGGTGGTGTCCTTAGAGATCAGGTGGTGTCCTTAGAGATCATAAAGATCAAACATCCGTGGTTTTCACAGAATCAATAAGGACTAGAGATTCTAATGAAGCCGAGCCTTTTAGTATTAGAAGTGTCACTCCTCGCCTTCCAACACCTAAACGGGCGTGATTTGACTGTACAAATTTAAATCACCTGTTGCCCTAAATGGGTCTTACATCCAAAATCTATGGCTAAATTCAAACAAACATAATTACATTCATAAGCCACCAAAATTCCTCAAATCCACAACCTGCTTGAAGACATAACATTTCATTTAAGTTACCAAATAACTTAAAGGGATAAATATCACTCACATAAGGATTTCTAAACGCATCATTTACTCACATTCCCATAACAATCAAATTAAAGCGTTCTCAAATTTAATCCATACTTGAATTTATTATCCAAGTTTCCACAAATTAAAAATAAACGAATAAACAACTTTCTCAATGTCTCAAATCAAATAAACAACCAACTTATAATCTAAATATTAAATTTTGCAATAAACTAAGCGTTTCTAAGAATTCTTCATCGACTCCTCGCCTTCTAAGCTCAGTTGTGATTATCGTTTAGACTTAAGTTCAAGGGATTGCCTGCAATGTAAGGAATGAGCTCCATGCCCAGCGAAGAAAACAATAACACAAACATATCATATGATATCCGTACTTCCTCAATGATATTTCAAATAAGCAAGAATAACAATTTATTTCATGCTCATGCTTTTGTAAAAAATGTAATGCTCAATGCCAAATGCTATATTCCAACCCATTATTACATCTACTGTCACACCCCGCCTTCCAACACCTGGACGAGCGTGATCTGACTGTATAAATTTAAATTACCTGTTGCCCTAAACGGGTCTTACTTTCAAAATCTGTGGCTAAATTCAAAACAAACATAGTTACATTCACAAGCCACCAAAATTCCTCAAGTCCACAACCTGCTTGAAGACATAACATCTCATTTGAGCTTCTAAATAACTTAAAGGGATAAATATCACTTACATAAGGATCTCTAAACGCATCACTTACTCACATTCCCATAAAAATCAAATTGAAGCGTTCTCAAAATTAATCCATACTTGAATTTATTATCCAAGTTTTCACAAATAAAAATAAGACAAATAAATAACTTTCTCAAAGTCTCAAAACAAATAAACAACCATCTTATAACCTAAATAATAAATTCTGCACTAAGCGTTTTTACGAATTCCTCATCGACTCCTCGCCTTCTAAGCTCAATTGTGATCATCGTCCAGACCCAAGTCCAAGGGATTGCTTGCAATGTAAGGGATGAGCTCTATGCCCAGTGAAGAAAACAATAACACAAACATAGCATATGATATCCCTACTTCCTCAATGATATTTCAAATAAGCAAGAATAATAATTTATTTCATGCTCATGCCTTTGCAAAATGTAATGCTCAATGCCAATGCCATATTCCAACCCATTATTAGAATTACTGATATTTGGTGGTCCCGACGAATCGAGGATAACACATCGCCTTAATGGCCTTTCCACATAAAGTGAGGATAACACAACCTACCACCAAATAACAGCCCTAATGACTTGTCACGGATATCACATCTCATCTACCATAATGGGCTTCCCACATGAAGTGAGGCTAACAACACTACCACCGTCGTGGTCTTCGTGACAATCATGGATCGCACCCTCATACCCAATGCTATGAATATGAGAATGCTATGCTCAATGAATATACTCAATTATTCATAATATGCTTGTAAAATCATGGATCTCAGTCTAAACAGAGTATAACATATCCAACATCTCATTTACCATAACATGCATATAATTCGATTATAACATGCAGTAATCCAAGCATCATAATATCAACATTCAAACATGCCCAATCAAGATTGAAATTCAACAATACCATACAAATAATCATCAATCTACGAATATAAAATTATTGGATCTTTCAATAACATTAATGGTTAGATTCCATTATCCGGGCGGACTGAGTCTCCTCACGGCCAATAGAATGTTTAGCCAAGATCTCCCTTACACTACTGTGAGTGAGCACCGGATCACAACCATTATTAACATACATCCAGTCTATTCTAAATCTAACAATTATATTCCAATCACACAACAAAATACAATATTTTCCATTGCCTAAACACATAATAATATAAGGAATCATGTTCAAAAGTATGTAGTGAATTGTTTCCCTCACCTAGAAGTTTGTGAAGTGCCAACAATGAACTCAAACACTTTCCAAGAGATAACTAGCCTTGAGAACCCAAGTTTGCTGCGAATATAATTTAAAGGTTCCAAGTATTAATAATATGTGGATTATTAACCATGGGCGCTGAGTGCTGCCCTCATCTATGTATGCTGAAAATACAAGGTTAAGAGGCTATGTATGAAATGGTTTCCTATCTCCGATTTGAGTTGGACAATAACAAGGCTGGTTTGAACATCCAGTTTTAGGTGGGAAGAGGATAAGTTTTACTAACCAGTTCTGAGCAAAATTCTAGGTCCAAACAGTCCTTAATATCAATGTTTTTGGGGCTGAAAATCAGTCCCATTAATTGGCCGATCTGGGGTTAGAAATCAGTCCCCAACTTAGGATGTTTTTATTAGAGAAAGACTGAGTGGTTACTGTTCACGGATAAGAAATTGGGGACAGATCTGAGTCACCAATTTATTTGATCCTACAGCTGAATGAAGAAGGGAAAAATCATCACCATCCAACAAGGATTGGCTGGTTGGCTGGCTAGAAATTTACAAAGGGGAGAAGAGGAAGAAGAAACCCATGGGAGAAGAAGAACATAGAGGAAATTAGAGGGACATACCTGTTACTTGCTGTAATTTGGGAACAAAGACGATAAAAGCTGGTCACACGGTGGTCCCGAACTCTGCTGCTTGAACCGAAACTTGGTCTTCAAAGAGGAGAGGAGGAATAAGAACTCAAGAGAGATTTGGGGTTTTTCTTTCCCTTCTTCCGCTGAGGTTTCCGCTACGATTCTGTTGAGATTTGGTTGCTGTTTCGAAAAGGGTAAAAGAAGGGAATGGTTCGCAGGTCTCTTAAAGGGAGGAGAGTCCTATTGGTAAAGGAACCCTATCAGTAAAAAGATTTTGGACAATTTCCATTTAGGTAGGGATTTGAGTCTCAAACGAAAAAGGAAGAAGACTCCAATCTGAACAAGGAATTCCATCGGTGAAAGGATTTTGGACAATTTCCATTTAGGTAGGGATTTGAGTCCTAAATGAATAAGGAAGAAGACTCCAATCTAAATAAGGAATCCCATCGGTGAAAGGATTTTGGACAATTTCCATTCAGGTAGGGATTTGAGTCCTAAACGAATAAGGAAGAAGACTCCAATCTGAAAAAAGAATCCCATCGGTGAAAGGATTTTGGACAATTAAATTCGACCAACGAAGGTGGGTCCCTTTAAATTATTGATTTTAATAAATTGTTCTTTATTTCTCTTTTATTAATTTTGTCAATCATCGATTAAATTCTAGACACTTAAAATTGGAACTTATTTATTGATTTCACATTCTTAATTGAATATTTCCAATTGAGATTCTAACTTATGGGAATTAAAATCTAAGTTGATAATTTATTTCTCATTCCCTTAATTTAATTCGAAGGGGATAAATTTGTAAATTCTTATTGGGGAGAAAGTGTGAAATTAGGGTCTAATATTAAATCCCTAAATTTAATTGTGTTTTTCCCAAATAAAATTATCAAATTAAACTAAAAAATCAATTTAAACTACAATCATTTTCTAAATTAATTTTACCCGTCAGACCCGTTACCCCGGGTCGGGTCATTACATCTACTGATATTTGGTGGCCTTCCCGACGAATCGAGGATAACACAACATCGCCTTAATGGCCTTCCCACATAAAGTGAGGATAACACAACCTACCACCAAATAACAACCCTCATGACTTATCACGGATATCACACCTCTTCTACCATAATGGTCTTCCCACTTAAAGTGACCGTCGTGGTCTTTGTGACAATCATAGATCGCACCCTCATACCCAATGCTTATGAATATGAGAATGCCATGTTCAATGCTAATAAACATGCTCAGTTATCATATTGTGCTTAAAGAATCATAAATCTCAGTCTAAACAATTTATAATATCATAGCGAATATCAGTTTGCCATATAGCATACATAAAACATAACAATAGTCTAAGCATCATAATGATTTGAATTACATAAATCAACATTCAAACATGTACAATCAAGATTGAAATTCAATAATATCATACAAATAATCATCAATCTATGAATATAAAATCGTTGGATTTTCCAATAACATTAATGGTTAGATTCCACAATCCGGGCAGACTGAGTCTCCTCACGCCAATAAAATATTTAGCCAAAATCTCTCTTACATTACTGTGAGTGAATATCGGATTTCTACCATTATTAATATACACCCAGTCTATTCTAGATCCAACAACTATATTCATAACATGCAACACAACGCAATATTTTCATGGCACAATCAAAATAAAGGATTATATGAATACATGGTATGTAGTGAATTGTTTCCCTCACCTAGAATTGCGTGAAATGTATGGTGCTATTAAGGAATCCAAAGCTTTATACACAAGTCTTTACTCCAAAGTTGCTGCAAATTAATTTAAATGTTCTAAGCCATTAAAAACTGATGTTTGTTAATCTCTTTAAGTTTCTTTTGTTTACAAAGTGAAGGATTATATCCTACTGCCCCATCTAAGGTAAATCTAGGGTCAAAGGTTTAGAGTGGAGGTCTTGAGTCTATACCATGCCTAATCTCACTTAATGCTACTAAGACGATAAAACCTTATTCATAAAAAGGATGGGTTCTCCTTTAAATTACTAATAATTTTAATCAAATCCTATAAGTAAATAGACAGTTGGAGTCATAACTTTTAAAAATATCATAACTTTTAAAAATATACTAAATACTTTAACTAAATAAAACCACAACGATTACAAGGGTAGTAATACCGTTGAAACAAAAACCATATATGTTTTGAAACAAAGGTCATTGCTAAAGTCTAAAAAATCATATCTTTAACCCTTATAAAAATATATAATGATACGGATGCCGTTGAGAAAGACAGAGAGAGAATAAGTTCAGGTTGTAGTTTAGTAGATTTATCATACATATATATGTGTACACATACTGTCGGTTTTATACTTATGACTCAAAACAAAAATAGGGGTTAGACATATAAGAGGTAGTCATAAATCTGGCCCATGTAACAGTCAAAAGACTGAACTGGGTTTGTTGGCCCAGTTCAGAAGAGTTATGAACTTTATGCAGGCTTAGACTGCAAGCAATTTCTGGTTCATTGCAGGCAAAAGGTTTCCAACGGTCTAAGAGCTTAACCAGATCTGATTGCAGGACTATTCTGCTGTTTCCAGGTCCAGAACATGCTGATTTTAAACTGAAAACAGAGACTTAGAAGCAGCCACTGAGTTGGCTCAACCCGGAAATATATATATATATATTTAATAGTAACTGTGACCATATACTGCAAATATTATATAAAAGAATATGTAAAACTGATTGAAAATGGGAGAAATCTGGGTATTTATTTAATTCACAGTTTTCCAACTTGCTTACTTATTTTAAACAAATAAGAGAAAACTTTGGGAGGAGAAGGCATGACCAACATACATAAATCGAACAAGGTGGCTGGTTGGTTTGGGCGAAAACCAGAGAGGGTAGGGGCAGATTCTACGGAGGTTGAAATCAGTCCACACTTATAGTTATTTAGGGAAAAACTGGGTAGGCACTGTTCACGGATAAGGGATTGGGGATTGATCTGAGTCACTCCTTAAATCAGTCCTATAACTGCGCACTTGTCAAGGCTGAGATAAATAAATTTAGCAAGGTGGTTGGCAGCAAGGGAACTAAGATCAGTCCCAATTGTTGACAGTTTCCGGCCGGTTGACTGGCTCAATATTTACAAAGGGAGAAGAGGAAGAAGAAACCCAAGGGAAAGAAGAACATAGAGGAAATTAGAGGGACATACCTGTTACTTACTGTAACTGGGAGCAAAGAAGACAGAGGGCCAGTCACACGGTGGTCTTGAGCTTTGCTATTCGAACCGGATCTTGGTCTTCAAAGAGGTAGGGAGGAACACGAACTCAAGAAAGAGAGAGATACAGATGAAGATCAAAGGTAGGAGGAGAATCCGGCAGCCATCGCATGGATTTGTAGTGAATCGAGTCGGCTTGTTTCTTCGGAGTAGGATTCGGATTCGAGGAGTTAAAAATGGAAGGTACTCCATGGAGAGAGAGGCTTCCTTTCCGTTTTGGAGAGGTAAAGAAGGAAAAGGAATCGAAAATTAGGGATTTGGGGTAAGGAAGGAAGGAAAAGAAGGAAGAAGTAATCGCATTAGGGAAGGAAAGTCTTGCCGTTCTTTCCCTTCGAAGGTTTAGGGATTTGGGGAAATAAGGGGAAATCAACGGAAAGGAGGTGTGGGTCTTAAGGACTCACGCGACTTACCCAACTCGGGTTTTTAGGGTCGGGTTTCCCCTTTTGATTAATTTGTCAATCACTTATTAAATTTAGTTAATTAAAGTTGGAATAAAATACTTGCAATTGAAATTCTAACTTAGGGAAATTTAAAAGTCTAAGTTGATAATTTATTTTCCATTTCCTTAATTTAATTCGAAGGGGATAAATTTGTAAATTCTTATTGAGGAGAAATGTGTGATACCAGGGTCTATTATTCAATCCCTAAATTAAATTGTGTTTTCTCCAAATAAGTTATCAATTTAAACTAACAATCAATTTGAACTACGATAATTTTCTAAATCAAGTTTACCCATCACATCTGACCCGTTACCCCGTGCCGGGTCATTACAAGAAGAGCTTTGACCATATGGGTGGGTTTAGGTGGTGAAAAATTAGTCATTGAGGGAGATTCGACAAATGCCATTAAATGGGCAAAAGGCTTGAAGCGTCCCCCCTAGAGACTAATTACGACAGTTAGGGAGATTAAGGCACTTGTTAGGGATATTGAGGTATCCTTCGCAAATGTAAGGCGTTCAGCAAATGGGGTTGCGAACTACTTCGCCAAGAACGGTGTGGAAGGGACTGTGGTTGGCGTCTTTCACATCTGATGATGGGAGCTTATTTGCTGGAACAGATTGGGCATGCTGTTTCATTTGGAGCTTCCATTGTTCTAGCTTCTTTTTTGTTGTTTGTTGTTTTTATTTTTAGCTTGTTTTTTCTTTTGCCTATTTTCTTCCTTGTACCAAAAGTCGTCTTCTTATTAATATTATCTTCTTTGTTACCGCTAAAAAAAAAAAAAAAAATCGGAAAACTTGTGGGGATTGATGGTAGAAACTCAGAAGGGAGGATTGTTCAGTTCTGAGAATCCTCATGGAGGTGGGTGTTCAAGACCAGATACCATCACATGTCACCCTCTTTATGAACGGCGAATCTTTTGTTGTTTCGATCAAGGAAGATCTGCAAGTCTTCTTCAATCCGATGGATCTAGGGCCGGAATCCTCTGTGTAAGGCCAACCTCCTCTGTCGAAGAGAACAGAGAGTCAACTATTGGAACCAAAGACACGTGACAGCCATTCAAGAGATGGGGCGCTAGCAAGGGTAGCATGGGATGGTGACGTGGCAGGCAAGGATAGGGGAAGGGCTGTGGTGGAGGAAGAGGAAGAGTCAGGATGAAGCTTTACAACTTCAACCAATGGCTTTAATTCTCTTTCCCAAACATGGAATCATCCACAGTACTCTGCACGTGCAAGGACGTTGCTCTGTGTTGACTCTCTTGGACTGGCTCATGGGCCAGCTCGTCGGGTTTGGGCCGAAGCTCGAAGACAACCAGTTGGGCTAGCCCATAAAAGCCCAAAAGAGAGTCATGGATTAGTTCAACTACAAAAGGCCCATGAACTCATCGGACCATCTCACCTTGGCACGGGCAACGATTTATCCCTTTGGACTGGCCAGAGTTCAGGGCAAATTGATGGGGAAGGAAGGAGAGGAGGAGGAAGGAATCATTGGAACTATGGCAATTTGAGAGTGGCCAAGTCCCGTTCAAAAGAGGTTGACTCAGAGGGGAAGGAGTCCATGTTGGTTGAATCCATTGGTGGAGACTGTGGTAGGGACAAAAACTGTCAAATGGAAGGAATAAAGGAAGGAACTGGGTCTCACGCCGATCTTGTAGAGGAAGGTGAGGATTGCGGCCAATCTCTTGGTGAGAAAGGGGCTGGGTCTCATGCAGGTCTTGCAGAAGAAGGCGAGGACTGCCGCCAGTCTCCAGTTGATGATGGCTCAATTAATAAGAAGAAAGGGAATGTAGCTATACCAGGGAAGGGAGTGGATATGCCAGTGATGCGATAAGCTCTAATACCAAATCTGTAACGATCCATCTTGCTAGCATAATATTGTTCGCTTTGGGCTTGAAAAACCCTCACGGCTTTGCATTGGGCCCAAGCCTCACTCTTAGGCCCAAAACGCATTGTGCTAGAAGTAGGGGTGCTTCCTCATATAAGCTACCACATCTTCATGTCCCTGGGCGATGTTGGACTTTCCTGTTCGACACGCCCAAGCATCTAATGGGCGGGACATCACAATCCACCCCCCTTAAGACCAGAGCCGTCCTCAGCAGGGCCACATCACACAGGCAGAGAGTTAAACCACTCTCTGATACTATTTGTAATGACCTGTCCCTCTAACACAATATTGTCAATTTTGAACTCAAAAAACGCGCACGGCTTTGGATTGGGCCCAAGCCTCGCTCTTAGGCCCAAAATGCTTTATGCTAGAAGGAGGGGTGCTCCCTCATATAAGCTACCACATCTTCATGCCCCTAGGCGATGTGGGACTTTCCTCTTCCCACACGCCCAGGCGTTGATGGACGGGGCATCACAAAATTTGGCGCAGGGCACGCTCTGATACCAAATCTGACGCAGGACAAGTCAAAAATTAGAAATCTAGATCTAAATGATATACGAAGGCCTATATTAGAATGCAAAATGTGTTTGGTGAATCCTAAAATGACATGCAACCTATATCCATGATTCACATAAGATGTTCGAGTGGCAAATTAAATATAAACAAAGAATAAAACAAAAGCTATGGCAAATTCACACTCATAATTAATCAAAGATATTCAAAATGAAGAATGACACATACACACAAATCTTTCAAGGTTGTATTGTTGGCCTTTAATGCAAAATCCCTCATTAGCAAACCTTGTCCTAGGTCTTCTAGATTTAAAAATCAGTCATCCAAGGGACGAAATAGGGTTGTGGGATCACCTAGGGTTGCTAATGGATTAGTGTTTTATAAGACTAATTAAATCATACCAAACCCTATCCTAGATCTTCTAGATTTAAGAATCAGTCATCTAAGGGACAAAATAGGGCTATGGGATCACCTAGGGTTTGCTAAAGGGATTAGGGTTTTATAAGATTGATTAAATCATACCAAACCTTGTCCTAGGTCTTCTATATTTAAAAATCAGTCATCCAAGGGACGAAATAGGGCTATGGGGTCACTTAGGGTTTGCCAAAGGGATTAGGGTTTTATTTTTTTCATTCTTGGCAGAATTAGGTTGCAAATAGGTTGAAACAATAGGTTAGTGTTAGTTCTACGTCTCTAAGATAGGAATAAGAGGTAGGGATGCAAAACAGGGCCAAAATGGGCTTGTACGTATGGTCATACGGATGTCCACATGGTCGGCTGGGTCCCAGCTGGTCTTTGTTGACTGATGGTGGGGTTGGGTCCTGGTTTATTTAAGAGTTAGGGTTTGCCTAATTTTCAAAATAATGATTTTTTTCATTTAACCATCTACCTCTTAACAGTGTGTTTTGTTAGAAATATGTATATCTTAATTAGTGAAAAGGATGCATATAAAGGACTAACAAATATTCTTGATTGTACTTATTCTTGACTGCAATTATCATCATCTTCAACTCTTTCTTTTGTTATTTTGCTCTTGGTATTATTTGTTTCTTCTTTGCAAGTTTTTCTTTGGTAGTTCTTCGATTTGGATATCTTCTACATTGTTGCATATGATTTTCAATTTGTTATTCTCTTTATAAGTTCCTCTCTTTATCTTTAAGTCAAACTTGTAGAACTTCATTAAGTAGTCAGTGATGATATCATCGTATTTTTTTGCTATCTTGTCTTGCTAACATAGTATTTGATTATTTGTTAATGATCTTTAATTTTTTGGTACCATAATATTTTGAAATTGTAATAATTTCATAAATGTGATCCAAAGTTGACCCACCACAAAATATCATTTTCTTTTAAATGGATACAAAACCAATATGGTCAAAATTTGAGCCGAAATTATGTAAATCAACAAATTATTTAAAAAAAAATTAAAAATAATTAGATTAAAAAGCACTTCAAGTTGAACACAATTGTCGGGGTGGGTTGGAATAATCAGATCTCACATAAAATTGCTCAGCTCAGCCTCAGTGGCAGCACAAAAATGCCTGCTGCCAAAAGAAAAACCTAGATCATACATAAAAAACAAATAAGTTTATTTGGAACTGAGACTGTATGCTAATATTGAAAAGTTCCCGTAGCCTATGATACAAACGGTAGTCTCATCCATCATGCTTTTTTCCCAAGATGAGTATCCACCTATTGAGGGCATTGGAGGCATCCTCATATGACACATCAGTAGTGGTGTTGGTGCCCCAAATGCACATTGCATCCCTGTTCCTCCCATGCCCAACATCGGCTGTGCAGGTAAAGCAAGTGGCAGCAACTGGGCATACATATTCTGCCAACAGAATGCAATGTCCGGCAACAATAACATAACCAACCATGTCAAGAATAAAAATAATAGTAACAAATGAGGGGAGAAGATAGAGAATGGAGAACCCTTTTCATATCTACCTGTTGGCGACCTTATCCTTTTCATTTTCTTTAGCTTTCATTTCATTAAGTGTATCAAGCTTGTCCTTGATCAGTTCTTCCACTTTGCATGTATATGCACGAATAAACTACAGATAGAAGAGACATGTTGGAAGACTAAGAGGGTGAAAGTTTGACAAAGAGATTGCATAGAAACAAGATCTCACCTGCCACAGCTATGGGAAAGCAAAGTCGACCATATTATTCATTCTGGTTAATTCAAGGGCAACATCTGGCTGGATCAAATTGTAACAACTGAAAAGGCATGAAACAAAGCATTCCTTCTTTCCCTGCTGACAGAAAATCCTTAATGCGATACAGAAATGAAGATGAAATTGATGAGAGACAGAAACCAGACTTCTTTTTGATATGAAAATAAACAATAAGCAATGAAATCAATCTGGAAGAGTATATGAAGAAAAAAACTCAAAGTCATATGACATTGTTTATCTGTAATAAGGAAAGGGAAGATCTTGCTTGAGAGAAACAGAAAAACAGAGATTATGGAGACGGGTTGTTGAGAGAGTAGAGAGAGAGAGATGATGTAGATGGAATTGCTGAGAGAGACTTAAATAGTTATTAAAATTGGAATCCTAATAAGTGGAAATGGGCATACGATTGGGCATTTTTAGCAGTATTTGTTTTTTGTTTACTTGAACTTTTCTGTTCCATAAAAAATGGTAGGATTGGAGTTGAGTGGTTCAAAAAAAAAAAAGTGGCAGTGGAAAAATGCCTTTAAAATCTCATCTGACGAAGTCAAAACCGGACATGATAATAAGGTGAGAAATAGGAAGTAGAAGTGGAAATAAAGGCTTTTATGAATCCTAATTATTGATTGAAAGAACACTAAAGAATCTTTTGAGGTAGAGAAACTCTCTTTATATTTAAATAAAGGGGTTGCTGTTGTTGTTGCTGCTGCTGTGTTTGCCATTATTTTTATAGCTCTTTCTATCAAGGTCCACTGTTTACCTGTTTCAACCATTGTCTGTAAGTCAGAAACTTTTACATTTGACTACATGTTCTTGCTTCTAATTTGAATGAAAATGTCTCCTTTTAGTGTCTTATACCTCCATATGTTGTTCATTATGGCAGACTCTCGCGCACAAACATCATACTTCTAAAATAGCAGATTTTCCTGATCTCCAATCTTTGACAACTTTTGGCTTCAGAGGCGAGGCACTCAGTTCTCTCTGTGCATTGGGGAATTTGACTGTTGAAACGAGAACAAAAAATGAACCAGTTGGTACACACTTGACTTTTGACCATTCTGGTTTGGTCAAATCTGAAAGGAAAACAGCACGCCAAATTGGAACTACTGTTACTGTTGAGAAGTTATTCTCCTCTTTGTCAGTGCGAAGAAAGGAATTTAGCCGTAATATTCGGAAGGAATATGCAAAGCTTATCTCTGTATTGCATGTGAGCTTATCTTTTTCCTACTGAGCTAGTTGTTTTACTCATTTGAATCTGCAACTGTATCTTGCTCCTAGGATTTGAATTCTTCACTGCAGCTCTTTTTGAGTCTTGATCTAATCCTTTTATGCAAGTTTGTTTAAGAAAATGCATCATTACCTAAGATGCTGTTTTGTAAAGATAAACTGCCCAGAATGGACTGAATTGGGATGATGTCAGTGTCACCATAGTTAACTAGAATCTTCTAATTCTGGAAAGTCAAGTTTATTATGTATGATTGATTGTTAATTAGACATTATTTTATTTCTTTCCAAAATGAGCCACCTTGATTGATTCATTGTGTATTATTTATACTTGTAATCTCCTTCGGTTTTACACATTCAATACAATACAGAGAAATAATTCTTCTCCGTATTTTTCTCTTTCTCCATATTTTTTTTCTATTATTATTTTCTACATGGTATCAGCCAGAATGACTTTGTGGACGCTTTAGGAGGATCTTTTTTCCATTTTACTGTTCCTTGCCGGAATTCAGTGTCACCTCCGACTTCGATTTGTGAGGACATCTATGGCGGACTTCTCTTTTCTTCTCCTCCCTCGTTTATGTTTTCAGCAGATTGCAAGTTCTGTGCAAGACCACCATTGTTGGTCCTTTCTGCACCCATCCCTTCTCGGCCTTCGATCCGGTCACCGGTCCAGCCTCTGACGACGGGATCCCCCCTTTTCCAGTCATTTTTGGCAGAGCTGTCCATTTGTCAAATGGATTTGGTGCTCTACCCTTCCCAGCTCCAGGTTTCAGTCGCTCCTTCTGCAGTGTTCGTACCGGTCCCAGAAACCTAGTTTTTGTGTTATTTTCCTTCGATCCATATGGATCTAGCTCTTCAACAACTGAGCTCAACACCACCTTGATCGTACCTGGTCCACCTCTCTTCACCCAAGGTTGACCTAGGTTTTTGGTCAACAGTGGGCCCCCCTTTTTCTTGGTTTTCTTCTGCTGCTTGGGACTTCAACACCCTTGTTTTTGGGTTCTTCCCTGTTTGATTTGCTGTTTTTTGGTTTAAATAGTCATCAATCCTTCTCTATGGCAGTCACCCCTTACTAGCCTGTAGATTCCACCCTAGTGTCTTCGACCCCAACACAGGTGGCGCCCATTTTTGCAGCCTTTCTTCTTAGAACTGATATTGTAGTTATCGGCAGAAAATTGTTTGGCTTCGCCTCAGTCTCCAGTGCTCGGATTGGCTCCCTTCTATCCTTGGTGTTGCCACTATCTGCTCTTTCTCATGGTTGGTGGGACCCACTTCTGGTATCTTCTTCCGTCTAAGTGGTTGAATATTGGACTGTTGAATTTCTATTGGGCTTTCTCCACTACTATTGCCATCTACTTGTGCTCCCGGATCGGTTTATTATGCACATGGCTTCATTTTCTACGTCTAGTGAAAGTGCCCCAGTGACTCGACAGGAGTTTGTCTTGTTACAATAACAACTGCAATACCTTCTATTCTCCATATTAACGGAAAGTCTTGACTTTCCTTCTCTGTGTATTCTTTGTACTTATCAGTGTCCCTTATTTAAGGGATTGTAATTGATTTGTGTCTAACACTATAAATATAGGAGAGAATGAGAAAGGCAATAAGCCATTGTTTCTCAATTTCTACACTCCACTACATGCTCTTTCTAATGCTCAACTGTCTACTAGTGGCTCAGATCCCTTTCCCATTGAACCTGAACTTCCTATTGCCTTTTGGAAAGGTAAACATGCTTGCACCGACCATCCTATTGATCGATTTGTGTCCTATCACTCTGTCTCTCCTTATCACTTCCTGACTGCCCTTGACAACACACATATACCTAAGAGGATTAATATGACTCTTCAGGATCCCTTTTGGAAAGCTTCAATGGAAGTAGAATTGGCGGCATTCGACAAAAATCATACATGGGAGATGGTTTCTCTTCCTTCAGGAAAAACTCCCATTGGTTGCAAATGGGTCTTTACATTGAAACATAATCTTGATGGTTCAATTGTCAGATACAAAGCTAGATTGGTTGCCAAAGACTTTATGTAAACATATGGGCTTGATTATCAGGAGCCTTTCTCTCTTGTTGCAAAATCACATTTGTTTGGATCTTGATATCTATTTATACCATGCATCAATGACCTCTTCATTAGCTAGATGTCAAGAATGTCTTTCTTCATACCTGGGTTTGTGAAACAGGGGGAGTAAGGGTTGGTCTGCAAACTTAAGAAGGCTATCTACGGCCTCAAGTAGTCTCCACAGGCATGGTTTGATAAATTCAAGAACGCCTTATTTACATATGGCTTTTCTCATTGTTAGTTAGATCATTTTGTATTTGTCTATCATTCAAACTCTATTGTGATATCTATTGCTACCAGGCATCAATGGCCTCTTCAATAGCTAGATGTCAAGAATGTCTTTCTTTATGGTGACTTAAAATGAGAGGTTTATGCTTTCTCCTCCTGGGTTTGTGAAACAGGGGGAAGTAAGGGTTGGTTTGCAAACTTAAGAAGGCTATCTACAGCCTCAAATAGTCTCCACAGGAATGGTTCGATAAATTTAACAATGCCTTACTAACATATGGCTTTTCTCGTTGTCAGTCAGATCATTCTGTATTTGTCTATCATGCCAACTCTATTGTGATGTTCTTAGTTGTTTGTATTGATGATATTGTTCTCACTGGGAATAATGCCCCATCCAATGTTGTCAAAATCACATGATTCATTGTTCCAATCGTGCGATTCGAATTGAATCGGGTGCTCTAATGAGTCAAATCGCAATGGAAATCGAAAGAGGAAGAAAATCGTGTGATTATGGGAGTGATTCACAAATCGTACGAGTCACCTCCATGAATCGGAAACTTGTGCAATTCACATGAAGGGAGAAAGAGGTGAAAGAAGAGGAAAAAAAAATGTAAAAGAAACGGCGAAACAGAGAAGAAAGAAGTGAAGATGTACCCTTTTCGTTGCCGCAACCTTTTTTTTGTTCTTTCTCCTCTTCTTCTTCCTGTTTAGGTGCCGCCGCAGCTCTCGTGTATAGGTTTTCATCGCTTTCCTATTTTTCTTCTTCTTGAGGTGCTGCTGGTATACTTAGTGTTTTCATTTCTAAATATTTCATGTGCGACGTGCGCACCTTGACTTATTTCACATGAGCTTTCACTTGACTTTTAAGTTTGTAAGTTTATTTCGCATGAGCTTTCAAATGTGGCTTTCATGGCTTTTTTTTTTTTTTTATTTTCTTTATTTTTTTTTTCAGTGATGATCTCCTATCTTTCTTTATTATTTCTCTTTTTAATTAAATATTTTTTCTCTTGTTTTTCACATGTTTATTTTTTTTTCATTTTTCTCTATTCTTATTAAAAAAACCTCTTTTTTTATTTTTTTCAATCTTCTGTATCTATTTAAAAATAAATAAAAATATCTAAGAAATGATTTTTTATTTTTAGGAAATTTTTATTTGATGAATGCTATTTAGATTTATTTGTTGATTTCTTAAATTTATCAATACTTAATATTTATATTGAAATCTCATATTAATATATATATATATAATATATATATATATATATATATATATATATTTGTATATTTTTTTTAGTTATTTACAATGGATGATAAGTGTCAGATTGAGAATGACAATTGCTTGACCGATTTTTTACAGTTTATAGAATAATTTTAAAATAATTTTATAATTGATGTTTAATGTGTTTATAGTTTATAGAACAATTTTAGAAAAAAAAAATATTATGAATCTTACGATTTCCGATTCACGATTCACACCCGTAGACCGATTCACGATACGATTCGAGTTTGACAACATTGGCCCCATCTATTGATGCATTGAAGGACTATTTATGGAACTCTTTTGATATCAAAGATTTGGGGTTGCTTCGCCATTTTCTCGGTATTGAGGTTGCTCGTTCCTCTAAGGGACAATTTCTCTCTCAATGAGAATATGCCCTAGATCTCTTACTGGATGCAGGATATTTAGGATGCAAGTAAGCAAATACTCCTCTTGATGTTAATACTAAGATTTCTGTTTTACATGGGAGCTCCCTAGTTGACCCCACATTTTATCAAAAGATAGTGGGAAAACTTATTTATCTGACCATCACTAGACCCGATTTATCTTATGTTGTTGGAGTAGTAAGTCAATTAATGCATGCCTCCCATGATGCCCATCTTCAAGCTGTTTTCGGATCCTTCGTTATCTTAAGACTCACCTTGAACGAGGATTATTCTATATCACACCCTGCCCTTCCAACACCTTCACGGGCGTGATTTGACTGCACAATCTAAAATAAATTGTTCATCTAAATGAGTCTTACATCATAAATTCGTGGCTATTTTTTTTTTCCTCAAATACATGACATAAACATTTACACGCCAATGAATTCTTCATGCCCAAACCCTAATAAGTTATATAAAATAATCCATCACATCAATCCTTCTAAACTCACAAGTTTGCTCACATTCCCAAACCACGAATAGCTTAAAGTCCTCAAATTTACTCAACACTTGAATTTATTATTCAATTCTCAATAAACAAATAAATAAACAAATAAATTCCTCAAAGGGTCTCAAACCAACACATGAATCAAATATATAATCTAAATGTTCTTTTATCAATAAACTATGAAATTCTAATTTCCTTCAACAACCTCTTTGTCCTTCATGCCTAATTTTGAGTTTCATCCAAACCTAACTCCATAGGATTTCCTGCAATGTAAGGGATATGAGCTCCAAGCCCAGTGAAGAAAACAATAGCACACACACACACACACACACGCACACATATATATATATATATATATATATATATATATTTACATGATGCATTTACCTTTCATCATATACATATTTTCCATTTATATAAAGCATAGTAAATTCAACATCAATTATTTAGTCATGCTTTATGCTTAATGCCAATGCACAATGCTCGATGCAATACCAACCACTAATACCATCCTACTATCCCTTGGTGGCCTTTTCGACGAATCGAGGATCACACAACCTACCACCAAAGTGGTCTTCCCGACGAATCGAGGATAACTAACCTACCACCAAGAGATAGCCTTCATGATTAGTCTTGGATAACTAACCTACCACCAAGAGATAGCCTTCGTGATTAGTCTTGGATAACTAAACTACCACCGTCGTGGTCATCCCCAGCCGAGATCACAGAGTCGAGGATAACACAACTACCATCGGAGTGGCCATCTCGAGCCGAGGGTCACTAAACTTACCACTTAGTGCACTAAGTGACCATCATGACAAATCACGGATAATACTCCCATACCCAAACTCATAAATATGAGAATGCCATGCTCAATGCCACGTCTATCATGTATGATCTCTACGAACTTATCAACATGCTCAATTCTCCAGTATTATAACATAGATTTCTAATATCATGCTATAATTTCCATTAACATGCCATCATTATCCACAACATAACATGATCAGCATTATATCATGTAAACATACTAAGATCTCCAACACATGCTATATAAATTGTAAAATTATTCTAAGCATGATTTACAACATCCTCACACATTCCATCATTCAGCTCATCATCATCATAGCAAGCATATTATTTAAAATTAAAGCAATAGCATGCTCACATCTTTATTTGCATCATCTTTGCTAACTCATCACAACTCAACTAACCCAATCTATATCATACAATTAATCACATAACGTCCATAAACTACCAAACCACACAAATCAGCCAACCCTAATAAAACATGTCAAAATTCAAGTATGCTAAATCGCATACAGTTGAATACACCTCACAGCTATTGAACATTTTAGCCAAAAATTCCTTACACTACTGTGAGTATTGCACTGAATGCTAACCACTAATTAACAATCACTCAGTCTATCTTTCGGGCCTAATAATTATATTCCAAAATCCCACACATCCATTACAATATTCTTTTCATTGCACACTCAAATAGAATCATGTAAGTGAATTGTTCTCCTCACCTAGAAGTTTGTGAAGTGCGAATGAGAAGTCCACGTATCTTTCAAGCGATGATTAATCTTGAAGTCCAAAGTTTGCTGCAAATAATTTTTTAGAGATTCCAAGTACAATTAATATGGGGATTATTAAGTCTCTTTAACAATTTACATTAAAGTAAATGTGAGGTATGTTACTGCCCCAATTATGATCTATGGGTTATCCTTAAGGGTGAAGTTTGAGTCCATACACTGCATGGCCGAACCATGCCTAATCCAACTTGATGCTAATAAACAATGAAAGCCTTGCCTAACCTATAAGTAACTGCTCTTTTTAAGTTACTAAAAACCATAACTAACAATATTAAACAATTTGACTTAATGAAATGACAACGATTACAAGACAGTTGAATGAATTAAGTGAAAACCATAAGTTCTTTGTAAGAATAAGCACCTAAATTTAAAAATCATTGAACAATTTAATAAATGGATAAGTCAAATCATCTAAACAGATTCAGTTTTTTTTTCAAAGGAGAATGACTTGATAGAAAAGACCAAGTATGAAATGCTTTTGGTTTATGGAATGCTCATCTGAAAAACTTAGGACCTAGTTATGGCATCATATGGTTAAACCTTACGAATAAAACAAATAAAATGGTAACATTAACACCGATAATAATTTGAAAATAATATCTTCTCAAGTAGTTTGTGTTATTTTCTCAAAATAAGTTTCAATAGGAATATGTGAAAGTTGTAACGGTAACAATTGTAACAAAAGATCTTAATTCATAAACCTATTTAATCCGGTGGATTAAAACAAAAGAAAAGAATGTCCAATTACTAGACTAGGCAAGGACTGGCTGCTTGAAGCAAAGGTGTTGGCACAGGGGTTTAAGCCTCAAATCTGTGAAATATGGTCTGGACACAGAAGGAACAGTCAAAGTTCTGACCTAAAGTGGGAGCCCCATCCTTTCTCTGTTTACAACGAGGAGAAACCAGGCCTAGAGGTGAGTTTGTTGACATTGATCGGACCAAACATCAGCAGTCCTTGAATATATTTACATATGTATCTTTAGACAGTCAACATGTACGTAGACAAACTCGTCTCTGGCTGAAAAAACAGTCCTAGGGGCATGGCTACTTTTAACTAGGCACGACAGCAAGGGTTGCTATCGCCCAGAGCAGAAGGAAGAAGTGAAAAAGAAAAAAGGGAAAGAAACGAGAGAAGAAAAGAGGAATCCAGAGAGAGGGCTTACCGAGAGAGGAACAAGAACTCGATCTAGTTGCTTGTAGGCAGCGGCGGATTATTACAACAGTGTCCAAGTTCAATGTATGTAAATAGTCAACTTGTAATTAATGTTTTCTTTTTTTTGCCAACATGATTGGTTCCCTTTTTTCTATTTAATCATGTACAAAGCTACATGGTAAAATACAGTAAATACATTTTAAGAGAAGAGAAGAATTCTTCTCCTTCAATCTTTTCTCCATCAATTCTCTTCTTTTTCCTTATTTTTATTCTATTATTCAACATGGTATCAGAGCCAAAAAGATTTCTGCAGTTTTTTCTTCTTCTCCGTTGTTCTACTGTAGCAGATCCTTTCTACTATCGATTTTTCCAGCGAAGCATCTGACGGTGGGACCCTATCTCTCTTGCCGTCTTTGACAGAGCTCTCCTTCCCTCAAGATTGGATCTCTATTTTGCTGCCTCTTTTTCCTGGTTTCTGCTGCCCTCTGTCTCAGCGATACTGCCGTTTTTAGAAAACCCAGTATTGGTTTTCTGCTTCGATCTGCTGCCTCGCAACATATTTTGGAGTCGATCTTGCCTCCCTGCAATTGCCTCTGAGTCTACTCTCCATCTCTCCGGCTTGTCCCACCTTTACATAGTTGTGGGACACCCTTATCTGCATCATGATTCTTGCTGCCTCTACTGCAGCTACAGTGATTTTTTCTCTTTTTTCGGCCAGATCTACTTGGTTTTTGCAGTTTTTTTTGCTTGGGAACAACAGTATTGTGTTTGCCCTAGCCTTGTGCTCTCATAGGACTGCCCTTTATCAACTACGATCATCGATCTTCTTCCGGATCATGACTTCCTCTTCCGAACAAAATCATAATGGTCTTCTGGGCGCTCATCCAATACTTCCCTCACTGATATGGCTGCTTCTGGGCCCACACATATTAGAAAGATCACCACCGTCTTATTGAATGAGACAAATGACTTCCAATGGTCTCATTCTGCGAAAATGTTTCTCAATGTCAAACAGTTGTTTGATTATATTGATGGCACTGCCCCTGAACCAGTCAAGACAGACTCTTCTTATCACACATGGACAGCTAACAACTCCTTGGTGCAGTTCTGGCTCCTCCACTCCATGGAGGATCACGTCCGTGGTACTGTCTATACTCTTCCCATGGCCAAAGATGTATGGGACACCATTCAAGTCTTGTATTCCGATGGTGATAATTCTACCCGCTTTTATGAGTTATATTAGACTGCATCTCATCTTCGACAGGGGGAACTCTCACTGATTCAATACTATTCCAAGATGCGGGCGTGTTAGCTCGAGTTGGATCAACTTGAGTCTCTTCAGTTTAAGTTATCTGCTGATGTTGTTCTCTATCAACAACTCATTAATCGCAGACGAGCTTTTGAGTTATTGGTTGGCCTCAACCAGGACTTTGAACCTATTCGGGCTCAACTACTGGGACAACGCCATCTTCCTTCTCTGGAAGCGGTGTATTCTGCTTTACTCCGCAATGACCGGCGTCGCTCAGTCGTGACCCTTGTGCTTGTTGAACGCTCTGCCTTAGTGACCTCTCATCCTTCAGTGACTTCTCCCGCTCGGGGGACTTCTAGTCCTCTTGGCAAAGGTACAAGGAAGAAGGGGTCTCGGTTCTGCATTTATTGTAAAATGACGAATCATTGTGTGGATTCGTACTATAAACTGCATGGGCATCCCAAGCAAGCTAATATCTCTGTTGCTGCTCCTGTTCCCCCCTCATCTAATGTGGTTAGTGATGATGCTCCGGTGACTCGTCAGGACTTCAATATGCTGTTATAATGCATGGGTCGTCTTCAACATTCCGAGGTCTCCAATGTTGCCTCCTCCTCTTCAGGTACTGGGCCCATGGCCAATCATACCTCCTCTCATTCTTGGATCATAGATTCTGGTGCCATAGATCACATGGCTGGTATGTCCTCTATTGTCTCGTCCCTTTCTCCTGTCTCATTTGGTACTGTTCGCTTAGCTAATGGTTCTTCTACTACCATTACTGGTAAAGGATCTATTTCTCTCTCTTCCACAATGCACTTTCCATCTGTGTTACATGTTCCCCATTTATCTTGTAATTTACTTTCTGTTAGTGCCCTTACTCAACAATTCAATTGCTCAGTCACATTTTTTCCCTCTCATTGTGTTTTTCAGGATCTGATCACGAGGCAGGTGATTGGTGGTGGGCGTGAAGTTGGGGGCTTATACCTTTTTGATCCTCCTGCTGCTACTTCTGAAGTTGCTCGACCTCGTCCCTCGTCTGATTTGTGGCTGTGGCATTGCCGGCTTGGCCATCCTAGTGATTCTATTTTGCGAAAGCTTGTTCCCTCTTTATCTTTTAACCATTTTACATGTGAACCTTGCCAATTTGGCAAATATATTAGAATTTCTTTTCCTCCCTCTCTGAATAAACGAGCATCTTCCTTATTTTCTGTTGTTCATTCTGATGTTTGGCAATCTCCTTTTCTCTCTCGCACTGGTTTTCGATATTTTGTGTCATTTATTGACGATTTTTCACGAATGACATATTTGATCATTTTCGCACGTTTTATACTTGGGTTGCTACTCATTTTTGATTTAAAAATTAAAACTTTGTGCAGTGATAACACCGGGGGGGGGGGGGAGGGCGAAGAAAAAACAGACACCTTCTTGAGGTAGCCCGCACCCTCCCTTTTACCATGCATGTTCCACAGTCTTACTGGCCTGAGGCAATTTTAACCTCTTGTTATCTTATTAACCGCATGCCATCCCGTGTATTGTCTGATCAATCCCCCATTCAACTTCGCTCCCTCCATAAACAAATTCCTATTATGCCATTACATGTTTTTGGCTGTGCATGCTTTGTTCACCTGTTCTCTGGAGATAAACTTTCCCCTCGTGCTATGCACTACATCTTTTTAGGTTACTCATCCTTTCACAAAGGCTACAAGTGTCTTGATCCTACCAATGGAAAAATCTATGTGTCTATGGATGTCACCTTCTTTGAGACAGTCCCATACTTTGCTACATCCTCTGCTCCAGCTTTAGTCCCTGTTTTACCTCTTCTTCCTACCGGTACTTCTCCCTCGCGGTCCCCTCCAGCCAACACTTCCAAGCCTACCTTGGTATATCAATGCCGGCTATGGTGCCTTTTCCTCCAGGAAAGACCCCAGTTGGCTGCAAATGGGTCTTTGCCTTGAAGCATAATCCCGACGGGTCCATTGCTCGCTATAAGGCTAGGTTGGTTGCCAAAGGATTCACATAGACTTATGGCGTGGACTATCAGGAGACCATCTCTGGACAGACAATGTCCAAATTCAATGTATTTAAATAGTCAACTTGTAATTAATGTTTTCCTTCTTTTGCCAACGTGATTGGCTCACTTTTTTCTATTTAATCATGTACAAAGCTACATGGTAAAATACAGTAATTACATTTTAAGAGAAGAGAAGAATTCTTCTCCTTCAATATTTTCTCCATCAATTCTCTTCTTTTTCCTTATTTTTATTCTATTATTCAACAAGGGATGCGTGTGAGCAATTGGGGGTTTCCCTTTCCGCTTGGGGGTTGGTCTATCAAATACGGAAAGTAAGATTGGATTGTCTTTTGGATTTTGAGTAGTTTCCATCGTGTATTAGGAAGGAGGAGTCGGCTGGACTGATTAGAAGGAAGGAGCGAAAAGATTAGGATGTGAGATCTTTGCATAAGAAATTAGAGAAGGGGATAATTTGACCACGGGTGTTCTTATTTGAGAATATAACATTCGCACAAGGTAAAGTAGAAACGTGTGAAGGGTTATGTAGTTTCATTGGGTAATTATTTTAGTTGGATTATTTAGAATTTTAATTAAAGAATTCAACTTATAAATTTTCATTTTAAAATTTATTTTCAGTGAATCACTAATTGAGGAGAAGGGTGTGCAACTGGGGGTCCATTGTTCAATTCCTAAGTTTAAAGTGTGTTTTCCAAAATAATTTTAATAAAATAAAATAACACACCACCAAGACAGTAATAATTTTCTAAGCTAGTTCTACCCACTACCTCCGACCCTCTACTCCGGGTAGGGTCACTACACTATACTTATCAATCTGAAATCGCCATTTGCGGTTACTCAGATTCTAACCGAGTTGGCTCTCCTGACGACCGTCGCTCGACCACAAGATATTGTGTTTTTTTGGGATCTCATTTGGTCTCTTGATGTAGCAAGAAATAAATTATTGTTGCCAACTCTAGTGCGGAGGTTGAATATTGTACCATGGCCAATACAGTTTGTGAATTACTATGGTTACAACAGTTTCTAGTCGAGTTAGTTTTTGCCCCCTTTGAACCGTCACTGATGTTCTGTGATAATCTGGTCGCTATCAACATTTCATCCAACCCTGTGTTTCATGAGTGAACAAAGCATATTAAAGTTGATTGTCACTTTCTTCGACATCATGTTTCTGTGGGTCAGATTCTCACTCTTTATTTGCAATCTAAGGATCAACTTGTTGATTTGCTCACAAAGACCATCTCTCGATTCCAACTTGATAGTGTCTTAAGCAAGCTGGGCTTAATCGATATCTTCGCACCAGCTTGAGGGGGAGTGTTGTAAATATTGTAGATATTGTACATGTATTTTTCTCATGTTATATTCTATAGTTGACTTGCGGTTGTAATTGATTGTAAATCATTCTTCTTTCCCTTTTTCCCACCTTGATTGGCTCATTATATTCTATATATACATGTAACCTCTTTCTTTGAATTACAAGGAATACAACATAGAGAATTTGTCTCTCTTTGTTCTTCGCTTCTCTTCCATTAGTTTCTTCCTTTTTCCTATTTTCCTTCTAATAGCCACCTGATGAATAGTCATGCATTTCTGGGACTTATGATCCTTTTGATTACATGGTTCTTTGCACTTGATCTACGTGTTTTATACATCCTGCATGTAGTGTCAGAGGCAAACTTACTCTTGCTATTAGAAGTTCAGAATATATTTTCAATGTGGTGGCTGCTTAGACTGGTTTTGTGATTGAATTTGTTTTTTACCTCTAGGAGTACGCTCTCATTGCAAAAGGAGTTAGATTAGTTTGTACCAACACAACCAGAAAAAATAATTCTGTGGTGCTCAAAACTCCTGGAAGTAGTTCTCTCAAAGATAATGTTATTACAGTGTTGGGCCTGAACACGTTGGCATGCTTGGAGCCTGTGAATTTATGCATTTCAGACAGCTGCAAAGTCGAGGGTTTTCTTTCCAAGTCTGGGCATGGCAGTGGGCGTAATCTTGGAGATAGACAATTCTTTTATGTAAATGGTCGACCAGTGGACATGCCTAAAGTCACCAAGCTTATCAATGAACTATATAAAAGTGCAAACTCCCGGCAATATCCCATTGCTATCATGAATTTTACTATTCCAACCAATGCGTATGATGTCAATGTCACTCCGGATAAAAGGAAAATATTCTTTTCTGATGAAAGTTCCCTTATGGTTTGCTTAAGAGAGGCAATAGAAGGCATTTATTCTCCAAGCCAATGCACTTATTCCATCAACAGAATTGATGAGCCTAAGAAGGAAACTGATACTATTGTGATGGATGCTCCTGATGATGAGCCCCTCTCATCACCTCACCTGTTATCTCCTCAAGGCATTAGTCAAGAGCAAACAGTGCACACTCAAGAGCTAAATGCTGGTGACATTTCTGATAATATTCTTGTCAAAGAGAGAAGTGTCCAGGATTATTCTTATTCTGGTGAAGGAATTGTTTGTATCAATAAAGAAAGCTCCTTGCTGAAGAATATTAATGGTAGTGGCTCTGGATCTGAAAAATCAGAGAAAAATTCTATTTATCAGCCCAAGAAGTTGAAAACTTTGTCAATATCAATGACATCAACTGATGATCTTTCCTCATTCAATGTAAGAACTGTTCAAAATGACTCTGCAAGGCATGTGCTCAATGTACCCATTGACAAGCTGGCCACACCCAATGTAAAAAAAGCTGAAAATGACACTTCTAGGAATGTAGGTTCTACTTGTCGTTCAAAATTTGTTCAATCTTCTCTTACCAAGTTTGTTGCTTTAAGCAAGAGGAAACATGAAAATAGTTGCACGACATTATCTGAGTTGCCGATACTAAGAAAAGAAATGGCTCCTTGTCAAGTGAGGAAAACCAATTCAGTAATGCATGCTGCAGGTTCAAAATCCCATGTTACTTGCAATATAGTTGATGATTCCAGTGAAGCCGATGAAGACGAACATTCAGATCATTGTGGAGCATTGCGTGCTACTGGCGAAAAGGATGATCCACTTTCTGATGGATCCGGTGTTGATGATAACAAAGTCGAAGAGGTACTGAATTTAATGTAGTATATTACATGTTTTCCCATGTTGATCACTCCTTGCTCCATTCATGTTACTCTTCTTCTCCTTAAAAATAAATATACAATTTACATTGTTGCCTCTTCTCATTGAAAATATGCTGACTGATTTGTAGTTTAGGCTCTGGTAATATGGATTAGTGGAGAAGGCCATGAGTCTTTTTGAAGCTTATAAATGTGGATTGACTGAAAGAAAGGCCCAAGTGATGATTGTTGATATTTAAAAAGGAGGAAAAAAAACTGGGACCATCAGTTCTGAAAGTCTCGGTTAGACATACATCAATAAAATGTGCTTGACAGCCTCCTTGAATGGAACTTTGCTTGCCCTTAAATACGGTCTTTTATTCACATGAAAACCCCTGAAGGCACATGTATTTGATACGAGGAGTATAAGAATGGTGGACAACTATTCACTTTATTTTCACCATTACCTGCCGACTTGGTGAATTTGGCTTGGCACATTATTGAGTTGAATCACATAGTTGAGTTTTCAGTTCTAAATTTGGCCCAAGTCATGTTAGATTTATCTGAATTGATGGGAGCCGGTGAATTAGAGAGTTTTGCTACTCATCAAGTAATCCTTAAATTCATGTCACTCTTTTCTTTAAAGAGTGCTCTGCATTTGCTACTTTGGCACTACACCACAATCATGATTACCTGAATCACTGGAATATCTAGTGATTGGCAATCTTAATCATCACGGCCCAGATTGCAGGCTGTATCACAATAGTTCACCATGTGGGGGTGAACTACCGGTATGTGTTTTACTGATTTCTAGAATGGTATTTGAAATTTTGTTACTAGAGTAATGCACGACCTAGGGGGGGGGGGGGGGGTGTGAATAGGTCGGTTTTCAATTTTAGTTCCCTTTTAAAATTTCTTAACCGAATTTTAATCTAAGTGTATGAATTATTCAATGAGATCCTTTCACCGTGAAATGAATAGTTGTTTAATAAAAATGACCGATCAATATAAGTGTGGTATGTGAAACAGTATTCAATCCAAACAATCAATTCAAAGCATCAGCCACATATAGATACAGATATTTATACTGGTTCGGTTTCAACAAACCTACGTCCACTGTCAGACTTCCCAATCTCTATTGTCTTCCCAAATATACTATGTATGGGTCTCACACTCAAATAGTACAACCTAGTTTTTTATAGAGGTTCAACCCAATCGGTCTAATCCTCTACACCTATTTTTTAGAGTAGTTCGAGAACACAGTTCTAATCCACTTTACAATGATTGAAATAAAAAGGAAGAAGAAATACTTGCCTTAGGCCTTATCCGTTTTCCTTTTAGCGCTTTCTTCTTTACTTGATCTGTGTGCTCCTTTCCATCAGATTAGCTCCATCAAAGTGATCATCGACACAGCAGTATAGGACTTGGGTATGATTGTTTTTTAAGGTCCCATGTGAACACCTTAAGCTTCATCAGCACTGGGGTATTGATTACCCAAACATCTATGAAAGGAGCTGATGAAGAAGGGGTAAATGGAAGGAGGCTAATAGCTCTGATAACACTGTTATAATTTTCGAAAATGTTGTCTGTATCAATCGGTCCTCATTTCATTCAGCTTACAGTTATTTATAAAACTGTCTGCATTGTTTGTAGCCACTCACGCCTACGAGGCCTCATGGCGGTAAACATGGAAAGACAACTCAGATATGCATAAGTTATTATGTCTTTCAAACAGTAAATATCTTGCCAACTAAGATGCCACTGTGCATGATTGACAGTCAATTTATCTCAGTCATCAATCAAGGATGAGATTGAAGATTGTAAGTCATCTTACACCTCATGGAGGAGCATTTCCATTCTTGTCACACAAGGCCAGCTCCCCAACGGTTATTAATTCAAAACATGTGAGGTGGCAGTTTGAGTTTCAACATGTGGATATATTTTATTACCATAATAAACTTTCCAATTAAAGAAATACAGATTTAACTTCCTAAATCTGTAGGGGACTTAGTCAGCAAGACACAAGGTCAGCTGAGTTACAGTTGTCCACAATACAACTCAGCATAAAATTGGCTGCGAGGCCTCGACAGACTGCACGAGGCCTCGAGGCTGAAAGTCACTTATTATCTTATTTTCCAGTTTATAACCATTTGACTTCTAAGGTATTTGACTTAGCCTAAGGTCTCATAAGGTTCACTTACCTGTGTGCCAATAATGTATTCGGTATAAATTCTTCAATTTCAATGTAAATCTTCTCATACATCCAAAGCAAGTCCAACTGAGTCACGTAATTGACAATAAGGGTGACTCGGACGAACCAGGGCACTTACAGTTTTGTCTTTGAGTTGATAGGGTAGTAGTCAAAACTCAAGTCTAAAGCAAGGTGTCAAGGGATCTTGGTGCTTAAGGTGCAAAGTGCATTTCTAGGCGTGAGCCTAATTTTGCTAGGTGCACTTATTTAGATACTACATGATATGTGTAGACTTATCGATTTGTGTCCTTATTGCATCGATATTGACAAAATATAATAAGAATAATAATCATCCAAAGAACTAAAATATATTGGCAACAGAACTTCCAAGCATTGAAGCACATTATATATGCATATATTATCAAGTATATTATCGAATTATTATAAATTTTATTAAATATTGCTAATAATTACTTCATCTTAACTACAATATTTACTAGCCATTACAAAGAAAAAACCCTTACAAAATAGGGTTCTTTTAGAAAAAAAGTTTAAGAAAGAACTAGGTTAGGACCTTGGCACAAAATGCATCAGGTGAGGTGCAAAATGAGTTTGAGCCAGCAGGGCTTAACCACAATTAAGGGACACCTTTGACTACTATAGTTTCTAGATCTCCCCTACTTGAAGTAAATGACCTTTCAGATTGTAGATATTGTTGAATAAGACACAAAGAATATGGTGTGTCTTCCTTAATCAAGGACAGACCCCATCATTTATATTGATAGAGAAAAAGTGATACAAATATGGAAGATAAGCTAAAAGAGGAAAACTCTAAAATTGGTAAGTACAATATTGGTAAGCACCAATTAAGGAACAGACTAAATTGGAAAATACAATAGTAGTAACTGATAAATTAAAGAAACTGCTAAATATATCTCAACCCCCCCCCCCCCCCCCAAGCTCAAGTGGGTCCCACTTGAGGTTGAACATATTGAACTTGACGATCCAATAATGATGCCATTTGATTGGAGTGAAAGCAGATCAACAAGAATCTCCAAAAACAGAGCCTGGTCGAAGCTTGGAACCAGATGACGTCCCGCAGCAGCATGTACCGAAACAAATACTGGAGAAAGAACAGTGGAAACTCAGTGCTGGAAACAGCAAGACTGCAACTCCACCGTACAGATGTATAGGTCTCCAAAGAACGGTAGGGAAAATGAGGGATCCCGCCAGTTGAAAATGTTCCGTTGGCCGGATCCAGTGCCAGAAAGTGCTACTTGGTGTAGTCTCGTTTTGTTTTTATTGTCTGTTTGGTTTATGTAGAGTAGGGTGATGGAGGTGAGGTTTTTGTCTTCTTTTCCATATAAGTCTTTTTAAGTTGATCAAAAAAAGAAGAAAATAAAATGAAGCCCCTATTGATTAAAATGTGCCTCTATCACTATCTCCAGACAGGGATTTGTGCTATCTCTATTTTAGTAGTAGATTTTGATCATGTTTGGTAAGTTTTGGACGATTTCAGGAACAAGGTTTTATGAAGCTTAATGAACTATCATGCATTAGAAATGATGCATTTGGATCAATGAAAACACACACATATAAGAACTTAGCAGTTGCTGGTTTGCAAATTGAATCCCTCAAATTCATGGGAAATTCTGAACCAATTCAGTACAGAAAGCGAACAAACTTAATTACTCGGTTTCCTTCTAGATGATGCATTTGAGATGAGTAGATGTTGGAAACTTTGCCTTTTCCTGTTGAGTATCGCCTTTTCAAAGTTGTGCTTGTGGTTTGTATTCTTTTATTGTCTTTCAATAAAGTTACACTGAAAAAAATAGCACCATCTTAGATCTCTAAAATGAAGATAGAAAGAAAATCATTGACCTCATTATGTAATTCATATGCATTGATTGCATTCGGGTATGAGTGCAGCTCTTATATCAATTTTCTCCAAGGTGGTTTTTAAGTTTGTGAAGTTTAGCTCACTTGCTGACAGAGATGACCTTTGTATTTTATTGAGTGCAATAAAATCCCAGCACCATGCAAATTGACGAGCATTTAAGTTGTTGCCAGGTACTTGAGCAGCTCTGAGTAGACTAACCAAATAGTTTTCGAGATGTATTAGAATGTGTGGTTCTTACTGATGCATTCGGAGATTTTAAATGCTTTCAATTTTTCTGGGTACCCGTAAATGATTGGCTACAGTAAATTTGTTAACAACTATGTGAATTTGTGTGTGGTATTTGCAGGAGGATCTCATTAGTGAGGATAAAGCTTCATCTCCTCCTCGTATGAGTTCAAAAGTTCTTCCTGACAGAGATCTAGAAAATACATTGGATGATACAAGGACTGATTCATTGTCAAGATCTTGTGATGTAGCCTTTGATGCTCCAATGCCTTCTTCTGGTTTTGACATATGTTCTGTCCTGCAATTTAGTATCAGTGATCTTAGAAAGAGGAGGACACATGGGATGCCAATATTGTATTCCAGCAGTGACAGACATGAAAGGATGAAGACAAAACGGTTAGAAAATTGTAGATTTCAATCATTAATTAGGGTAAAAAAACGTGTTACACTTGTCCTTATCTTCTGAAAGTATCATTATTTCATATTATTTTGAATATGGTGATCATACTTAGGTGTTATGCTGCTGCAACATTAGATAATTCCCAACCCGAAAATGAGGAAGGAAAAGCGAATGCTCTAGCTGCAGCAACTACTGAATTGGAAAGGTTCTTCAAGAAAGAAGATTTTGGAAGAATGAAGGTTATTAGTTTTCAGAACCTTTTAATTGCAGCTACATTGTTTAGAAAAGTCACACACACAGTCTATCCACAGCGTCACACTTTTTGAAAAGGTTGACCCTGTACTTTGGGCCCATTAGGGTTGTATCCAAAGGTCGTGGTTTGCGAATTGTTGGAACTCTTGAGGATAGAAAATAGATCAATACTGCTCTCATAAGATCATTCCAACACCTGATATTAAGACTCCAAGGTGTAAAGTGCAGTTTTGTCCCTGTCTAATATTTATCATCTAATATTTTTGCCATTGTGATCATTATTAAAAGCTCTTTTTTATTTTTATTATATCAATATAACATAATTAATTATAGCTCATAATCCTGTCTAATAATTTTGTTTATCTAATTATTATCAATGAAAAATAAAATCTCTCTTCTCAAATAAAAAAACATCTTCATCATAACAAATTCCATTTTAGAGTTAAAAACTTAGAATGACAATTTTGTATTGTAAGTAGCTTTCTTACTTTGGCTTTAAAAAATAAAATATAAAATATTACATTGTTAAATTAGAATGGGTTTGAAAGCTAAAATGAATTTACAAGATTCATTCTATGGTAATATATAATAGATCACTCATAAATTTATATTTAGAAAAGATTAGTCTACAGTTATAAAAGCTAAGTATGGATAGAAATGTTTTATACTTTGCAAAGTAATAACTAGTGATTATTAACAATTGGAAATTGTGTTGTTTTAAAAAGTATGGTGAATTTTCAATTTTCTACAACACATAATTGAGTGTCATTTGCAAAACAAAACTCTCTTATAAGAGCTTTATTTAGATAGAAAATAGATTAATTAATAATTTAATATTATTTATGTATAATATTCATGACACGGGTTTGACCACGGTTGAACCCGATTGAACCTTATTTAACCCAACCTTCCACCGGGACAGTTTGCTTGACGGGCCGTTTTTTCATATTCCATACATTTGATATTGGATTTTTGTTTTTATGATTTATATGGTTTTTAAAATATATAAATTATACAAATTTTAAGCATATGTAAGGTCAAAACAAAACATTATCTAAAGATGAATCGAGTCATCTAGTTGGCCCACCAAATAACCTGGTTGACCCAACTCAGTAATCATTTGATTCTTGATAAAAAACTATAAAATAATTATAAAGGTGACTGACCCACCTGGTCAACCCATCGAGTCTCCTAGTTGATCAAACTGAATCAAGAGACAAGTCTTGGTCCTGGTCTTAGTTGGAAAACAATGGTTTTTGTCTCCTTGTTTTTGTTGGATTATAAATTGCAACATGTTAAATTGATCATTCTTTATAATTGCATTTGTTTGTTAGGTTATTGGGCAGTTCAATCTTGGTTTCATTATTGGCAAGATTGATCAAGACTTATTTATAGTAGACCAGGTCAGTTTAGAATCTTGTCCTTAATGCCTTCTTTTATAATATCATTTTCATTTTAAACTACAGTGTTTTGTGTCAAATGATATATTTGGATTCATAATTAGGGGTTCTCAAGATACGAAAATCTTCATATTTGAAATAACATTTAAAAATCTGATACCATGTTTCATTATACAGCATGCCGCAGATGAGAAATACAATTTTGAACGACTCTCACAATCAACCATCATGAGCCAACAGCCTCTCATTCAGTGAGTAAGAAGATAAATTTCCTTGAATTAGTTTTTTCTTTGTTAATTTAGTTTTATTTTCTCAATTTCATGAAGAGTGAACATCTTTTTTTAAAAAGAAAAAAGAAAAAAGCGGTTCATCAAGTTTAAATAAATTCTGTGAAAGCTGAAAAATAAGAAAACAATGCAGACATTAAAAAAAGGTATAAAAAATCATTCTTCTATCGATCTTGTTGTCTTGAGTACAACGCCCTTTTTTGGTTAGCTAGATACTGGGTTAAGAAATATACTAGTGGACTTGATATTCAGATTCTATGACTTCACAAACATGGTTCAATTCCGGCCGGTATGTCTTGTATTAGGTAGTTCGGACCAGGACCCAATCAAGACCAGTACTTGTTCAAGGAAAGAACCAATTTTTGAAAATATCTCTAGAAAAAGAAAATTTTCAAGATCTGTTACAGCAGGAGGAAAGTTGGTAGGAGTCGGGGGGACAAATTTGACAATCAATGAAGTTCTTATCGTGGAATATCGAAGGCATTGGCCTCAGGGAGAAGAGAGGTGTTTCTTTTTTTTTTTTTTGTGAGCGATAACAAAAAAAATCATTAGAAGAATATAAGAAGTACAAATACAGAGACAAGGGTTTACAAGGATTAGACCAACAAAAGAGAAGAAAAAGTACAAGCAAGTGAAAAGACACTTATTTTCTTGATGCAAGAGATGAAAAAGGAGGAATTTTCTCAAAAATTTATTTGTGAATTATGGGGAAATAGGGATGTGGGTTGGTTGAGTAAACCTGCTCAAGGGCATCGAGGGGTCTTCTTATCTTGTGGGATCCAAATGCGTTTATAGTGTCAGCTCTTGGATTGATTCAAGGTCAGTATCGATGAAAGGGATTCTCTGCAACAACAATACAGAAGTTGTAGTGTCTATTGTCTACAGTCCTCATTTGAAGGGGATTGAGAGGTTTTTTGGGACGAATTTGGAGGATGCCCGAGGTGGAGTAATGGGACAGTTTTATGGTGTATCGGTGGTGACTTTAACATTGCAGATTTCCTTCTAAAGGAAAGGTGGAAGCAGTTTCACCAGAGGGATGAGGCTTTTCTCTAACTCTATTAATTCCAACTAGTTGATCGATTATCCCCTCATTGGAGGTAAATTTACTTGGTCAAGCAGACAGGAAAGGGTTATGATGAGAAGATTGGACTGGTTTCTGGTGTCTGCAGAATGGGTAAGCCTTTGCCTCACATCGTCGTAGTTAAAGTTATTCAGTTCAATTTCGGATCATTCTTTTATTCCACTGGATACTAAGGAGGTAGATTGAGGGCAGAAGCCATTCAGATTCAACAATGCTCAGTTGGAGGATGGAAAATTAAAGTATTTGGTGGAGACTCGGTGGAGGAACTTTAATGTGGAGGGTTGGGCTGGCTTTGTCTATGGATCCAAACTTAAACTACTCAAGCTGAAAATCAAGAAGTGGTTGAAAGATTACGGTGGCTTTATTCATGAACGAAAGGAGGCAGCCCTGAGAAAGTTAAAGGAGTGGGATGTTATTCAGGTCGATTTGCTAGTGCCCAAGGCTAGGAGATTCCGCTGGTATTTGAGCATACTGAGGGACATAGGCTGATGATGGAATGCAATCGATTAAATGACCTAATTGGATCATTTAATCTTGAAGGGACCAAGAAAGGCGAAATATTAAGAAGGAAGCATGTTGGGGCTTTCTTTCAGTGGCTTTCAAAAGGGTGTGGATCTACAAGGAAAGCCAAAAAAGGAGGTAGAAATAAGGGTTAGTTTTAGGGGTCTTGCTCCTATTAGGTAATAGTATCCAGTGGAGAGTTGTACACTAGGGTCCTTTTTTTTCTTATTTTCTGTATTTTGTACTCTTTCTATTTACTTTTACTAAAATTTTGTCACTATTCAAAGAAAAAATTGAGGATATTCGGAACTCAGAGGAAGAGGAATCCACTGAGAGAAGATTTTGCAGATCCAGACTTTGGGAGTGTTAGCCTATAAATTCGGGCTTACATTTCCTGGATTTTTTGCAAAGAGGATGATGGTGATTCTATTACCCGATCTCAAGTGATAGGTGGGATGCCTTCAATGAGACCAACCATTCATAACTTGTTGTCTTGTCACTTCCTTCGTTGTCGTCTCCTTCCCCTGGTTTGTCTTCCTTTTATTTGTCCTCTTTGTCTTTCCTTTCCCTTTATTAACATCTTCTTCTCTCGGTAGTGCTTCGTCGGCATCTTCTTGTGATTGTTTTTGTAGTTTATCTTCATACATGGCCATTTTTGTGGCCTCTCCTCAGCAGACCGGTGCTTTTTCATCCTTGGCCTTTTTTCTTTGTTGGTGGACCCTCATCTCGTTCAGACTTTTGAGCTTGGGTGCTTGAGAGGATGGACTCTTCCTTGTTTTATTTTTCGTGGCAGAAACTCACCCAAATTGGAGGCGATGTTCCAGTGGAGATTAGCATATCCACATCTGTTTTAGGTTGGTTTAGAGGTCTCTTGGACTTGGTGTGACAACTTTCTTTGGCTTCGGAGCTATCCCAAGCATGTCGGGTTTTTCACATAAGGTGGCTAGCCTCTAGTTGTCTTTGGGATATCTGCAAACTAGTACTTTCTACACCTTTTTCTTCCTTTATGTTTAGAGAGCATATTTCTCATGGTGGGGCGTTTTACCTTTCTTCTCGTTCTCCATCACTTTTACCACCTTCTTTTCTTGGTTCTTCCATGTTCATGACTTGGCCCAATTTCGAGATGTAGGGTGTCTCTCTTGGCAGGGAACTAAGGTGTAGTCCGATGACAGATTTCTTAGGTACACATGAAAGTGCGGTAGGAATGTAGGGAGACATCCATTTGAGGGAATTAATTTTTCTAGGGTGAACTCTGATAAGATCGCTTGGTTGGAAAATTCTTTCGAGGGGGAGTAGATTCTTATGGTGTTAGATCTATAGAAGGCAATAAGGCCAAATGGTTTTAGCGGAAGGTTTGAAGGCGGTGCTTGGAGATATAATATTTGAGTCTCAGGGGCCTTTTGTGGAAAATAGACGAATCTTGGATGGGGCTCTCATAGCAAACAAATTAATCCATGTAAGGGAAAAAGAGCAAAAGTGGTGATTTCTTTTGAAAATTGTTATGGAGAAAGCTTATGATTTTGTGGATTGGAGTTTCGTAGAATTTATTTTACAAATTAATCCATGTAAGGGAAAAAGAGCAAAAGTGGTGATTTCTTTTGAAATTGGTTATGGAGAAAGCTTATGATTTTGTGATTGGAGTTTCGTAGAATTTATTTTTGATCATATTGGTTTCGGCTCTAGATGGAAGAGGTGGATGAAAGCGTGCTTTGAAGGTTCATCTTATTCAGTTTCAGTCAATTGATTGTTGACTGACCTGATCTTAGCCAACAAAGGTTTAAGGCAAGGACATCTTCTTTCACCCTTTATCTTTACTCTAGGGAAAGAAGGATTAAATAAACTCATTGAGAAGGCTAGGAACTTGGGTATTGTCCATTGTTTTGAGGTGTCTAGGGGTAGTCAGGTGGTAACTAACTTGCAATTTGCAGATGATACTCCTTTTATCTATGATGCCTTCCCCAAGGCGTTACAAGGCTTTAAGGCAATTCTTAGGTGCTTCGAGTTGGTATTGGGGCTTAGGATAAATTTAGGTAAAAGCATTGTCATCGAAATAGGAGTGGAGGATGCGATGCTTAAGGAATCAGCTGAGGTGGTTGGGTGTGGGGTGGGTAAGAACTCTTTAAAGTCTGTGATCCCTGCTAGTGGAAAAGGTGGAGAAGAGGTTAGTAATGTGGAAAAAGAATTATCTATCTTTGGGTGCGTGGGGAAGGTTAACTCTTATCAAATTTGTGTTAGTTGATCTCGCAATCTATTACGTATCACTGTTTGAGATACCAGTAGGGGCTCCAATTTCTTGGCGCAATTGGGACGAGATTTTTTATGTAGCCTAACTTCAAAGCTGACACAAAGAAAATTCAGCCACAAGTATGGATTTGGCCAAAGGCTCCAATTTAAATGATTGGAAGTTAAGTCCGATGACCCGAAACTGAAAAAAAAAATGCAATTTTTTGCCTCTAAGAAGTCAAAGTTAGAGAGTGAAGGAAATTGAAAACGATCGCCCAAATGGTAATATCTAATTGGCCCAATTTTATATGGGTCTCCGAAAATTGATTAAAAGAACCAATGCAATTTCACTCACAAGGAAAATACAAAGGCCCTAGTTACCTAGGTCAACAATTCGCTATGAATAAAATTTGTCATAGGGAGGATTGAACATGCCCCGAGGACTAGTCGGGTGCTCTATGAGGCCCTAGACGCCTTGGTCACAATAAGCTAGAATTAATTAAAGACAAAATTAATTTGCTGAAATTAAAATTAAAATAAAACTCACTAATTCTTTGGAGAGACCAAGCACTAAGCTTCAATTTTCATTCATCTAAATTGTGTGTTACAACATGTGCCCATGGCCTCAATTTATAGAGGTCCAAGGGTGAGAAGAAATTGGATCTAGAAACAAAAAAATGGATCTAAGATTCACAAACCCAAATGTCTTTACTCTATCTTGAGCTCAACTGATAAATGCTTGCCAAATGGCATTATTTCATCCATGAAAAGAACATAAAATAAATAAATGACATGTGTCCACAAACTAGCCATGGGCTAGATTTGGAGTGATCTTCATGTAACATGTGATGCTTCACTAGCCATGAACCAATTTGGAGAGATTTCATGTGATATGTGGATGGCCAAGGTTGCTTTGACTTCTTTTGGATATTATCCTTGCTTGATTTAGGCACCCTTGCATTCTAAAGGAAGAGATCTTCTTCCATTTTGGTGTCAAGGAGATAGGATCCATGATATACACATGTGGAGCTCTATCCTCTTTTACTCCTCATTCCCGTCAGTCCTCCTTGAGCCTAGCTAATGGGTCATGAAATATGGGCTTTGGAGGTCCAAAACATGTTCCTAACCCATATATCAATCAAATAAGCTCTTCATTTTGCACAATTAGACCCATAAACATTCTTGGAAAGGCCTCTCTTTCCATCATGAAATTTATCATGAGAATTCAAGAGCCAAATCCACCATTTTAGCTTCATTTTCTTCTATTGGGCCTAAGTCCATGTAATAGATCCATGGGCTTAATAAATTTATATGCTATCTTGATGATCATGGGTTTATTTCCATCGACCATAAATCTTGTTGAATTGCCAATCCCATTTTCAACCAAATCTTCCACTTGATCTTCAAAGCCTTTAAAAGTTTCATTTAGGCCAAAGATGTCCACATCAGTTTCTAAGCCGAAGGACGAGAGTGGCTTGGGATCATTTCCCTGAGGATCAGAAATTAGGCTTTGCTTTGTAAATGGTTGTGGCCGGTTTGGTAGAGAGATAGGGGCTGATGTAGATATTTTTGGGTTTTTTGAATTTGAAGGGATAGGTTTTAGATCCGGGATTTTAAGCGGAATCAGGGTCTCAATGATAGAAACCCAAAGGGACCCTCTCTCAAATCTCTCGGTCACTCTCAAGAAAAATGAAAGATGGGAACTAATTTTAGTGGGATAATTTGATCGAATCAAGTTCACCGAAGAAATTAGGCGTTCTAGAACATTAACTCGAATGAGGAATTGAGAATTCGAATGCCAAAGTTTTAACGCACTTAATTCATTAAATTAAATGCAATAAAATTTAAACACAAGCAAACTCTAATCCGGATCAAATTCGGATTAACTCGAAGAACCTTCTAATGAATTAATTTGAAATGTGGAATCCAATTTTAATAGGACAATGGAAAATGCACTAGTTGAAGTTTAAATTCAAGATGCAATAAAAATAATTCCAATTACTCTAATTAAAATTAACTCAACACAATAACAAAGTTAAATTCAAAAGGACACCAATATGGGGAGATTAAAGAAAAGCTCCAAGCTTTTGATAAATTCAAAAATAAAAATATAATTACAAGTCCTTGGCCACATAATGGATTTATAGGCCTCATTTCAAAATTAAAAAAAAAAAAGAAGGAAACTTCGTCCACATGCCGTCTCCCCTTGGTCTTCCTCTTTTGTGTATTCGACTGGGCAACATTCTCACACCTCCCATTCTCTTTTATTCTCTTCCTTTTTATCTTCCTAATATCTTCCACTTCTTTATCTTCTATTCTGTCACTTTCTTTACTTTGATTTTTCTTTCTTCCTATGCTGCATCCTCCACCATCCCAGCTTTTTTTTTTTTTTTCTCATTTTACTTTCATCTCTCCCAATCAATTTGTGTACAACGTTGGTGTCGAATCTGCTTCTCGATTTGGATTGCAGGTGTGGAAGTCTCGTGGCTTTCCTTCTTGCTTGATTTCTTTCTTTTCTTAATTTATTTTCTTACTCCTATCTCTTCGTTCAGCCACTTAATCAGCACCAAACAGTGCTTGGCCTTTGTCTGTGTTTCCTGGGTCAACACCAATTTGGGGGTGGGCTTGCAATTTGGTTGGGATTCTGCTTCCCTTTCCATTCAAGTTGATCCCAACAACTAGATTTTCTCCTCTCCAACGCGGTTTCAGGTTGGTTTTTTGCTCGAATGGCTAAGCATACACCGTGTGGGAGCCACACGTGTGATTGCATTGTATCTGTGGCACTCCATGTGGGGTCCATGCGATGCCAAGTCTTCGCAGATGTGGCACTCAAAGGTGGGCCCCGCAGCATTGGTACTCAAAGTATACCATATCTTCCCACCGTCTGTCTAATCTCCAATTCGAAGGGCCAATTCCCCTATTTTGACGAATCGGGACTCGATTGATAGATCCGATGCCTACATCAAGGGCATTACGGAGGAAACTATTAGTAGCTAGGTATGGAGTTGAAAAGGATGGGGGTGGTTCTTTGGAGATAGAATGGCTAGGGAAGGTTTAGCGGTGGTCAAGAGCATATATAGGATTGGGGACGGCGAGAGGAGGATAGGTTCCATTTCTATAAAAAGGTTGGTGGGTGGAGGAAATAGAACTTTTTTCTGGGAGGACTTCTGGGTGGGTGACAGACTGCTTAAAGATGTTTACTCGAGACTATATGGAATTGCATGCAATAGGAAGGCCAAAGACAGTGACAACTATCAGTTTGAGGGGAGGGAATACAATGGTCTATCCCTTCAGGAGGGATCTTAGAGTTTTTAAGCAATAGAGCTTGGAGGGACTTTTTTCGTTTCTCAATGATTTACCTATTTTTATTGATGAAGAGGATGAATGTATTTGGATTGGCGACCCCTCTAGGTGTTTTTTTGGTTGAATATGGAGTTAGATTAGCCCTCTCTTCAGGTGACAACAATTTTTCCTTAGGTTCTTTTGTTTGGAAAGGGTTGGCTCCGCCGAGAGTACAAGTGTTCTTGTGGTGCGCATCAAAGATAGAATTTTAACTAAGAAGGAACTCAGGAGGAGGAGGAGACTGTTGGATGAAGCAACAAATCTTTATTGCATTTTTTGGGTGGTGCTCATGAGGAAGAGTCAGATCATCTCTTTTGTGAATGTTTAGTGGCTAGGGAGATTTGGAATAGGTTTATTGGGTTGATGGGGTGTTCGTGGTTCTTGGATATTCCTTAAAGGGAATTTTGGAGGTGTGGAGGAAGTTCATTTGGGGGGAGGAAACGTAGAACGTGCAATTTCTTTCTTTCTGCGATTTATTGGTCCTTATGGAAAGAAAGAAATTCGAGGGCTTTTGAGAACGTGTCAAAGGGAGTAGATGAGCTTTCTGAGCCAACTCGGTGGCATTTGTTCTCTTGGCTTACGATAGGAAAGGAGTGCAAGGGTATCTCTCTTGCTAAATTCTACCTATCTTGGGGTGGATGTTTGAGAGATAACCTGAAAACTAGGATTATGAGGGAAGTTTGGCAGTGTCCCTGCACTCTGCACCCCCTCCCTCTCCCACACACACACACACACACCCCTCCGGGCTGTCAGAATGCTTAAGTTTAATGTCAATGGGGCTAGGGCAAACTAGGGCCTGCAGGGATAGGAGGAATGTTGTGAAATCCTAGTGAGGAAGCATTAGGTTTTTTCTCAGAGCCTGGGGGTGAGAGATTCGAATGAGGCCGAGTTGTTAGGTGCTAGGAGAGCTTTCCTTTTTGGTCTAGTCACGGATCAGGTGAAGTAGTTATTGAAGGCAACTCGATGAATGCGATTAGGTGGGCAAGTGGAAGGAAAGAACCTCTTTGGAGATTACTCTTGATTACAAAAGGAGATCAAGGAATTGAATATGCGGTTGGAAGTTAACTTTGGATACGTTAGGAGGTCAATGTGGTGGCAGATTTCCTTTGCGACACTGGGGGTGAGGGTGGCATAGGTTCGATGGCTCTTTTATAATAATAGAGATATTGTGCTTGACTGGGCTTTGATATTTGTTTTATTGGAGGGGTTGTGGTTTTTATAGATGTATTTTTGTTTCACCAGCTGTGGGGGTTATAACTCTTTTATACTGCCCCTCTTTCTTTGTACTTCTCTTTTATTAATAATTTTTTCTGTTACCTCTTACCCAAAAAAAAACTTTTTCGAATCCTGAGAATCCAAGTAGCCCTATCAAGGCAAGGATTGCCAACCTGACATGAGGTAACATTACTAGCCAGAGCCTTTTTTCACACTGAAAGGTCAACATAATCTCTTTAGATCCACCATCTTACCATTAACTCCACTAACTTCAATATGCAGAATTAATGAACCATGTGATTGCTCCTACAGAACACTCCCCAATCATCTATGGGTTCACCAATGAAAGATCTTCTAGAAATCTCAATTCTCTCATTGATGGTGGTGTCAACACATTCAATCACCATATGATCTTTGCCTTCCTGCCATACCTCAATTGTCGAAGGCTTAAAGAAAGTGGGGTGTATAAAAGATACCATTTTACAAAGGAATTGCCATCTCTTTGGGAAAGGACCTGCTCCCCATCATGAAATGAGGACAAAAAGAAGGAAAAACAAATGAAATTAGAAGATGGACATAAAGCGATGCCAAATTGCAAGAATTAAGGGGGAATGGAGAAATAGGTGATTGACCAATTTCTCAGTTCTCCAACGATGATATCAAACATCAGGTATGCGGATTGATCTTGTTTTAAGGTTATCATGGTCAAGATTTGAAATAAATAATGCCGTATTCTGTTTCTCTCCAAGATCTGATAAAAACCAAAATGCTTACTGCTGCTTCGTGGTTCTATCAGTTCTCTGAAATTAGCAATATGGTGTTGACATGTATTGACAGATTCTCATCTCGTTTTTCATTTAGATTGTTTAACATAATTGGGCCAAGGATCTCAATACCAACGGCAGCTTCCCTCCTACCGACTCTGCAATCTCTCATTCAATCAGACAACCTGTAGTTTAATCTCTCAATTGTGCAAGGATGATGGTTACCATAGCATGATGCTAGCTTTGACTTGATCATTCAGTAATCAGCAATATAGGATGAGAAGAAATTGATCATAGACTCCAAGAATGTGCCTTTTTTTTAAAGGAAAATTGTCATTTATAGAAACGTTTTCTTTTTTTTGGGATAACCATCTTAATGAAAAAAAAATATGACTAAGTTTCATCTTCATGGAAGTAAATAGCTAAACTGATGAAATTTATCCTCCTGCAACTTTGAAATTACTCAAATTAGTGTGATTAATAATTAATTAGTTGATTAGTAATGAGAATTCATAAACATCATTCATTTTGGTCTGCCAAATATCTCTCTCCATGTTGGTTCTGGGTTTATTGACATACTCATAAGGAATCAGCCACTGGGACTTGTCTCAACAATTGGAGGAGCAACAATATCACCTCTATATATTCTTTACAGGAAAATGATGGTAGTAGTTCTCAAAATGATGTTTTAATATGGTTTTTGACGCAATTGCTTATTAAATGCTAGCTCTACCAGTTACCTTGTTAATCTGGTTTTATGTCTTTGAAATTATGGCTTGTTGGAATTTTTTTTAACACTAAAATTCATTTTTAGGCCATTGAGGTTGGAGTTGTCGCCTGAAGAAGAAGTAATAGCTTCATTGCAGATGGAAATAATCAGGTAGAGGATTATTTTTGTTTTATAATTTTGTACTTCATACCTATAATTTCACAGAACTTTTTTCCCGTAAGATGGCTTCTTTGAAATTTTCTTTTCTTGTGTCTTCCTGTATAAATGTTCTCCTATAACTCACTCTTCTATCTCTGCAATTATTAGGAAAAATGGCTTTACTCTAATTGAAGATGTGCATGCTCCTCCTGGTCACCGTTTTCTGTTAAAAGCTGTTCCTTTCAGTAAAAACATACTTTTTGGAGCTGAAGGTGATCACTGTTGGTGGACTTGAGGCTTCTATTTAAAGATTGACTGTTTTTTCAATTGTATCCATATGAATAAAATGTTCATTGTAGAGTTACATCACTTGAACAGATGTGAAGGAGCTTATTTCAACCCTTTCCGACAAACAAGGGGAGTGCTTAACCATCAGTAGTTACAAAATGGATACACAAGATTCTATATGTCCCTTCAGAGTACGTGCTATGCTGGCATCACGAGCTTGTCGATCATCTGTCATGATTGGTGATCCACTAGATAGAAATGAGATGCAAAAGGTAAATGACTGACATCTTAAAGTCTTAAGTTGTTAGTGCTGATGGTGATCTTGCTTTGAATATTCTCAAGGAAATGTAGACAGTGGAATCATTGTCTTAAGCCTCATTACATGAGCAAATTTACTCCTGGCTTGGTCATTCATTAATGGTCAAGACCATTCAATAGGTGGGGCCCCTACTATGGGAGGATGCCTCAAACGTCTTTCAAACAGATTGATTTAATGATTGGTTTTTTAACTTGAACTATTCTTGCATTCTTTATATGAACTTTTTTATGTAAGATTTTTGAGTCACCTCGTATCTTCTATTGAGCCCATAACAGGTAGAATCTGGATTGTTGAACATTGACCAAATGGTGCAAGAGTTGACACTTGAGCCTAGATTGTACATTTTCTTATGTTTGGGGTTTGAATATATAATGTTTGATTTTCTTCTGAGGTCAACATGCTTTACCTAGAGCGATCTGGTGGAGAATTTCAAATCTACCGCATTGTGATTTTTATAAACTCGAAGGACATTATAAACCCTTTTTCTTGCAATAACCCCCCTCTCTCCCCCTTTTGCAACTTCAGTTTGGATTTCACCATTTCTTGTCTTTCTTTTTTATATTACAATTTGGAACAATCTGAAGTTTGAAGGAAAACTGAGTGTGTCCTAGCACTATTTGGTTGTTTATTGAAAAATGGAATTTGATGTGGAAATTCTAAAAAATATTTTGATTTCAAAAATATTGGTCAAAACTTATTTAAGTATGGAATTTCTGGAATCCATTACATTGGATATTTGTTGTACTTCACTCCTTGCAGCATCCACTTCTTTTTTTGTGATACTATTACAAGAGACTGTAGCTACCTTTTTTTTTTTTAAGGGTAACACAGGCATAATATATTAATAGACAAAAGTAGACGAAAGAAAAGAAAATACATCCAAAAGAACAATTCATCTGAAAAGCATCCAAAAAGCATAAAGGAAGATAGCCGCTCCCCGCATCTTGTTAGTGCCTCAAAGATGGAAAACGCCTGCAGCCGAGGAGTCAACCCTGCTCTTAGCGAAGAAACTCCATTGGTAAATCTACTGACTAGAGCGAAGGTGATCTCATGTCCCGAACATAGAGCCCTTATCTTCCTCACAACTGTGACCAGTTTCCAAAGGGGGCGCTTCAACCCCTTAGCCCATCTAATTGCTTTTGTCGAGTCACCTTCCATGACTAGTTTCCCTTGCCCAACTGAGACCCATATGGTCAATGATGTAGGACACAGAAGATCAATGCACACATGGCTCCACTTCTATTTATTTTTATTTACTTCTTTATTTATTTATTTCTTAATTAGCAAGTTTGAGTAAATTATGACTTGTTATTTTCGTTTTAGAATATTGGAAAAAGTCCTTGTTTTAGTAGGATAAGTACGATAGGAAAGCCAGGTCGGTGGCCTTCCAAATCGAGTCTAGAGTCCTTTTTACTATTTTCGTGTGTTTGTTTTTTCTTATAAATACCGATACTTGTAATAGAGGAAACACACGATGGATTAATAAATTGAATTAAGGCAGAACCTTTTCCTAACTTCTTCCTTTCTTCTTCTCATGTCTAGCTACATGCATATCTTCTTCTTCCTGCCTAGTTGCATGCGTGCTCCCGCATCAGTCAAGGCTCTCCCAATACTATAAAGTCCTACCTCATTTGAGTCTTTTTGCCATACTGGCTTAGAGAAAACTATAGATGTTTTGCCTTTATGATCTCAAAAAAGACCACCTATTCCTGTTTGTTCTGGTTTTCCCCTTGTAACATGGGTATATTCACCCCACATTGGAGGTAAGACTAATCCCACGAGCATGTATAAACCTCCTGATCCACACACACTAGGTAAGTCGATGGGGAGCAACTCCATGAGGAGTGACCTGGAGGGGTTGACGAGAATCGAACTCAGGACCTCACTTCATGAGGCGAGCGTCTTGACTGTCAAGCCAACCCTTCCAAGTTTATCAACATTGAATTTATAGATGCCTGGTTGTGGGGAAGACTGGATAACGGGGGTTTTCATCTTTCCTTGATTTCTGCTCAAACAACCCTCCCATGAGCTATAGAAGTTGGTTATTTTGAAGTCAGTTATTTTGGAGATTGTGGCTACGTTCGTAAGTGCCCATTGTTGCACCTAGGTTGCTGCGTTTAGTCCTATGAGCGCTGGGTAGGCATTGACCCTTAGCAAAATTTGTTAAATTGAATTATGAGTGCTAATCCCAGTTAGATGTAATAAATGACTCATGATAATGATGAAGATCCATCTTATTTCTTGACTCTGGTAACCTTAAATCTGGGAACTCTATCCTTTGTTGGAATTGTGAAGAATTGGTAGATCATCTTCTCCTGCATTGCCCCTTTATTTTCGCAATTTGATCACATTTCTTTTTCCCTCTTTGCTGTATTCACTAGATCCTTCCTTCATATTTCCAGGCCCCACTTCAGTGGTTGGGATTGGGGAACTTTTTCAGAGAAGGCCAATTTCTATGGAAATTGGTACGTTTGCAATTTCTTGGGTAATTTTCGGTGAAAGAAACAAGAATGATCCTTGAGGGCAAACAAACCCCAGGATTGGTATTGTCAATAGGATGAAGTTGTACCTCATGCTATAGGCTTTGGTGCCGGTCGATCGTTCTCTTCCTCCATCTATAGGGCATCTTTCTCTCCGTGGGAAGGAACCAACTCTTGACACCCGACCGCACATCAGAGGTCAAAGAAGAAACGTACCCAGAAGAACAACCATTATATTGACTCGTACTACAAGCTTCATGGTCGCCCAAAGCAAGCTCATCACACCGATACCCCTTCCCCTGTTGCTCCTTCTTCTGATGTGGCCAATGACAATGTCCCTGTGACTAGACATGAGTTTGCTTTATTACAACAGCACCTGCAGCGCCTTCAATCCTCCGAGGTCTCTTTATGTTTTCTCCTTGCAATTAGGTACTAAGCCCCTTGCATGCCATACTTCCACTCATTCTTGGATTATCGATTCTAGAACAACTGACCATATGACTGGTATGTCTAACATTTTCTCTTCCTTTTCCCCATTTTCATTTGATAAGGTCAAATTAGGTAATGGGTCGTTTACTGATATTGTTGGTGAAGGGACAATCCCTGTTTCTTCCACTTTAGATTTATCTTCCGTTAGTGCTCTCACTAAAACATTGAATTGCTCAGTCACTTTCTTTCCTTCAAATTATGTCTTCCAAGATCTGCCCACGAAGCAGATGATTGGTGGTGGTCGTGAAGTTGATAGCCTATACTTCCTAAATCCTTGTACTAGCAATTCTTCTGAAGCTTGTTCGACCTCCTCCTCGAAACGGTTAGGAGATCCTCAGCAATTGCACTGGCTGGAAGGAAAAAAATTCTGATGAAGGTTCCAGCTGATGCTGATGCGACGAAGATTCTACTGATTCTGTGAGGCCAACCTCAAAAGATTTTCTGTTGATTTTCAACTGAAGGAATTCGATCGGAGATCCTTATCTCAAGCAGAAGATTGAGAGTAGAGCAATCTTCCCTTCTCCGGTTCAAATTATCCACTTTTAGGACCCTTCTAAGTCTTCCCCCAAAGGCTCAAACCAATTCCTCGATTCATCGTTCTAGAGGGTAGCTGAAACATCTGATCCAAGTCTTTCTAGTATGACAAAATAAATTTGAAGCCCATCATCCTAGGATTCCAAACTGCCCCAACTCTGATGAAGCTCCCATAAGCTTCAAGACTTCCACGTCTAATTTTAGACCCACTAGGAAGTGGGAGAATCAAAGCGTCTAAGAAGCCCTTTTGAAGCAGAAGATGAAGGATATCCGATTGTGCAAGTCCCCTACCGGTGAGATCATAGTAGCCTTAGAAAGCCAATCTTTGAGCTTAATCTCATCCTCAGTAGGGACCATCAACTCAATTTCTTTGAACTCGGGAATTGAGGAGGTCCTATCATCAGAAGTTGTCACCTTGACCTGCCCAAAAAGGTTTTGCCAAGAAGATGCCACCACATCAGCCCACCGCCTATCTCCAAAGGTGAAGTTTGCTTTACCGTTGCTTGTTCCAGGGATTTGACTCTTGATTGGGCATCAGGGAAATGTGGTTTTGTGCTTCCTGGTGCAATATTCCTTGGGTCATTTCCCCTTTGAAAGTGTGTTGATTAACTTGCAACCGACGACCCTCTTGGATGTGACCAATGTGTTCCTGGATGGCTCTCTCAGCTTGTCCTCCATTGCTCATCCTCACAAATGCAATGGTCCGGCCTGCAACATCCTTCTTCTTTGGTATGAAAGTATCTTGTACTATACCCCAACGCCGGAAGACTCCACGAAGCCAATTGTTTGTGGTGAAGTCTTAGAGGCTCCCGACAAACATTGTTAGTGAAGATCTCTATCTGCTACGCCGGTATCTCTTTCCTGTTGGTTGTTGCCACCCTTCCCCATCCGTTGACTCCCTTCGCCCCTCCTGGCCCCGACGATGGCTATCGCTGTTTAGGTAAGTACCCTCTCCTCCCTCACTCTCTGTCTCTCGGTTGCTGAATCTCTCTCTTGCTCTCTTATTCTCTTAGTGATGTTAATCCAAAGTACCCTAGAGATGCCTTGAAAAGGCTGCAAACTGTAGTAAGCAATCTTTTCATGTTACCTGATTGTGGTGTATTTTTCCCCTATCTGAATAAAAAATTTACCATTTAAGAAAAATGAGAAGTACCTTACTAATGTTTTTATTCATATGCCAATTTGCAAGGTATACGTATATAAACCTTTCAAATTCTGACAAGTTTAAATATTTTCTCTTTTTTAGGCTATGTCGTTTCTTCATCATCAAAATCTTTGTCCATTCATTGGGGTTTGCTTTCTAAATTCTATTCCTCACTCAACCATACTATGAATGTGGGTTTGATTAGAGTTCACATGGGTAGCTTGCTTCTGAATACCCACCAGTCATCTTTTATCATGGCCTCCTACAGATAGGTTATTGAATGCCAACATGTGGCAGAGTTGGTGTATGTGGCTATGTCATTTGAAAAGGCTTAAATGTCGACAAATAGGCCTGTCATTCGTGAAGGAGAGAGAGAGAGAGAGAGTTCCTCTCAAAAAACAAAAGTTAAGCATCTGCCATGCCTGTAGATCTTCTGGTTTTAAATGTAGTTTAATGCTCTCTCCCCAAAGAAAAAATATATTAAAAAAAAAAAAAAAACAGCTTGTAGTACTACTGTATGATAATCTAGGGGCAAAAGAACTGACAAAAACAATAGGATTTTACATATTTGAATTTATTTTTTGCCTAAACAATATATTTCACCGCCTTGGTTGATTCGCTTTAGGTATGTGTCCATGATTGATTTAGTTATATAGCACTCTGGTATTGCCAATTTCCAGTGATGTCAGAGTTGTTAGAAGCTGATTATGATGTTTACATCTGATTCCGTTTCTTGCTTTTCAGATACTTAAGCATTTGGTAGGCCTGAAGTCCCCATGGAATTGCCCGCATGGAAGACCTACTATGCGCCACTTAATTGACTTAACAACTGTTCGCAGAAGGTATGGTCAAAAGATGTAACAACAATGCACGACTGACTGCTGGCTGCAAGGGACTGTTTTCTTGAACTCTTTTTATGGGAAGAGTGCCTAACATGGCTCCATCCCCTTTGATGTCCAAGATAGGGTGAGTGCTTAACAGTCCACCAGTATGGTTGACCTTTAACTTATTCACACCAGCCCTGTAATTAATTCTGGACCTTGAAAAGAACTGCAAGATCCTGTTTTCTGCACCCTGTCCTATATGATTGTTGTCCCTAGAGAGAATTTTTTGTGACCAGGGCTGTAAGCAAGTCAAGCTGGCTGTCAAGCTAGTAAACTTGCTTCCAAGCTTGGCTTGTGACAGAAACCAGGATCAAGCAAGGCCTTGCCCAACTTGGCTTGGTTGAACTCTAGCCCGCCATACCTTGTGATTTGTGAATGAACAATTCAAGTTCAAAAAGCCCCTGGTTGGCTTGGTTCAATTCAATCTTTGTTTAGAAGATTGCTCAAGCTTGGTTCATTTTGTATTATATGCATTTTCTACTTAAAAAGCAAAACGGAAGGAAATTGAAATGAAGAAGAAAATCCTCCAAAAAAAATTCTTCCAACAGTCTCATGTCAAAAGGGCTTCAGTAGCACGCATATTAAACTCAGAAACAAGGTATCAGTTGTTTCCAAACTTCCAAATACTGCACATTCTTTAAACCTCTTTTTCTTTAAACAAATACTGTGCGTCTTGAAAATAAGAGGGGGACAATATTTATAATCGAGTTATATGAGCGTGACTCAGTTTGGTTATTCTAGAGTTTTGTGGCATTTTGAGAATAGAACCAGTACAAAATTTATAAAGACGGACATTTTTCTAGATCATGATTTAAGATGTTGGTCAATGTTTTGAGACCAAAGCTATTATCTGATCTAAAAGAAATTATGATTGACTACTTTAAGATAAGAAAATAAAACCTTTTAGTGAAGTCTAATAAATAATGTGAAATAAAAGCGTTAATACAATTAGATTCGATTCAATTATGGAGTGTTCTTTGAGCAAACTTGGTATACAATGCATTTTTGAGACAGATTGGTTTCTCTTTGAAGATACAAGAATAAAGGATTATTGAAGTGGGATGCACATTTTTTATAATGGAGAATATAAATATTTTAAAAATTGAATTGGTAATTAAACTTCTTTTATATAACAGTTTAATTTAATAGATTCAACCGCTATATCAAATCCCACGAACCTTTTTCAAATCTTGGTGTTAATATAACATCTAATGATATAATAAATTCTTCTATTTAAAAATAAATTAACTTTTAAAGAAAGTGAAGAGAATAAAATAAATAATAATAATGATTTATGAAAGAACTATACCATCTTAAAAACCGAATTGCCTTAAAAGGATCAATTCAGGTTCAATCGGGGCATACTGCACAATTCAAGTTTTAAAAACACAGGAGAAAGCAGCAATAGAGGATATAAGGAATTGTTTAGACAAAATGCAGAGGAAAAATACATTTGATCTTCAAATATCAGGTTCTCCTTTTTCTATTTCATTGACCTCATAGGGTTCTCTGTGGCTTAAGTGGATCTAATTTACTCCCTCTCTCAAAGGAGGGAGTATAATTTTCTAAGTGGTAACAATCTTGTAAAATCAAACACAACTTTGTCGCATCAAAGAACTAAAAAACATGAGTTCCATCTTTGTCATTAAATTTTCTGATTTCTTTATGGTAATTTAAAAATTTAAAAGAAATGACATGTCCCATTTTTTCTTTTTTTCTTTTTTGTCGAACGATCACATTTCTCATACTTTTCATTTTCCATTAACTGAAAAAAAAAAAACCTAAAACAGCTATTTATACTTTACCTATTCTCAATAAATATATTTAGCTGAAAACATGACATGAATATTGAAAAAGGTACCATCCACAGCATTCCATTCTTCCGCATTGAAGGATGCAAGATATTACCCAAATGGTGCTGGGACTTGGTCACAAAAATTATATGGCTAATAACTCCAAAACGCAGTACTCCACTCAAAACCCAATCAACTTCGATTCAAAGCTACACCAGAAGATTTCAAAATGTCAATAGAACAAAAGCTAGCTGATGTTTTTCAGGCTTGATCATGAATTTTCATGACTATATTAATCAGAAATGTTCAAAGCCCTATGCTGCTTACCGCTTATATTTACATTGACTCACCATTCAAAATTTTTTACAAGCAATGCCACTGCTGAAACAAGTTAGCCTCGGAAAAGCGTCCCCATACCTTCAAAGGGCCAGCTTCCCGGATACTAATATGATTCTCTCTACATATTCTGTTATTATTCACAAACAGGCCTTTAACCGCAAAACCCATCAGCTCAGTTGGATCCATATAACCACGGATTCTCGACATGATCCCACCTTCATAAGAAAAACCCATCTTAACATAACGATTGGAACGGCAAGGTTCTTGGAACTGGTCAATCCATGGCGACTCTGGTTGGGTTCCAATTGCTTGTTTTGAGAACGGGAGTTCCTCCTCTTCTAGCATGTAGCTCCCTATTCCAAAAGCTTCCCAATCCACCTGCTGCATGATTGCATTTGCACGTTCTATATTCCGTGAAGGAAAAGTATGGGGCCTTTCAAGTGATTGTTGGATGGCTAATCTTTCAACTTGAATCTTCAGCTCATGAAGGCGATTGCCTATCCTTGAGGACACAGCATCATACAATGTTCCTCTTGAAATGTGTTGGGTATCGTCCATGGTAACGAGCAAATCATCAAACGGAATTGGATCACCAATGAGCACAGTCACCTACGAGGATGCAAATCAAGTACATGAGTTACACATGGATTGTAATTGACTTCTAATCAATAAAGGTTGGGATGAGATTCTCTCTAATGCTATTGAAAGGCATTGGTTGCAATGCTATGCGATAAACATTACATACCGTCTTGCCAATCCTCGGAATCTTGGCTCCTATCGGCATAATTTCTTGCATCCCAGTATGCACGAAGGGGACAACCATGGGGATTGTGTCTGCATCCATCACCAATCTGTACCGTACCAAGCATCAAATGCACCACATTGCATCACATCACATGACAAAGAATAGCTTAAGTAAAGCATAGTAGTGAGATATGCAAATGAAACAAGTCATTCAAAGTTTAGGTCATCCCATTCTGGTGCCTGGAAGAATGACAGATCAAAATTCACAAGAATATACTTTTGAAGGGATATGCTCCACAAAGAAATGCAGTCAGAAGCTACGAAGCACACATATGGATGGTCATACAGAGATAATCACATCGTCATCATAAAACCCTAGATTGCATGGGTACAGGTACAGAAGTGTGCCAGAAAATGAGGCATGTGAGGTGTTTGAATAGGCAAACCCTGAAACGTAGAATTTGTGGATGTGGCATAATATTTCAATAAATTGACAAGGATATTTATTTACAATAATAATTATATATAACATAAAACTTCACTTGAAACAAGTAAATAATATTTTGGTTACAAGGTGAATGAAATAAGGTGTAACAATAATTTGCCAACATGCAAAACAATGTTACACTGGTATTAAAGTATTCCATGAGGAGTCCAACATGAAAGAATCATTGAAGATCTGTCAATAGTCTGACACAGACTCTTCTACATGGGGTATATTGCCCATTTTGAAGGAATCCATAAAAGAGAGTTAAAACCACTTATCTGACGCAGGACAAGGGATAGGGTAACCCTAAATGCCTAATATGGTTCCCTAAAGATTAAAGGAGATGAAAATAATGCTCCCTAAATCTAAAATGGGCTGAAATTAATCCATCAATTAATAATGCAATTAATTAATATAAATTTGTCATAAATAATCACGCAAAATATTCCCAGAATGTAATGTAAACAATCACATGAAGAATAAAAAAAAAGGATGGAAGGGTTATCTGATTTTAAATGGAATGGCCTAAGGATTTAAATGGACTTGACATATGGTTGTAAATAGCATATGATTTTAAAGACAACAAAAGGAAGGAGGGGACGAATGGAATTAAAAGAAAGGGAGGGGCAAATGGAAGTAAAGGAAAGGGGGTACGAATGGAATTCAACGAAAATTGGCTTAGGGGTCGAATGCGAAAAAGGAAAATAGAAAAAGGGCGGAAGACGGAAACAGAGAAAGGAAGAAAGAGGGCTGGTGGAAGTTAGAGGAAGCCATATGGGTTGCGGCAGGGTAGGAGGGCTTACAAGGAGGAGGCGACACTGGTTATGAGATTTGGAGGGGTGGTGATGGCCTTAGGAGAAGCCAAGGGGTTGGTCAAAACAGGTCTGAGGCTCAGAACAGGATGCACCAGCAGATCTTGGGACTGGTAATGGTGGAAAGGGGTTCGAGAGGAAGAAGAAAGCAAAAGAGAGGAGAAGAAGAAGATAGAAGAGAAGAGTACCTGGCTTCACGCCCTCTTGGATTGCACCAACAGTCACCGTCGCACCATGAAAGGTATTTGCGAAAATATCAAATTTTATTCATCATTCATTCTATCCATCGTTCGAATACAATGAGGGGCTTATATAGATGTTTACATCACATATACCAGTTCTGCCCTTGCTAAAAAAATAACTAACTAAAAATAAACAAAAACAAAAGCACAAAAATAACTAGGAAAGCACGGAAATAGCATGGGGCATGAGTCGCATGGATATGCTCCACATTATTATCCCATCTATTTGAGATTGAATTTTTGACATCTGTGTTTCTGCTCAACCCTCTCAAAATCATATTCTTGCTTCTAATTTGCTCTACAATTCAACATGCTCTTTCTAACCACATCATCTGAATGTTTAACAGTTCCCCTCCTAGTGCATTCTACTTGTAACCCCTCAATACTTTGTATAGGAGCTACTAGGGCTTCCATTTATGTGCAAAACCATCTTAAACAACTTGCCTCATCTCTTCTAGCTTCCTCTAATGTACTTATTTCTAATTTTGCTCTTTAACATTACATTAACAGCCATCCTAAAGAAATGCATATCCATTAACATAACTTTCTCAACTTGTAACCCTTTCTCATTTGGGATTGAGCTTCTCTCTTGTAACTTTTGTTGTTTGCTTCTTCCCTTTGCTTCTTTCTCTCAAAATAGAGTTGTGATCATACTTTTCCCTTTTTAATATATAACTTCTTATAACTTTCAGAAGGGGAAAAAACAACTTGACAGCTTATCATTTCCTCATCACCCAAGAGATCCATATGCCATTGCATGTCCAAAAAAATACAGTGCCATTGGATATTCCTTTTAATCCAACTATGAAATTTAACTCAGATTGGATCTAGCTCACAAGGGTGGTGGACTAGGGTGGATGAGCGGGAAAGTTAAGCAAATCAGGCCTATTTGGCATTGTGCTCATGGAGTGCATGCCATAGGGGGGTGTTAGGGTGATCATTTATGTACGAAGAAAATGAGGCCAATTTGGCATCCTACACGGGAAGTGTGTGCCATAAAGAGTCTTAGGGAGTCTTAGGGTGAACATTTATGTACATGTTACAGATTCAAGGCCTTCCAGTGGCATGTGTATGCGCTATAGGGAATGTCAAGGTGATCATTCAAGTACATGTTTGAGATTCATAGCCTTTCAACGGCATGTGTGCGGAGGCTTGTCAATATTATCAAAACCAAACATAAAAAGTTTCAGATTCACAAGAAAATAACTTCATATACAATCAAAAATTTGCTCCAACACCTTTCTTACCTTCCAACTCCTCTTTTTGCAGGGCCCATGGTTCTACCACCATCCCGAGACCGACTTCCTTCAGGGAATATGTGAACCCATCCACCATTGTTCAATTTTGACAAAGCCGTATCCATTCCCTACAAGAGGATTTCATGGAGAAATAAAACATCGTTTCTAACAGTATCGATTATCCAATAATACATGCCCCTTGATGGGAAAATGGCTGACGACGATGATATTTATGATAATGCATGTCCAATTGCCTCTCCAAGGCAGTAACAGATGCTTTTAAATGAGAAAGCAATAGCCAAATTATTCTTAATCCATTGGCTAGAGTATGCAAGGAGTAAGGGAAAAGAAAAACAGAAATAGGGCTACCCCCTTTTTTACTTTTTTGGAAATGAGATTAGAAAAGAAAAGTACAATTACGAGCCAGCAAGCTGGAGAAAGAGATTTAGCTGGTGGAAGAATATAAAGCAGAAAAAGAAACCATGCCACATGACATATTGATCCCCGAGGAAGCTAACTCGTCAGATTCAGAATTGATAAGTGACTCTTGCAAGCTTCACAAAAGTTAAGGGTTTCTTTAAGGTAACTGAAAAGTGAAAGTATGCACATCACATTGGCAGCAAACAACGAATAGTGACTTTTTTTTAAAGATAATAAATAGTGTCCTTGAAGACATTTAAAAGGTATCTAAAACATCAATCTGATAAACATGTTTTTAATAACAAACATCAGTATACCTTTTGGTAGATCCCATCACCACGTGAAACAGGTAAAACTTTGACACAACGGGAGAATGCAGATGTCACTGGATTGGTAAAACATCGATCACTTGCACATAGTGTCCATCTCAGGCTGTGAGCATCCAATAGAACATTTGGTGGCAGCAAAGATGCAATAACAAATGGATCATCTACAGAGGCCACATGATTGCTAACCTGCAAGATGTAGCATGATAAAAATCTAACATAATTACACGTTTTATAGTTAAAAGTAAGGAGAGAAGGCTAGAGGGCCCTAGAAGCAAAATAACAATTTCAACCGAATGTCCAAGTATTCAGATGCGAATAACCAACCACCCAATGTTTATACACCTAAATGACAAAGAATGAACAGATACGATATGAACTCTTCAACTTCTATTGAGATAGACAAGTGATGCAATCACAACAAGATCTTATATTCATTTCATACATTCTCATTAGCTGAATGAAACCTTAAAAAAGTATTCATTAACTGAATGGACAGAACGTGCAGTTATCTTGGGTCACAATATAGAAAATGGTACTAAAATAAGGTACAAGGTAAATATAATATCTAGGGATGGGAATGGGCCACGCTCAAGTTGTGCCAAACCCGAGCCCGATTATCAAGTGGAAAGCCCAAGTCCAATCATCAAGTGAAATGCTCGAGCCCGACAAAGCCCAATCAGCCCCATCAGCCCGAAAGCAAGTATTTTTGTACAAGTATTTGGCTAAAAAGAATTAAATTTTGTTCTCTATGAAGTATGAATTTTAATTATTATCTAATTTTAAATTATAAAATAACCATCAAGTAAAATATATATTAGATAATAAGTTCAAATGAAATACATTTTTTATTTTTTTATTTTTGGTAGAATAGTGAAATCCAATTAGATGGATTAGAAGATAAGTTAATCTTTTACATGTATACCAAATTTCATCCCAAAAAACAAATTGAAGCCACATGATTTTAGTCGTCAAAATCAGTAGCCATTCTTAGGAATAGTAACGCCTGCTTTTTGACGGCTAGGATCAAATGGATTTCATCTTAACTTTTGCATGAAATTTATTGTACATGTACATAATTTAGTGAAGTTTTCAATCTAACCAGATTTTTATAATTCTAAAAAAAAAATGGACCAGGTGTGATGTGCAACATCATTTTATGTTTTGTCTAAATAATCAGGCTAGGCTTGGGCTTTTAGGCCAGCACATGCATAAGCCAGAGCCTGGCCTGAATAATAATCAAGCTTTATTTTTTGCCCAAGCCTGATCCTATTATAAATCAAGCTGAATTTTTTTGCTCAAACTCACATTTTCTTAGGCCAGGAAGTTTGAACAACTGCCATTTAAAAAAAATAGCTGGGAATGTCTCTGTAATTCATCACATTCATAGGGAAAATCCTGAGAAGGATTAACCATGAAAAGCAAAATGAAAAACTTAAAACATTAGGGTAATGCAAGACGTGCATTGATGCCAACAAGAAAATAGAAGTAGAAATCGAATTGAGTACATCACTTCAAGATGTCATGCATGTAAACGACCATATCAACTTTAATAAGACCATATAAGCACAACAATCTGAAGTTGTCCCAATAGTATACTGCATACCGTTACAAGTGGTTTGCCGTCTGGTCTTTGTAATAATGCCTGATTCAACTTATCTGCACCATATATCTGATAATGTAAACTAATTAAAACTAGCACCCCTTCTGAGAAAACATTCTGCAATAGAAGCATAAAACTTATCAAGCCATGTCTTAATACCTGTACACAGTTCAAACCATGCATAAACACATGACAAGCATTCCCAATGACAGGAACTGCAAGAGCTTGAAGCATGCGTAAAATGATTGAATCCTCAACGGCATCAGCATCCTTGTCGACTGCAGTCGTAAGAAAACCACGAGTGAAAACAAATATATTACAAAAATGCACCAAAGTACCTAGAATGAAGATAGTTGGAAAATATATAAAATAGGTCCCTGATCAACATGCATGTGTACACATCAACAGACAGGAAGAGGATTTTTAACTTGAAGCATTCCTAATTTTAACTTCCTGAAAGAATTTTAAAGCAGAGAAACATTTTTCTCCAATTTTCAGAATAGATAAAAGACAAAGGCATACATACCCACACACACCAAGGTTTGGACTCTAGACATGGTGGAACAAGATGCAATAGAGAGGATGCCCTTAACTTTAATAATTAAGACATTTGTGACCGAGGAAACCTTACAAAATAATTTTGCAAGAGAACTGCAGCTGGTCACTCTTCCATTCAGCATACATGCCAAACCCATATGTGTTAGAGCTCCGGTCCGCGACCCTGCCCGAACCCAACCTAAGGGTTTGAACATACACTTTTGTTTGACGGACCGAGCTCAAGCTTTTTCTAAAACCCGTCTATATAAACAGACAGGCTTGGACTTCACTTAAAGCCCGTTGAGACCCATCAGGCTTTTCTGCCCATTTAGCTTCTTTTAAATATTATATACATATATTTATAAAATAATAATCAATCAATTCGGACCTCCACTTAGTTTTCACCCAACTTTATCCCAGTCACGGATAGATCACCCAAGTTTGGATCCATAAGCAGTGACAATTGCCCTATGAAGACTCGCTTTCGCTACAACTCTAGTGGGTTCCCTTAACCAAGTCACTGCCTATGATTCAGCGGTTCATTCTTCAACAGGCACATGGCAAGACCCCATATGTGTTAGGGCTCCAGCCCGCGACCACGCCGAACCCAACCTAAGGATTTGAACATAAATTTTTGTTTGACAAGCTGAGCTCGGACTTTTCTAAAACCCATTTATATAAACAGACAGGATTGGACTTTCACTTAAAGCCCGTTGAAACCCGTCAGGCTTTTCTGTCCATTATCTTCTTTTAAATATTATATACAAATATTAACAAAATAATAATCAATCGGTTTGGACCTCCACTTAGTTTCACCCAAGCTTCATCCCAGTCATGGATAGATCACCAAGGTTCGAGTCCAAATGCAATGACAATTGCCCTATGAAGACTTGCTTTAGATACAACTCCAGTGGATCCCCTTAACCAAGCCCCTCCCTGTGATTCGCCAACTCATTCTTCAAAAGGCGCGTGGTCAGAGATTTCACCTCCCACTACTTGGGAGATCTTCTTTCCTTTTTTATCAAGGCTTTAAAAGATAAAAAAATAAAAAAAGAATCAAAAGAAAAGCCAAACTCTAGGCATTCATTATTCTGTGAGGAGTCTTCTTCCTCATTCATTCAACCCAAATTTTCAATTTACCTCCCCTCTCTTCACCCTTTTCCCTCCAACCGGATGACGAGCAAAAGTCAACATACAATTAGCAAGGCTAGATTCCTTCAACAGGCGACAATCAACAAACTACGAGTGACAGACGAGAAATTGTGTTGATTGACAGAATATCAAGTGTGCTCTCTCACCCTCCCAGTCCCCCCTCCCTCCCTCCCTCTATCTCTCTCAACATTGAGCTATTAAAAAATGTTAAAAATATATAAAAGGTGGTCGATTGCATCTAGATACGGTGAAGACAAATTTTTCATTTATATTTTATTTTTAATTTTTCTAAAAATTACCTTGGCCATTTACACTAGGCCAATTTTTCTTTAATTTATTGACACGTGTCTTTTGAGTGGGTTTCGCAAGCTATATAGTTTGAATCATGTTGATCTGATCAAATATATAAAAAAATTACTTAAATTATATTTTACTTTTATATAAAGCTGAAATATTATTTTTTTCTAGTATTGAACGGAAAGTGAGTCTTAGTTATCTAACTAAAATTAAAATTGAACTTTAAAAGTGGCTTATGGCTCACTTGCTCACAAAATTAAAAAATTGAGTTACAAAATAAACGTGCATTAAACAGGAGAGGTTGGGCTTCTGCCTTCAAAAGCCAGACAAGTTTCGGATGGGCTCAAGTTTTGTACATATGAATGTGCTTGGGCTTTTGGTGATAAATACTCAGCTGAATCCAACCCATGAACAGCCCTAATATGTGTGTTTTGCAAGTTGAGCCTTCTAAACCAACAAGGATGATGGTTACTACCCGTGACATTCAATAAGTTTCCCTTCATAGACAAAAGTCTCTCAAATCCCTACTAGTTGTATAATTTGTTTCTGTTGACCGACTAATTGTTTTACATTTTTAGAAGGAAGGATGTTGATACACCAATGTCATGCCAGATCTTTGAAGGATATTGGTCATCTAGACCAACAAGGATGTTGGTTACCGCCAGTTACATTTACTAAGGTCCCCAAACAAACAAGACTCTCCAAAGCCCATATGTCATACTTTGTTCTCCATTGGTATCTCAATTGTCCATTTCCTTCTCTTTTTAGGAAGGATATTGGCCTACCTATCACATGCTAAACTTTTTCAGGATTAGTAAGACTTTAACATATCCAATTGTCTAAAGTCAACAACACATAATATAATCTCCATAACAAAAAGTATTTAAAAAGCATTGGTCCGAACACCCCTTCTATTTCAATTATCAATGAAGACCCCTGGATCTCACAATGCATCCTAGGATGAAACAAAGTTTTTTTTTTGATAGATAGTAGTTTTTTTTCCAAGGATAAAAGTACAAAAAAAAAAAAAACCAAGGGCCAAAGCTACATACTAAAAGTACAAGGAACCAAACAGAAGAAAAAAATGAGAACCTCACACCTAATTTGCTGGATCCCACAATCAGCAAAGAATTACGAAAGACAAAACTCGAGCTCAGCTGAGAGCAAGAGAAGATATGGCCACACCTCTTTTGGCAATAGAATTTGTGATACTATTAGCCTCCCTGGGAGTGTGGATGAAAGTCACCAAGAAAGAAAAGGAGAGATCCACAATCTCCTCAATTAGGTTCGCAATATTCCAAGGGTGAGATGACAAAGATGCAGCCCAATTAATGACACGGGAAAAGTTCCCTTTTGATGATTAAAGGAATAAACCAACTACCCACAACCAATTTAAGACCATGAATAAGGGCCAAATCTTCTACAACATGAGCAAAGGTTCGCAATATTCCAAGGGTGAGATGTCAAAGATGCAGCCCAATTAATGACATGGAAAAAGTCCCCTTTTGATGATTAAAGGAATAAACCAACTACCCACAACCAATTTAAGACCATGAATAAGGGCCAAATCTTCTACAACATGATCAAAGGTGGTGCTAGTAGGGCCAAAATAGGTCAACAAGGAGAACCTAAACTCTCCCTAATAAGGCCCTCGATTCCAACTGGCCCAGATGAACCCAAAGCATGGCCATCATAATTCAATTTAAAAGAACTATCAAGTGGAGGCTCCAATTGCAGCGATAGTGCGTGCAGTAGCTGAAGATATCTTTGATCACCTCAGACCAACACCTAATAATGTCACAGATTGGGTGGTGACGAAAAGCTTCCAAGATTGAGACCCCAACTGGCACACCTCCATTTAATCAATTGAATGATCTTCTCTTAACACTTTTTATGATCCCTTGATGTTGATGTGTCTAACCTGCCAGCTTGGCAAGTGAGACAACAACTGGGAAGAGGATTTTCCCCTGATTGTGTCAATTGCGTCAATTTCATACTTTCTCCTCTTAGGTTGAAGTTTTGACAAGTCATCAAGAGGATTTCCTAACACTAATCTATATTGATAAAATCATCTATTGAATTGGGTGACAGTCTTTTATCACATGGTAGTATCCACCTTACTTTTAAAAGTACTAAACAGTGCCACCATTTAGAGAGAGAGAGAGAGATGGCAGCATTCCCCATATGACCGTTTAGTGGACAATAGGTTTCCATTCTTGTCTCCAGAGACAAAGTCAACTGAGAGAATTTATTAGAAATGCATACAACATTGACGAATTTATTATTTATTTGATGACAATTGCATAGACTAGTGTCAAGATTGTTCAAGGCAAGAGCTTCATCCACCTGATTTTTTGTTGATCCCATGTTCTATTTGAAGGAGATCACTCTTCTTAAAATATTTTGCAATCCATTCTTATTTTGCAATAAGATCTTCTACCACAAAATTTTCTATTAGAAGGTTTACACTGACAGGAATGCCCCATCATATGATCATCTATTGTAGTTTCTTCTAGCCTTCCAATAGTTGTCCTAATCATCGAGAAATCTAAATACCATGAATTTTTCAAAAGACCTTTGTTTGTCTATTAGTTCTTAAACATCTCTTTAAGTTGTTTATATACTTGTAGTGATTTTTTTTTCACATGGTACCCAATAATTTTGGGACCTACTCAAGTATAAAATTTGATGTATTAAAAAGGCATTACCAAATTGATGGCCCCAATATCCTAGTAGTTTGTAAATTCCGCATAGAAAAGCATATGAATAGTGAAGTATAAATAAAAAGTAAGAGTTGTTTATAGAAATCATATTGACCAATTCTAATAAAAAAAAAACTAGACGACCGTCCACCTGTGTACAACCCCCATGAGGGCTCACTCAATAATGAATCAAAACGTACTCAAAATGTTAATTTTTTTCTTTAAATTTAAATCCAACTTGGATTGATAACCACTTGATGCATCCTCATTGTTAAATTGAGCATCATAGGTAAAAATATAATCCCTCTGACATTGCATGTCAAAGAGCCCAAGCTTAAATCGTGAGTGTCTTTAAGACCACCTCTATATATTGAGAGAGAAGATCATAACTCCAATACCCAATCCCCCAACCATAACATTATTATGTGCATCAATTTCCCTATTTTAGCTGTATATTTTACTATTATTAGATTTCAATTCTATTAAAGTTAACAAAATAAAATTAAGAACATCAAAAAACGTAATGGTTGGTTCCACAACCACTTTTATCTACAACATCAAATCAGGACCAATGGATCTACTGATGAACTATAACTTCTACTATTGGATAAACCAGTTACCACACTTGTCCACCATTTTATACTCCTGCACGGCAATCCAAGCACACAAAAACACCATGATGAACTCATGACTTGAGAACCAAACATGTGAGTCCGGCCCCACTTGAAACGGAGCTAGTACCAGTAATAAAATTTGAAGGTTTGATTCCACTTAACTTTTAAATGACAATGACAATGGTGAGATGATGATGCCATTGATGATGATTAAATATGCCAGAAACTGTAATGGGGCACCATTTATGTGAACTCCAAAATACACATTGATGGTTTCTGCCAGATACAACAGCAACAACAACAATCCTTAGCTGTAAGATTAGATGCAATCAAACAAAAACCTAAAATGTTGAACATAATTCCAAAATCAACAAACAAATATTCATCAATGTCAGGATCATTACGTTGGGCATGGGGTTCCAACCCAAAAGACTAGTCTGATAGGTGGAGTTGTTGTCCAACCCCTTAGAACTCTCTATTTCCCACCTTTCCCAACTGATGTGGGACTCGTTTGCAGCCCCAACAATCCCCCCTCAAACAAGGCTCTCTAATGGATCAAACATCGTCGCCAACCATCTCGTTCGGCTAAGGGATCCTGAGTCCACATGTGTTGGCTTGGGGACCAGCTCTGATATCACTTGTTACGCCGGAGCTTCCAATCCAAAAGACTAGCCAGAGTTACCATCCAACATTATCCATAATCTATTGGTTATATCATACTATACCACTTCCCATCTCGACCTAAAGAAAAGCAACCAGCAAACATTTATTTCCTTCGTTACATCAACTGGGCGTCTTGTACACATATAGCAAAACATTGATCACTCAGACCTCTTTAACTTTCAATCTTAACCATCCAAACGGCTCTTTCGACCGATTCACTTTAAAAGTGTTACGTGTACGGTGCAGAAGAATGATAAACTATCAGTTATGACTAACTTCTGATTAGAACAGCTAATCCTTAGGCTCCATTTGCATACATGGTAAGAAAAGTAGTACCTTGGAAAATAAATATTTATTAACTAGAATCAGAACTATATTTAACCGTTTCTTGTTAAAATTGATTGCTTTCCAGGAAACTATTTCCGGTTCCAAGCATCCAAACGGACGATCAGCTTTTCCAAACAGTGATTTGAAATCTATGCACGACCAATCAAAAAGATGAAGAAAGTAACCTCGCTTGCGATAGAAAGGCGAAGGAGGAGGCAAGGAATCCCCGTATAGAGAACGAATCCGAAGAATCCAGCGCTGCAGAATCGACAAATGGTAGGATTCCGAGAACCTTCGGCGGTGATGCAAATGCCGATCGACGGCCACGCGGAAACGATCGCGGATTCGAAGCTGTAGTGCTCGGATCTTTCCCTTCCACACGTCATTCCGGTCGATTGCATGGCTGGATTCCATGAAAGTTTGCGGAAATCTGGTTTTCCAAGGAAAACTGACTTCCCACAGTTTGAGCAGAGAGAGAGGGCTAGAGGCGGTCTCAGTGAGAGATCATATATATTAGGACTTAGGAGGCGGGACCTTGAGATTATGAGGGGCGCATTGCTCTTGGGTTTCACTCTCCTCCGAGAATGGCTATCGTGGACCCCACCTGTCACGGCAAATGCGCACGATAGCGAGCGATGAGTCTTTCGGGAACCTTCCTGGAAGATCGCATTTTGGATAAAGAAGAGAGGCCCTCGAGTGATTTTCTAAGTGATTAGAAAAAAAAAAGTGACAGCTCCCATAAGGTGATAATAAATTTAGGGAGCTATACATACATGCACACCTGAGTTTCTTTTTTCTATCCATCCGATTTTAAAATTTTAACTGAAATAACCCTTTTGTCCTTTCATTTCCGATTCCATCGAAGCCATAGCTGAAATACCTCTCTTTGAACGATCGATTCCTTCCTTTGGACGAATCAAATATGCACAAGAGATGAGGAAAAAACCGATGGGCCCCACCATTGATAGAAACCAAAGATCTTCGTTAACCGTAGATAGGTGGGCCAGAAGCGATCATAGTGGTGTAGATCCTAGGGTCAGAATTACAGGATCCACTTAGATCTAACAAAAAAACCCCAAATGATGGATTTTCGGATGCCCCAAACAGTAGCTGAAGAAACTGGCCATAGAAGGGTCCCACCATACTCCGATCAGAGATCTGATGGTACAGATGGATAGACCATCAAAAAACGGAATGAGTATGGTGGGACCTGCGAGCAGAAACATTCTCCATCAACTGATCTAAGGCCGAGAAGAAGATCTGGTTTGGTGCCGCCAGACCTTCTTCTCGGCCTTAGATCAGTTGATGGAGAAGATTTCTGCCCGTGAGTCCCACCATAACCATTCCATTTTTTTATGGTCTATCCATCTGTACCATCAGATCTCTGATAGGAGTATGGTGGGACCCTCCTATGGCCAGTTTATTTGGTTGATGTTTGGGACGTTCGAAAATCCATGATTTGGATTTTTTTGTTAGATCCAAGTGGATCATGCACTTCTGACCCTAGGATCGACACCACCATGATCGCCCCTTACCCACCTATCTATGGCTAAGGATGACATTGGGTTTCGGTTAACGGTGGGGCCCACGGTTTTTTTTTCCCTTCCCAATCGGTTCGGTGGTATATCCTTCGAACGAATGGAAAACCCATTCGTTTGGGGATTCGATGCTCGGAAGTGGAAGGGCAAAAGGGTCATTTCATCCAAAAATTTGGAATCGGATGTGTAGAGAACAAAAAGCCGGGTGTCTGCATGGGCTCCCTAAATTTATTTAAATGATTTTTATTTAACATTATATATTAAAAATCATCATGATTAAATAATTTTTAAAATTTCACTATTTTAAATTATTTCTTATTTTCTAAAATTTGTCTTTTGAAAATATAACTTGATAAATCTAATTATATTGATTTTTTATCGACAACGTATTGAAGAAAATATTATTCTAATGGGCTCATCGCCACTTCATTTAGTAGTCGTTGCACTTAGATGTGCACAATAATAATGTGTGACCCAGTGTCTAAGAGAACATCTCATTAATAAATTAGCAGTTTGTCTTAATTAGTCAGATTGAAAATCTAATCTTAAATTGCATATATAAAATTTAGGTAATTATTTTTCATTTAATCTATATTTAACTCTATTCGAACTTGTTCATCACTTAATCTATTTTTAACTTGAGTCATCTAATTTGGGTCAAAGATGCATCCACAAATATAGTTATTCTAAGAATCTCTCGAGCCATTTCTTCATATTCTTCACTTCATTGTTATTGCTCTGATACATTGTCGCATCTAATTACAAGAAACCTCCTAAAATGTGCGCATTGTCAAGAGAATACTTTAAGTATCTTTTCACCCCGATAGGGTATACTTTAATTATAGATCCCAAGTGAGCACTATACATATTAATCTAAGAAAACATTTTTTTGATCTTCAAGCTTGTATCTATTGCACTAGTCAATCTAGTTTCTCTGAGCAAACCTTAGAGATTATGGGCTTTTCCCCCATGCTAGCCAAAGTTTTTCAAAGCTAGTTTGCTCCATTCTTTCAACCACAATGCTCTTGTTTATTCACTTCAAGGGTAGTTTGGCTATTCCATTTCATAGCAAGTTGTAGATTTAAGGCATCTAGCACTTTGGGCCTCTCATTCCCCACGATTTCTCTAGTGAAAAAAGGACCCACACATGTTTTCATGTCTATTTTCACTGTTTGTAGGGACACTGAATCAGATAGATCAAGTTCTCTAGTAGAGCTACTTGTTTTTGACATTTTGACATCATATGGATTTTTGTCTCTCAAAATGGCAAGGATGAATAATGGCCGCCACTTTTCTTTTCTTTTCTTTTTATTGTCTCAAGCTGTATTTGTATTCAATGGTAAAGGTGTGTTGAATATGACCTTTCCGCATGTCATCTTAGGATTGCTTCTTATTTCTCATGCCTACTTTGGTCCTAATTTGAATTTCAAACATTGTCACGCCCCGACCCGAAGGATGGACCAAGAACGTGACTGATTTTTTTTTTTTTGAAGCTAAGACTAAACTAACACAACACTCAAGCATTTTAACTGTGCCGGATCAACAGTTTGGCCAAAAGGTCACACATGATCCCAACATCTGGACTCAAACATATACCATAAGTCCCTCCCAAGAGAAACAAACACAAACATCAATACACATAAATCCAAACACTGAATTATCATTCAAAATCAACACCATCAGAGTAACTACAGAAACGTAGTAGCTTAATATATAACATTGATACAAATTAAGTACCACACTCGGTACTTTACAAAAGCAAGAGGTTCCAAGAATCAGAAAGCAAAGATCAGGGTATTCCCCTCAGTGGGAGTCCCAAAACACCGCAGTAGTTTATCCACCCTAAGCTTGAAATAGAGGGTTCTCCTCCTCAGGTTCATCTCCTGAAAGGTGAGTGGGGTGAGCTAACTAGCCCAGTGAAGGAAATATAACAGTTCAGTTGGTAAACACCAGGTTAGCACAATAATCAACAGTTGCAATAATATCTCATGCTTGACAACAAATAAGCATAATATCATCATCAAGCCCATCATTCATCATTTCTTTTTCATTACTGCTCTCATCCAACGTCACACCTACCGACTACACTGAGACCATTGTATTAAGTCTCGACACGGTCAAAATACATCCTTTCAAGTACATCTCCGGCTCTCCCATAGCCGATACTGACACCTTCAAGTCAGCAACTGTCGACACCTATGGTCCAGTAGACGTAAACCATCTCACACACATGGCCGATATTGGTTCAATAGTCAAGGGCACGTGGAAGCAGTCTTACACATTCCATATGATCAACATCATAGCATTCGTAAGCATCATAAGCACTATTACCATAGTGCATCATGTCTAGGCACATGAGTGGGTTCATCAAATCTGAAACCACTCATTGCTCAAGACTCATCTCATGATAAAAACCTGTTTACATTTTCTGCAAAGTTAAGTTCCCTCACTGTATATGTGTGGTTTCACGGTCTCTGTTCAAACAACAAACAAGTGCACAATCAATCCTAAGCCACATACATAGCATCAAATACATACACACAAGTAGTATTTTGAAATCATCCTTGTTTTTTCCAAAATTATCCAAGGTACATGGAATTAAGTCTCCTACTTGGTTTCTATCCTTTTTAAATTACAATAATCCACAATATATAGAAATAAAAAGGTGCTCAGTCCAAAACTCATATTGTCTTCTAGGCATTGACCAGATTTGACTTATTGAGTTAGGTCTAGATTCTCAGGTCACTTCTCAGTTGTCTTCTAGATAGGACCAGATCTGATATTTTGAGTAAGGCCTCGAGGTCACTCAATGCCCGACAAATATAGCGTCGGCCTGGAAATGAAATCATTCAGTGCCCGACCAATAGGGTCGGCCTGGAAGTGAATACAATAGTATTTATACTATAGTAATAAGAGAAGAGGGTCAGTACATTTTTTAATTTATCAATGGGTACTAACATCACAAGCATCAACATAATCCAACAATAATATTTTTTTTTCTGTCTTCCTCCACTGTCTACAACAGCAGCCACTGTAGGAAAATGAATCCGGAAACAGTGGGTTTCTCGGATTCGGTTTCCACATCTAGCCGGTCCGATGGACTCCTCTTGGAGTCCTCTTTCCATAGGGAGAGGTTTTAAACTTCGAAACTCAGTAGGCCATTAGATCTTCATCCCAAAAGCCCACTGACACTAAGAAACCAAGTTTTTTCCTTAAACTTCAAAACCATTTTACACACCCAAAACTTAACCAAAATCAGTTTTTATTGATTCTAAACCGACTGAAATTGAAAGAGGAACACAGTGGTTACCTTCACTGGAGTTCCTGCGTTGAAAATCTGAACTTTCAAAATCTCTTCCTTTTTAAGCTACGGTGGAAAAACAGAGGCTGGGAGAGAAAGGATCGGCTGGTTTTCACAGCTGAGAGGGAGAAGAAGATTTGAGGGAGTTTGGTCTGTTAAAGGGAGGTCTAATTTATAGAAAATTGGCCGGAAGAAGGGGCCGGTTGGCCACTGCATGCAGCTGCATGCAGTGGCAGCTGACATTCCAAACAGTAATCGGCAGATTACTGTTTGGTTGCAGATCAGCCCTTCCAAAATTCTCATTTTGCAAATAAGTCCCTCTTTTTTTTTAAAAAAAAAAAGCCGATTTTTAACTAAAATCATGATTTTAAAAACTAAAAATCTTAATCCAACCTTACCGATAAGTTGGGTTTTAAAAACTCTAGCCACCATAAAAATTTTGAGATTTAAAACTCACTGAAAATCATTGATTTAAATAAAAATCACAATTTAACATTATTTACTTAATTAAACAAATGTTAAATAAAACAATTTAGAAACCTCATTTTGGGGTTTTGAAGAATAGCTAGACCATACTTAAAATGGTCTACCATAAAATACTTGTTTCAAAATTTATCTTATTTCCAAAATCATTTAAAATAATTATTACTCCCTTTCGGGGTTTTGACGGGCGGGTTTAAATACCATTTTCTGAAAATAAAAATTATTTTAAAATCAGAAATACAAATCATTGATTAAGGAGAACATTATTATCTAATAATAATCACATAACAACATAGTTTATAAAAATAATAATAAGAAGCGGTAAATTTTACCAAAATGCCCCTCCAGCTGGACGAGCTGGATCACTGAGCTTTCGAACTCTGATTGGGCCACACCTGGGCTTTCCTCAAAGCCCTAACCATAATCTTCGAGATTAATCAGTTAAACAAAATTATTAAGCTAAAACACGCCTAATCTGAGGCAGGATATTACAAACATACTATTGATTTTTGTGATTTTTAGGCTGTTGTGATAGCAAAGGCTTATCCACAATGAATTTCCTTTAACGCACATCCATTTCTTCTTTTTTGTTCCACAAAGTAGAGCTTCCCGAGCTCCTAACTTGAGCTGTGAGGGCTTTTATTATACGGGTGAAGTGGCGATGACTTTGAAGGAATTTTCAAAATACCTCGTCGAGAATATGAATTGCAAAATTTAGACTGTATTTGGATGAGGGCCAAATTCTACAGGGTTTATTCAGAGGTATGACAAGGAGTTATCTTAAATATTATGAATACTGTTTGTTTGAAAAGAGTTTTTAAAAGTAAGAGAGGAGGTGTAAAAAGTTGATTGTTTACCTCTACTTCTTAGTTACCAAACAAAGGAATGGAGAATTACCTCCATTACTCTCATGCAAACGTATCAAAATTTAAAGTGGTTCTTTGAACAAATGAGACAACCGTTCTAACTTTCATATTTAAATAAAGTTTTAGAGGAATTGATGCTCAGCACTATCTAACACTTCGCGAAATTGAGAAGATCTTTTAAGATTGGGATTGGTTGAAGGATAAGTTGCAACCCGCCTCTATAGCAAAATGACATTGTGGTTCAATCAAGTTCACATAACTGAACAACTTCTAGAAGGATTCTTTGCCAAGAGAAACTATTCCCTTTAGCTTTCTAAACATATGTGGCAGCTGATGAATGAATTTGTTATAACTACAATTTAAGAGAGTTAACAATGGGATAAGGTCCTTTAGAAGGTTTTTACCTGGCTAGATTATTAGCAAATCATAGCTCAAAAAATATACTTGCATTACTAGCTACTTGTCTCATAAAAGATTCGTCAATTTTTCAAAAAAAAAAAATTGTCACCTCTTTAGAAGGTTTTTTTCAAATAAGTCTTTCACCTCTTTTAGAAGATTATTTTCCTTTGAGGATTTATAGATAGGAGACTTGTGCAGTTAGTAATCAATTTTGGAGATCAAATTTTAGAGTTTTGTACTTACACTATGCTAAGGTCCTTGTACAACTGATTGGTTAAGAAATTTAGAGACATCTCTTGTATTGGACTACGGTTACTTATACTTCTCTCTTTATATTTTTGCACTTTTATATATTGTCTTTTTTTAATTGAATTGACTTTTTTTCTTGTCTTTGTTCTTTATTCCCTTTCTTTCTTGCTGCATGCATTTATCCTCGCATACTAGTAGACTTAGAACTTGGCCTTCATTTCCTTATGAAGTCACTAAGGTGTAATCAAATATCCTAGTATTCATTAGTCAAGTTGGTGATACTTCAAACCGCCTTTGTGATTTGCAGTCTCTTTCTCTTATCCACTAACAGTAAAGGAATCCTTGCACTATTTATGTATGTATATACTGTCGGGTTTCTCTCTTTAGTGGAGGAAACCTTTTGGCATCCCAAGGTTCATGGACTTTGGAAGTGGTAAAGCCTCCTTGAAATGAGCAATATCTCATTGAAATTGGAGATGACTCATAGGAATGAGGAAGGCCTTTTAGGAATGGGAGAAATCTCTTTGAAATTGGAGAATGTCACCACGTAGAAATTGAAGAAGTCCTATTGAAAATGGAAAAGCCTCTTAAGGACTTGAAAGGATCTCATTATGGTCTAGTTTTTCACACCTCTCCTAAAGTCTATATAAACCCATTTCTCTCCTCATTTCAATAGACCACCACTTCAAGTTTCAAGTAAGAGACACTTGGAGAGAGAGAGAAAGAGCCTCACTTAGCTCTTGTGGATACAAGGAAGAGTTCGGTGGTGACATCTCCAAAGGTGATTTTGGAAGAGATGACAACGCAACCACTTCGGTGAGATTGTTCTTTTTGTTATCCTTGAGTTTTATACTCTTGATGTTGTTATCCTCTCTTGTTTAAGAGAGAGTTGCTTGTAATCCCATTTTATAGTGGAAGACCAATTCAGAGTTTGTCCCGTGGATCTAGGCACATTGGCGAACCACATAAATCTTTGTGTTACTTTTATGTGGTTGCTTATTTGATTATTTTATCACCTTTCTATTTCATTCACACATTTGGGAAAAGATTTGATTAAGAGATTTCTACATAACAAATTAACAGTACTTTTTTCCCAACATAGACTAGGGCTGCAACTCCGGTTGGGTTTTGATCCGACTCGAGAATTCATGTAGGTTGGGTCAGATTGAAAAGACAAAAATCCACATGGAATTCAGATCGAGTTGGGTTAAGGATTTTACAAGTTAACCTAATCCGAACCGACCCAACCCGACTCGACCCGACTAAAATTAAACTAAAATGGGTTTAGAATGCAGGTCGGGTCAGAATTTGAGTTGATTCGTGTAAAAAATCTGGTCAGGTCAGGTCGGGTTCCATAAATATTAACTTGAGTCCTGACCCGGCCCGAGTTGAAGCCCTAATATATAAGTATAATTTGTTGCTTGCAATAGTTAAATGTAGTTCTTGATTTTTCATGTATTTAACCTCTTTTTATTTATAAATAGACCCTTTTGCCCTTGTCAAATCAAGAAACTCTTAATCAAATCCTTAGTTGCTAGGTCTTAGAATCAAATTACAACTATACCCTTGGCAATTTACAAGTGGAACAACTAATGTCCATACATGGGTCCACCAACATAGAATTTAGTTTTTTATATTTTAAATTGTTCATCAAGTGAATATTAAAAAAATTCAAAAAATTAAAAAAACTGTAAAAGTAGGTTGATACTAATTTTTCCCCCTTTTCCATAGGATTCTATTTCATATGAAATGACATTTCTACCCTGTTAAGTGCATTAGAAAGGGTGTTTTATTTTTATTTATAAAATGACATGTTTGTCCTTAGTAAAATTGAAGAATTTTCATTCAAAATACACCTACATGTTTACTATAAAAGAATAATTACTTCAAAAAGATATATGAATACCACCTTTTCTGCAGACAAGAAAAAGTAATTGAGTCAATCAAAGCTAGGAGCTTTTATTTGTCCAAATCTAGCGTGAACTTGACCTAGATAAACAGGTTAAGACAAAAAAAAAAAATTGTTTGAATTCGAAATGAAATTTTAAATAAGTGTAGATATTTAAGTATATTTTCAATCTGTAGAGTTATATTTTCAATTTACATAGTGAATTTAAAAATTATACCCGATGCAAAATAAATAGGCTTTAATCAGTCGGACTCAACTTTGACATCCAAAGCCCACTTGGCTTCAGATGGGGCTTGGGCTTGTTGGTGAAGCCTTGCCTGAACCCAACCCGTAAACACCCCTGCACGAAGCCGAGGATCCGTGTCTGTGGAGTTTAAATCTCCTGCAGTTGGGACAATGTTGAAAACTAATAATTACAAATAACGCAAGACATCTATTCATTTATTATTTTATTACAATTTTCCATTGATGACCTTTCTAGATAAAAACTTAAAATCTCACATTCCATTTAAGTTGAGATAATTGTTAGTTTGTTACAATTCCATGCTTTAAGGTATCAAATTGACATTGAATATCACCAGTGGAGATTTTACGTTGAGTTTCCTGCACTTTCCTACACATAAATTCAAAAAAAGTATGAATTTGAATTCCTTATTTTTTGGGGTAAACATAAGCCATAATAACAACATTTATTAACATATAAGAAAAAATATATATATATATAAAAAAAAAAAAAAAGGATAGCCTTCAAAAAAGTCATGAATCCATAATTACTCCATATCTATCAAATGATTTCCATTCACCCAAAGAATTCGATTATCTCATGTATAAGACTCTCTATCCACACAAACTGAGTAACTCTACAAGTGACCCTTTAAAGTAAAATGGAAATTAAATTCTTTATGAGATGGATTCCCGACTATCACTCCAACCCTTTTAAGTTTTCAACACCAACCATTGAAATCGTTTTTATAATGATGATGGTAGTGACTAGTAGTCAATGATGATGTCTATATACTTATGCATTTGATATGAATAATAAATTAATAATTATGATGATATTGATATTGATGATGGAAATTGATATTTGCACCGGAAGTTTTGATTAAGCCCATGTATTTAAAGTAAAATTCCAAGTCCAATTCCAATTTTACCCCGTTTAGTTAGTTCTCTCCTTTTTTTCCTTTTCTTTTTCCCTACATTCTCTTTCTCAAGTCTTTTCACTTTCCCAACGGCATTTCTTTTCCCTCTTCTCATTTAACCGCAACAGTCTTCACACTACTAATACTCTGAAATCAGTTCGTTCATGTCAAGGGTCGAGATATCAGCGATATATATCGCCGATATCAGCCAATATTAATACTTTTAAAAAAAAAAATTAAGAGAGAAAAATGTCGTCCGATACCGAATTTTAAACCCATGGTTCATGTTGCTCTCCGGCTCTGTGAACTCCATCTCATCCATTTCTTCTTCGGTATACTAATGGAAGAAGGAGAAGGCCATACCATAACCTGTTCCTCCCAATGAATGGCAGACCTGAAAGCCTATAAGGTACAGAACACATGGATAAATCATGGGTATCCCCAACCCACGACAGCATCATATTATAGGGTAAGTTTGGTTTTTTTTCAAATCCAAAGAAAGTCAGAGATGCTGACATAGACAGAGAAGAGTTCCAAGCAATTTAAGAAGCTTTGAAAGATCCTCAAAGGCCAATTCTAAGGAATAAAAAATGACAAAATGAATGCTATCCTGTGGGCAATGGGAAGATGGATACATTCTAGAAATACATCTGAGTAGCAGGTAGCTAAACAACAGACTAAACTAGATGACATTTTTTCCCGTTACCATTATTACCCATTCCTAATGCTTGCTATGACTCCATTGTGCACTATTATCATCATGTATCTATCCACAATCTTTGCAAAATGCATTGTCATATAAAAAGAAAAAAAGTGACGTGCTCCACATTAATTTGTATGTGGGTAAATAATAGTGTAAATTTCATGCATAATACATATGATGCGAGAGCCAGAATTTATTTCTTGCTGTTTGATGATGATATTCGCTGAACCAGAGTTTGTTTCAATGCTCTTTGGAACTTCCTGCCTGCTCCTTCTAGACCCCCTCCTCCCTTGTCTACCTGCTGCAGATCTTTGGGCTCCCAGATCATGAATGTTCTGCTCTTTGATCGTATCTCTTTTTGCAACAGACAGCTGATTGGGGCATATTACAGAAGCACTAGAGCAGATACCTATGGCTTTTGTGTTTGGAATGTTTTGTCTGGAGATGATGTCCTTACTACTCTCATTGGCCAGCAGGAGTTTCTGAATTGGATCAGCTTACTCACATCTGGAGCTGGATCAGCTGCAAATTGGTTATAAGGATATTTTTCCAATCTTGATGTATGGCGCTAGCCCCTCATGGAATCACAGCATTCATGTTAAGGCCGTTACCACTCCTCTCAAACCTTAATATCACAAAACCTTATGGCTTTTGTGTTATGGAATGTTTTGTCTGGAGATCATGTCCTTACTACTCTCATTGGCCAGCAGGAGTTTCTGAATTGGATCAGCTTACTCTCATCTGGAGCTGGATCAGCTGCAAATTGGTTATAAGGATATCTTTCCAATCTTGACGTATGGAGCTAGCCCCTCCTGGAATCACAGCATTCATGTTAAGGCTGCTACCACTCTTCTCTCAAACCTTAATATTGGTAAGACTGATATTGCCAACGCTGATCTGAGAACCTCACAGGATCTTCATGTCTGGGCCAATTCTAAGCCTGCCTCTCGCAATAGGTGTTGGTGTTTTTGCAAGCTTGAGCACTTGTTAATATTGTTTTTTTTCTCTCTTTGCTTGACCCTTCCTCTTATCTTACTCCAAGTTCTGGGCTTTCTGGGTATTGTATATGGGATGAATCCTGGAGAATCCACCCTCTCGATCCTCCTGGCCATACAAGTGTGCCTATCTGTTCTACTTCAGCTCCTCCTTGGCCTGGATGAACTGCAGCTGGGATCAATTGACATTGTTGTCCCTTGTCCATGGACCCTTGGATGCTCTCTATCCATGCTTGGGCTGCAAGCAGCCTCTATCCATCCTAAACATTGCCCAAGAACAGTATATCATCATGCTGACCAGAACCTTTCTGCTTCTCTATTGGACTGGCCCATTTCCAGGCCTGAGTACTGCACCCGCTATGGTATTTTTTGGTATTTTGCATCTTGGATCATTATCTTATGCCTGACCTGGGCTGTAGGTTCTCTTATTTTTTTCAAGTTTTTCGTGTGCCTCTAGCACTTTGGTGCTTGTAGGTATTTTGCTTGTTTTTTTTTTCTTGGGGTTTCCCACTCTTTTGAATGAATCTAACCTAATCATTCAAAAAAAAAAAACTCATGCTAAAACAAGGTGAGTTAACTCCCTCTTGAAAGGGTGGGGAAATCCGTTCATGGCTCCAACTCTCCTCACCCTCTGCTTCTCCACTGCATTGACAGTCTATTTCATGGCCATCTCCCTTTCTGCATGTGTCCCTTTTCGCACATCAATCAGCAATATTTGCATCTCACCTTCTCATCTCCTAATAGCATCCTTCCTCAATGAGCAACGTTTTTATTTTCCCTCTTTATTCACTGTATCTTCTTCCAGAAGCAACAAATCTCCATTTTTGTGAAAATCCATTTATGAAATTTCAGAATGTATGTAGGAGTTTCGTTGAGGAGATGGAATTTTTTTCCCAAAACAGACTGGACTATGATTAGTAAAGTTATCACCCTAAATTTACCAAACAATGCGTCTTAAATAATAGGCAAAGTGGCAGCTAGGGGTTCTCCACCTCCAAGGCAACCCCTGTTTTTCAAATTCCCAAGGGAACCCTCACTACTTTAAGACAACCTGATCTAAACAGTAAACACAACCTAAAGGAAGAAATGCATTCCTGAAAATCATCGAGTTCCCCAACCAATTCTCCATAAGATGCATATAAATAGATCCAAATATGCATGATTTAGAGCATAATGCACTAATGGAACAGTTCAGGGTTTTGAATTTAACCTTTTTTGGGTAAGTCCAGTTGAGTCAAGGCCATAAGCCTCTGGTTGCATCAATGAGAATCTTTCTTCAACAAATTGCCAGAATTACAAAACGCTAAGGGACTGTTTGTCATTTTCCACATATGGAAAATGACTCCCCATTCTCTACTCTTCCATCACCTTTACCTCTTCTTTCAATGAATCCATTTCTTATTTAGGGGGGTGGGGAGGGGGGTGATTGGAAACTATAATGAGGAATAGAGGGAAGTGTTCCTTACTCGCTAAGACATCACTTTATTCATTTTTAATGAAAATAAAGATTTTGATGCAAGCAACAAAAAAGTTGGGTTTCCATAGTTCAACACAAGACCAGATTTCATAGCACCTGTTGGATTACATGAATCAAACCCAAACAGAATTCTTTCCATGAAATTGCTATCCTCGAGGAAATAGACAAACAGCCCATAAGGGTTTGTTTGAATCAAGATATTATTAGAAAATCCAAGTGAAATTATATGGTTTCACCTCATGCACCTCGCTTCATAATTCTTTTGATATGACAAACTACACTAGTAACATCACACCATGTAATTGAATTCCTATACTTTGTTGCCCCATGTATTCAACACCCACATTGTACAATCCAACATTCCCCTACTTCTTTTACTACTTAAGTTCAGGAGACTCCCCACTAAGGAGGATCTGCTCAAAAGTTTCATTCTTTTAAATGGTCCCCCTCAAAAGTCTTCTCACAATCTGAACCCACTCTATTTCTATAACTGCTTGAATGTTAGTGTTTTTCTTTCCATGCTAGTTTTTCAAATTTACAATTGTAAAGCAATTATTCCAATTATTAGGCAGCATTTTACATATGAGTAAGGAGGACACTACCTTTCTATGGGTAAGTAATAAATAAAAATCATTACCACTCAAAACAGGAAATAAAAAAGAGCAAATGACATATCTAAGATAAATAAATGAAACATCTCTAAAATCCAGCTGATGGGCCAGCCAACTCTTGGAAATGAAAAAAGCAAATATCTAATAAAGAGAAGAATTTAGGCATCTCCATCATCCAAGTGCTCAGCATGTACCCACCATTTCTAATCAACAAAGTCCACTTAAATTTAGAAAAAAAAAAAATCCAATAGTATGCAAAGACGACGCACAGAAGGCAAAGAGTTTCAGTACTACATTAACATTTTGCTCCAAAGAAATGATCCAAGAATGCCAGATCAAATTCCAAGAATTAGCTATCCAAAAGACTCCTTTTGTGTGTAATGAACTCAATAATTTGGAAATATTTGCATATACCTGATTTTCAAATAAAATTCTCCACAGTTGAAAACAACTCTCGCTCCTTAGTAGTTTATACCAATGAAAATGCAAGAGGAAAGCTAATTGTCAAAATGAAAAGCAAAGAAGGGCTACAGAATACAAACAATACTCAAAACAATCTTGACAAACTAAGAGAATGAAGTTGGGTGTTTTGTCTCAATAACTAAAAGACAAGCAATGCAAAATCTCCTGGCCTCCATCTCTGTGATTCTAACGAGATTTCTTATCCATCAGATTAAAAAAAAACACCTAACTCACCAAAAACTCTCTTAAAATCTCCTGATGTCCAAGAATCTTTCCGGGATTCTCACAAAGCCTCATCACCCATGCACTAGGCTCATAGTATTATCATACACCTTGAATGAAAACCACCTTTTTAGGACGATGATAGGTTCATTGGAAACATTTTTGTCCGAGTATGTGGCCAACAGATATCACTTTGATTAGATCAATCAAGTCATGTTTATTAAACTCTTCAAAATGAGATAATTTTAAATTTGTTTTTTTAATCACTAAATTTTTGTGGCCTTAAAAAGCATAGCTTATATTGTTTTGATTGGATTGATCAAGCCATGTTTATTAAGCTCCTTACAATGAGATCATTTTGAATTTATTTTTTAATCACTAAATTTTTGTGGCATTAAAAGGCATGGCTTGATTGATCCAATTAAGGAGATTTCTTACAAGCCATATACTCGAAGAGAGACCTTTTTATTTGACCCATCACCACCCCAAATGGTGGGCCCCATCCCTAGGTGCTACACTATAAGGGTGGTGCACATTGCAGAGGTGCTCATTTCACGATTCTTACAAATCAAATCTCTTAAAAATAAGACTTCAAGACTTTCTTTTTTGAGTGTTTCTCCAAAATAATAAAATAATAACTTATAAATAATTAATCAATGGCGAGGGAAATAAAGGATTTGTACCATATGCCTATTTTAAGATACATGTTGAGATAAAGAATTATGAGAGAGAATTCGAGAGAAAGCAAGGTGATTGTAATCTCCTTTATGTACCCATGCATGCATCGTACATCAAAACATCACTCACATAGGCACTCAAGCTCTTGTTATAATTGCACCAACATTGTGTTTCGTAACTAAAGGGTTATGTGTTTATTCATCACATGAGTCAACAATTATCTCTATTGAAAAAAAGTACATGAATCTATCAATCTACATCAAGTTCTGCTATCTAAAGTTGGTGCATCAATTATGAATCAAGATCCAGAATGAGTCCCTTCTCATTCTTGATTTCAGATTGAGATGGCTGACAAAGGAGAGAATCAAGAACAATATTTTTTTTTTCTTTAAAAAAAAAAACAGAGGACTTCTCTCTTCTACAATGATGGTGTCATGCACATTTAAAACCCAAAACAAATGTCATCTTTTTCTTAATCTCACCTAAGACATCATGAAAGACTGAGAAGAATAACTAAGGCAACATTATAATTCACATCAAGGGGGGTTGGCACTCATAATTGGATTTGACAAATTTTTCGGTCAACTGACTACCTATGTGAGGCCCATAGGACTCAAACATGTAACCTTGTCAATGCAAAACATGAGAACTTACCATCAATACTAGGCTCTAGTCAACTTCCCAATTACTAATAAGAAAAATGAATCCACTAAACTTCATACTTCAAGGAAAAAGGAAGAAAGAAATAAATTGAATGAACTCAAGATAAACCAACAAAGATGGAGAAAGACCTATAGATCTTACCAAGCAGCCTAACAAGTTGTGGTTAAAGTCAAATCATCATTGCCAAAGGGGGAAAAAAGGATATTCAGTAAATACAGCTTAATCAAATGATATAGAGAGGAAAGAATGAATCCTAATTTTCTAAATCATGACTGAGTGAATTACAAAAAAAAACTAAAAAAGTCTGAGCCCTCTTTTTAAAAAAAAAAAAAGAAGGAAAAAGACCACTAATCATTATCATCAACCCATCAAGAATCTGTAGCACAACTGGCAAGGGCTGTTGTTGCCTTAAAGGTTGTAGATTTGAGGCCTATAAGCATCAAATAGGCAATCAACCCAAAGAAACAGTTTACCAAATCCAAATTAAAGGCCAACCATAGATTAATGGGATAAATTACTTAAATGATGATGATGAATCATCATCATCCCCCAAACACCACCCACCCCCAAATTAAAAAGTCTGAAGTTGCTTTGTAAGTGACAAATAACTTTTCACCCCTTAATCAAAGAAATTTCTATATTTATAGAGTTGCATCCACACTTTTCAACATCTGCTCCTTTTTTCCCCTGTTATGTCTGATAAAACCTGCAAAAATTACCGCAAGTGGATCCTAATGTAGCCTACCAGAGCCTAAAGGAATAAATTTTACAGCAAGCCTCTTATGATTTTTTTTTTTTTAGTTTTATACATCATCTTTTTATCAACATTACTTGATAAATAAATGAAAATGGTCCTTCAAACTAATGTAAGTCAATTAAATTAGACAAATGAATGATAAAAACATGAGTCACATACCATCAGCAAGAACTATCCACGTCTCTCTCTTTTTTCCAAAGAACCATCCTATGAGTTATTTTGGCAGTCTTTGATGGGTACCCCCATACCTGAATACCGATTTTCATGCCATGTTGGTTTCCTCCCCTCCATTCTCAAATAATTGCTTCCTCAATATATCATGCAGCTGCCCCAAGAGCTGCTTCTTCAATGAGTCAAAAGCCATCTCCAATCTCTCCAACTGCTCTGTGGCATTTGTATTGTACATAAACAACCCGTAATAGAGATCATAACTGTCCCCTGATGTATTCTCTACCAAATTCAACAGAGTCTCATAACCCTTTGTATTGATTGGTGTTGACTGCAACCCAAGCCTCCCCAACATTCGCCCAACAGTGTGAGTGATGAATTGTGTCCCGGCCGCATGCTCATCATGCCTCTCGCAGCTCATTTCAATCATTTCACACCCCTCCTGTTCAAAAATGCAGAGAAACCGGTCGCACCTGCTTGACCGATCCTCGCCATTCCCAATCCTCACCTTCTCATAGACGAAGCCGAATCCACCCCACCCACTTGTCCCACTCTCCGGACCGAACATGGGATGGGTGCATAAGATATCGGATTCAGGGGGGAGGTACTGAAGGAAGAGCTTTTTAGGGAATTCTTTGACAGAGAGGACATCGACAAAGAGGGTGTTGCGTCGGAGGCGTTGAATGGGGAGGGAGCAGAGGACCGATTTTGCAAAAATGATGGAGGTGCAGAGTATGATGACGTCTGGGTGTTGCTCACAAAGGTCGTCTGGGTCGGAGAAGAATGAGACGCCAAGCTGGCGGGCCTCAGTAGAGTGGTCCGAACGTGAGTGGGCAATAACAACGTGGCCCTTCTGGACCATGGTTTTGGCAAGGAACTGGCCGAAGTTGCCGAAGCCGACAATGGCAATCTTAAGCTTTGTGGAGTTGGAGAAGCGATTGTAGAGCTTGGCCTCATAATCGTAGGGCTGTGCAGCGTCAAGAGCCCGGATGCGGAGAGGGGTGGAGACGCATCGGAAAAAGGTGGTACTGCAGAGCACGGTAGGACGAGGGGTTGGAATAGAAATGAGAGGAAGGCAAGAGGAGCGCAAGGAACGAGAAAGAGGGAATGGGTTTCGAGAGAGAAGATTTTGGACAAGAAGATGCATTTTTACCATTCAGCAGCAGCAAAAACCAAGTGGGAAGGTCCACTTCTGCAAAAACTCAACAAAGAAGAAAGAAGGAAAAGAGAAACCTTTTCTCAATCTTCCTTCCTTCAAGGAGAAGAGAACAAGGGTTTTTTGAGGTTTATATAGCAAATGGTGGAAGGCTGGGGTGAGGCTGCAAGCGTACCGGAGCACTTTGCGGCTGTTTTAGACTTCTGGAGAAAGGGTGGCTTCAAGCGCTGCCGAGGCTGACCTTAGAGTGAGACATTCAGGGCTCCGTTTGTTGAACTTGGGAGTCATCAACTTCTGCCTGCGTATTTGAGTGTGAGAATGCCATATTCTTCTATATGAGGAAAAGTTTCTAAATCATTTAAGATTTTTTTTTTTATTTTAATAAAAATTTAACCGGTGTAATTAAAAGTTGACTTAATAAATTATTAGTGAATCAAATTTCAATATAAATTTTAAATTTTATTCACGACCATAGTGGTTGAAAATCACCAAAATCACATAGTGACATCCGTTGATTTCAATTACTAAAATTAAATTGTTAAAATTTTATTTTTCAAATGAAATTTAGTACACATGTGAGACTTGAAATGAACTTAAAACCCACTAAATATTTTTTCTTAAGAATTTATTATTATTTAGGCTGGTCATATAGACACCGACGTTTTCTGCCAGCAAATATCGAATTTCAGATTTTAAGTAAAAATTACCATTTTACCCGTACACGCATGAAGGAATCGATCGATTGAAGCACAAGCTGATCAATCGATCGATTCCCGAACGAGCAGAACTAAACATCATTACAGATCGATCGCACGATGAAGTGATCGATCTATTTATGAATGAAGAAAGCAACGTAGCAGCGTAACATCAATCTGTTCATGAATGGTAAAATAATTATATTATTTAAATAATAAAATTTTCTTTAAAACTTTAAAGTTATTTTTTAAGCATTGTGTATTTTCAAAATTTCTCAAATTTAATATCTGGACTAGTTACGATAACCTGATAAAAATACTTTAAGATTTCAAGGTCTTTTGACACTCTTAAATATTTAAAACACAGTATTTTACAAATAAGGGTATCCCTAGGGTATGTCGAAAATACATTTAGGAGTGTTAAAAGACCTTAAAGTCTTAAAGTATTTTTATCAGGTTATCGTAATTAGTCCGGATATTTAATTTGAGAAATTTTGAAAATACACAGTGCTTAAAAAATAACGTTAAAGTTTTATCTTTCTTTTAAAACTTTAAAGTTATTTTTTAGTCACTGTGTATTTTCAAAATTTCTCAAATTCAATATCCAGATTAATTACGATAACCTGATAAAAATATTTTAAAACTTCAAGTCTTTTGACACTCCTAAATATTTAAAACACAGTATTTTAAAAATAAGAGTATCCCTGGGGTGTGCCGAAAACACATTTAGGAGTGTCAAAAGACCTTAAAGTCTTAAAGTATTTTTATCAAGTTATCATAATTAGTCCGGATATTGAATTTGAAAATTTTTGAAAATATACAGTGACTAAAAAATAACTTTAAAGTTTTAAAGGAAAGATAAAACTTTAACGTTATCTTTTAAGCACTGTGTATTTTCAAAATTTCTCAAATTAAATATCCGGACTAATTACGATAACCTGATAAAAATACTTCAAGACTTTAAGGTCTTTTAACACTTCTAAATGTGTTTTCGGCACACCCTAGGGATACCCTTATTTGTAAAATACTGTGTTTTAAATATTTAGGAGTGTCAAAAGACCTTAAAGTCTTAAAGTATTTTTATCAGGCTATCGTAATTAGTTCAGATATTAAATTTGAGAAATTTTAAAAATACACAATGCTTAAAAAATAACTTTAAAGTTTTAAATGAAATTTTATTATTTAAATAATATAATTATTTTACCATTCATAAACAGATCGATCACATGATCGTGCGATCGATCTGTTACGCTACTACGCTGCTTTCTTCATTTATAAACAGATCGATCGCTTCATCGTGCGATCGATCTGTAATGCTGCTTTCTTCCGCTCGTTCGGGAATCGATCGATTGATCAGCTTGTGCTTCAATCGATCGAGTCCTTCATGCATGTATGAGCAGAATGGTAATTTTCACCTAAAATCTGAAATTCGGTGTCTGCTGGCAGAAAACGTCGGTGTCTATATGCCAGCCATTATTTAAGTTCCTAACTTTTTCTACTAGGAGAAGTAAGGATACTTCTCCTACTTTAAGTTCTCCTCATCCAAACAGATCCTAAGTTCTCTTAATACAAACACAATTGCTTATATTTGGATGAGGAGAATTAAAGCAGGAAAGTCTCCCTACTTCTCTTGGAGTAAGAGAATTGAGAACAACTTATACCCCATAAGTTCCCCTCGAGGTGAAGAATTTAATAAGATTACATAATTTGTGTGTTAGGCCTTTTTTATTTTTAGAGTAATCAAGAATTTCTAAAATAGAATATTTTAAGTTAGGCATATGGACTAAATTTCAGTTGAAAAATTAAATACTAACCGCTTGATCTTGACAATCAAAATTACCAAAGGTGTTAGAAAAAAAACAATAGCGCCTAGTTATGTAAGTATACTCATGTGCAATTTAAGTGATAGTTACACATCCAGGAGAAGATAATTCTCTTTTAAGGGAAGAGTTCTCCTCCTACAAAAGACATTTAGTCTCCCATGGAGCTCAGTTTCTCCTCCAAAGGAGATCCAAACATGATAAATGAGGAGAACTTCCATCCAAACACATGAAAACTTTGCTAACTTGTGGATCCAACTTTCTTCTGAAAATAGATACCAAATAGGAGAACTTACACATCTCCAAGAGGAGTCTCTTTACTTGTCCTCATCTAAACAAACAGTTATATACTGTCAATCAGATTGAGTCAATGATCAGTTTTGGATTGCAAACAACATTTAACCCATCAAATTAAATCCAAAAATTCTTAAAATTTAACAATAGATAGATCCCTTTGTTAGTTTCACATTGATATTAAATTTTACATTATTCCAAGGTCTAAAGGTCAAGTTATAATTAATTTCGTAGACTGCTGCAGAATTGACGTACATACTTCATATTGGAATTTGGTCTGACTTGCAAACGAGATTTGGAATATCAATCATTCTCCAAAAATTCTCAAATTTTAAAGGTGAGTAGATCTCCATGTTATCTTTCCAGAAATATAAATTTTGTAAAATTCCGAGTTATGTAGCCTCGATTATGATTTTTCTCGTATCAACGAGCAAAAATGAACATGTTTGAGTATGAAATCACAGCTCTCCAACATTTCACCTTAAACACCATTAATAAAGCCCTCTGTAATTCAATTCAGAAATGTAGGATTCACCCATGAGGAATTTGGAAGGATCTCAAAATCGAGTATCCAAACAGAAAATGTTGGTCTTCTGAATAAATCACAAAGCACCTATGGTCGATTCTAACACCACTTATCTGGACAATGGTATCTGGACGATGGAAATCATACTGTAATTGTCACGCCCCGACCCTCCAGGCCCATTGACGTGAGATTTTTTTTTTTTTTTTCACACAATACTGAGCCTTTACGAAAATCATCTTATGAACTTTAACATCTCTTATGACCAAGTTTGGATCTAACATTTGGTAGCCTTGGACCCAACCATACCTAGCCGATAAAAATCTCAGGCAGATGGAGGGACCACCATGGGCCCGCTTAAGACCTAAAACCTCGACAGATTCCACCTCGACGCATAGTATATGGATACACTGCTAACCAACATTGTAATACCCTGTCCCAAAAAGTCTCACATTGCTAATGGCATTGAAAATTCCCTGGTATATAAGTAGTAGCCTTCCTCCTTCTAGCACAAGGCCTTTTGAGAGCAACAGTGGGTTGGCTCACCAAAGTAAAGCCGTGCGGGTCCGTATTTAGGCCCAAAGCGGACAATATTGTGCTAGCGGGACGGGTCATTACAAATGGTATCAGAGACAGGTTCAACTCTCTGCCTGAAGATGTGGGCTTGGTTGTTGTGTGTGCAGAGCCAGGGACGGCTCTGGCTTTAAGGGAGGTAGATTGTAATACCCTGTCCCAAAAAGTCCTACATTGCTAGTGGCATTGGAAATTCCCTGGTATATAAGTAATAGCCTTCTTCCTTCTAGCACAAGGCCTTTTGGGAGCAACAGTGGGTTGGCTCACCAAAGCAAAGCCGTGCAGGTCCGTATTTAGGCCCAAAACGAACAATATTGTGCTAGCGGGACGGGTCATTACAAACATGTAGTCTATAACTTGACCTTTTAGGAAAATCCAAATAGAAAATGTCACACATGATCTACCTAATATTTATCATTAATCAACCCCATCAACATCAGAATTGCACATCAGAAACGAAGTAGACTTTATTATATCATACAGTGTTTCAAACGAACGCCATAAAGAGTTTATTATATTGTATGCTCATACTACAACATCTACTAAGCTAAACATAAGATCCCAACATTGGGTAGATAGCTAAAGGGTTTTCACCCTACACTACAGCTAAAGATCTTCTTGTCCTTCGTTCCCCGGGTTTCTTGTTTCGTAAGGGATGTGGGTTTTACAAACTCAGTGAAGAGAAAACAACAGCAAGTTCTGGATAATAAAGCATATTATCAACATAATAAACATGTTATCAAACAATAATTTATACACTCAGAAATCATTTAGAATAATCTCAACACAATTATTTAGCATGAAATGTCTTTTCTTTCTTAAAAAGATACCCCCGCCAAACGACGTCTACGACTCTTTCCTAACCGCGAGTAATACGTTTCCTACACCGCCGTCAAATTCATGCTCAGCGCTTCACACAACCCGTATTTTAAATACACCTCGTACCAGTGTCCTCCACAAGCTAGGTACTTCATACATTGGTGTGAGGTAATTTGAACATCAACACATGGATTTAAACATAATTGTCAACCCACATAATATCTCTCACATATATGATCATAATAACCTCACTCAGCTACCATAGATTCCTAAGCCCTCATACATGGAATCATAATACAAATATCAGCAATCATAATTTAATTATACTATGCTAGGAACACTAAACACAAATTAAAAGCCCACCAACGATTTATATTATAATACAAATAAGTGTTACCGTTCTCTCCAATCGGGTACGTTTACTCTATACTCATCATTTATTGCATGGATTAATTGTTCTGCAATACACACAGTTATACACAAAATGCATATTCCTATTGGAATCACGGTCGGATACCTGATCTATCATCAGATCACCAACATCACAATACCAGGTAATCTCTAGGAATAAATGAGTTCCGTACTATTTTAAGATGACTAGATCTCGACATCCCGAAACACTCTCATATTCACGTTTCATATGTAGAAACTCATAATCACCTCCTTACGTGTGAATAGTGTCGGTATTGCATTTTAATCCCATCACATCCTTTCCGTCAATAAAAATGACCACAGATATCCACTTATTGTCGTAGGGCTAATGGTGAAAGAAACATTGTATTAAATGCAAAATGAGATGCATTTTTAATAAAACACATAGTGTAGTTGAATCTCCTCACCTTCGGTTGGCGAGTGTTTTTTAGTAATCTGTTTAAAACAGAAAACAGTGTAAATATAACGTATAATAAAACTATATAGCCATAATATATACTCTTAAGTGTTTAGAATATCATGACAATACATTTATAGAGTTTTCTTACAATTTTGTAAAAATTACGATTTTGCCCCTAAGCTTAATACGGGCTAAAAATAAACCCCCAAGTGGTCTAACATAAATATTTTTAAGCTAAAATAATATAAAATTCATTTTTGAAACCTTTCCAAAAATTATGTTTTTGCCCATAAAAAATATCCATAATTACCAAAATGCACCTGGGCACTATTCACAAAAATTATGAAAATGTCACTAGTACTGTTCACCAAAATTATGAAAATGTTATTCGAGTACTATTCATAAAATATACGAAAATACCAATGGTACTGTTCACCGAAATTACGAAACTGTCATTCGGGTACTATTCATAAAATTTAAGAAAATGCCATCGGGTACTGATCTTAAAAATTACTGAAATGCCATCGGGTACTGTTCATCAAGAAAATGCCCTTCTGCCCTTCTGACAATTTAGGGAATGAACAGTGTGCCGCAAGTTACTGTTTATTGGATAGATTTTCGAATTTCCTAAATTTTCTTCTCCGGTTTTTATAGAGCAACCGTAAGGCATTTTTTGATGAAATTAAATGTCTACCTTCCTCTTAATGAGGTATAAAAATTAAAAATATTAACTCGAAATAAATACTTATAGAAATCCTCTGAAAAATGAAGACAGTTGTTTTAGAGCAACAATAACCACCAACTAGAAGAATAACAGGGAAATTTTTGAGAAAAACTGTGTGAATTTGTGGTTTTAAGTGAAAACCAAGTGCACCTATTTATAGAGTTTAAAAAACAAATGTGTGAGATTGGGTGTGTAAACCCTGCCCCTTGGATCTGTCGGCAAAATCTCAGCCCTTCAACACTGTCGGGAGAAGATAAGAAGATAAAAACTTATCTTTTATAACAGTAAAAATTACTGTTTCTTTAACATTTTTCTGTTCGTCTATATTAGACCCTAACTCGTGAAAATCCGACACTGCATGTGTGTTGAGAACACAGGGTTTACTTACGGTGGAACGTTCACTTTTTGTTTTGACACTGAAAATAGGGTATTTTTCACAAAATCAATGTTTTAATAAAATAGACGGCTTATAATCACCGTGATTTTGACACTTCGAAACAAGTGTTTAAAATACTCATTTCGACATTTTAAAAATGTCAAAGAGTTTGATAAAATACAGATCGACCGTGATCTGAATTCGCTAATTTTCAGAATACGGGGTATTTTAAAAATCGGGGGCTTTTAGATAAAAGCATGTGTAAAATACACGTTTCAAGGAATACTTGTGAAATTCCGGAAATACCACTGAGTAGCGTACTCAAAAGTTTAATATGTATGTGAATTTCAAGATCTGAATATATCAGAAGAGTTGTCTTTCATACTCAAGAAGTTTATAAGACACTATTCATGATTTTATATGTAAAACAAAAGACATTAAGTAATGTCCAAAATGCCCTCCGAATTTCGTCGGGCTGGATCATTAAGCAATCAAGATCTGATCCGGTCACATAATATATTTTCGAGAAAACTCTTTCCGTACTCTATCATATTAATCGGTCACAAAGCCGAGTTAACAATTCTAAAAAAATGTTTATTTTTCTAATTTAAGGGTCAGGTTATTACAGTGATTAATTCAATTACGTTATTTCTTTCTCTCTTCATTGCCAAGTTTTGAATCTTACATAAAGAGAAGAAGAAAAATAAAAAGTAAAAAAAGATGTTAGAAGAGGAGAGGAAATTCGACCCATAGTAGAGGAGGAGAGGAGAGAACCCTAGAGAAATTCGCCTTGGAGAGCTCTTGCAAAATTCGAACAAAGCCTAGGGCTCTCTCCAAAAAGATTATTTATAGATTTCAATAAAATTTTAGGGTACAAAATTCTTCATCCGCCCTTTCTCAAATTCGCCTAACCCTAGGGGTAAGACTGTCATTTTTGTGTCCTACAATTTAGGTAACCAATTTGGAATTGCCTTCTCTAAGCAAACATTCAAATTTTTTTAAGAAAACCCTTGCAAATTTCGTCCAAAGTGTGTGAGTCCCAGAGGCCTACATGAATTTGAGAAATTAGGGCTAATTATTTTATTTCCTGCCTTTCCAATTAATTTCTCACCAAATTCGAATTTCCAAAATTTTAGAATTAATTTTTTGTGTTCTACTTGAGGAGAGTTATATGCGAAAGGGGACCTACTAATTAAATTTTTAATTTCTGAGGTGTGTTTTCAAAAAACAATTTCACAAAATAAACACCTTGTTAATAAATTTCTAATTACCTAATTAAATTCTCTATCCACACTAATAACCCGCTAATTTAGTCCAGGTCGTTATAGATATAGCTCACCTTAATTTAAAAATATGAAAAAATGTCAAAAAAGATAAAAATATAAAAATACATTTATAAGTGAATATGATGAATTGAAAGTATTTGAAATCTCATGACAGTGAAAGCTAAAATTGATAAGGTGCTTAAAAAAAAAATTAAAAAAGAGAATTTTAACATGAAATTTGGTAGGTTGAAGGACTGCACCTACCATTGTTTTGCCAATACCTTAAAAATAGAGGAAATTCGTGTAAAAAATTTAAAAAAAGAAAAAAGAAAAATGATTTTATTACAAAATTTGGTAAATTTAAATGTTGTGTGATAGATCAATAAAAAAAAATTGGTAAAATTTGTCATTGAAATGACCAAATTTTTTTATTCAGTATCATTTACATGATCATTTCATATGCAACTTTTGCATATTCTCGAAAAAAAAAATCTAAAAATAAGGTTGTTGCAACAAACAAGGTTTACTGAAATTGCACCTAGGAAACCTAAATGTGTTATTTCTCGGTATTTTTTTTTCTATTTTTTGAATTGTTTTTTTTTTTTTTGAAATAGATTGTCTATATGATATATAATAAACTCTCTGTAAAGTAGTACTCTATAAAGCTATAACTTTTCTAAAATAATATCTACAGCTGGTCCCGATTCGAGCCCATTCAAAATATAATAAATTTCTCTAACTCATTACTCAATACATTTAGAATAAAAAAATGTATTGCTCCAACAATTTTGTAATGTAATATTCCATGCGTTAAGAATACAAAATTACTGCAAAAATGACTAAAGACCTCACAAACTATATCATCTAAACTCCAGATCGTCGGATACCAATGCAGAACTTGGGTAAGGAGATCTGCCGCTCTAGCTGGATGGTCTCCCCGTCTATGGAAGCCGAAAGGACTGTTTTTTTTTTTCTCAAGGAGAAGCCCAATTCAGTTTAGTTATGGGGGAGAGTGGTAAGAAGTTTTAAAAGAGAAATACTCCTAATTTCTCTAATTTAATAACCTCTATAATGTAATATATAAAGTAGGGTCCCAACCATATTACATTATAGAGGTTTTACTGTATCACATGTTTCATGATGATATTCAAGTTTTAATTGATTAGTTTACGTTTAGACTTTTAAGTAGATATTTTTTATTGATTAGTTTAGTTATAACATAGCTCAATAGATTATCCTTTGTTTCATGTGTAGCATTATCATAATTAATAAGTAAATAGATATTTTAAAGAAACTATCAAATGAATATGATACGGATAGTTCAATTAATCTAAATTTCTAAAATTAGATTAGATGTTTTGGTTTCAACTCTTTTTGGACTTCTCTAGTATATAAGATTTGTCGGTGGGCTTACAATACCCTGCCCCAGATTAGGCATGTTTTAGCTTAATAAATTTTTTTTAACCAGTTAATCTCGAAGATTTTGGTTAGGGCTTTAAGGAAAGCCCAGGTTTGGCCCAATCCGAGCTCGAAAGCTCAGTGATCTAACTCTTCCAGTTGGAGGGGCATTTTGGTAATTTACCGCATCTTATTATTATTATTTTTATAAATTATGTTATTATGTGATTATTATTGGATGATATGATTGTCCTTAATCAAGGAATTGTATTTCTGATTTCAAAATATTTTTATTTTCAGAAAATAGTATTTTAAATCCGCCCGTCAAAACCCCGAGAGGGAGTAATAATTATTTTAAATGATTTTGGAGATATGATAAATTTCAAAACTAGTATTTTGTGTTAGACCATTTTAAGAATGGTCTACTTATTCTTTGACACCCCAAAATGATGTTTTTAAATTGTTTTATTTAACATTTGTTTAATTAAGTAAATAGTGTTAAATTGTGATTTTTATTTAAATAAATGGTTTTTAGTGAGAGTTAAATTTCAAAATTTTTATGGTGATTAAGATTATCAAAACCCAACTTATCTGTAAGGTTGGATTAAATTTTTGAGCCCTTGAAATTATGTTTTAAGTTAAAAATCCCGTTTTATAAAAAAAAAAAAGGGACTAAATTGCAAAAACTAAAAATTGGAAGCGCTGAACTGCAACCAAACAACCGATTATTGTTTGGAGCGTCATCTGCTACTGCATACAATGGCCGGTTCGCCCCCTTTCCCGGCCAAATCCCTATAAAAGAAGCCCTCTTCTATCTGTTTTAACTCCCACTGCATCTCTTCTCTTCTCCCTCAGTCTCTGCTGCCTGAAAAACTAGCCCCTTTTTCCTCTCTGTTTCCCAGTTTTTCACCCGTAAGCTTTTAGGGAAAATTTTTCAAAGTTTGAATTTTCAACCCAGGAACTCCATTGAAGGTAACCACTGTATTCCTTTTCAAATTGTAGGAGGTTTAGAATCAAGAAAAACTGATTTTAGGTTAATTTTGAGAAAGAAAAACCAGTTTGAAGTTTAAGGAAAAACCATGGGTTCCTTCTACCAGTGAGGTTCCAATGATAAAATCGGTTGGCCCAGTGAGCTTCAAAGCTCCAAACCTCTCCCTATGGAAAGAGGACTCCCAGAGGAATCCATCGGACCGGCCAGATATGAAAACCGAATCCGAGAAACCCACTGTTTCAGGATTTATTTTTCATGCTTCCCGGTCGTTCACTGTCTGATGTTACAGATAGTGAAGGAAGGAAGAAGAAGAAAAAAAAAATTATTAGATTATGTTGATACTTGTGATTTGTGGTGTTAGTACCTATTGAAAAAAAAATAATAAATGAATAAATATTATTATTGGATTATTGAAAATATATATATATATATATATATATATATATATATATATATATATATATATATATATTATTTTATTGGATTATGTGATGTGATGTTAATACCCCTTTTGTTAATTAAAATTGTACTAACCCTCTCCTCTTATTAGTATAGTGTAAATACTATTATATTCACTTCCAGGCCGACCCTATTAGTCGGGCACTGAGTGATCTCACTTCCAAGCCGACGCTATATTTGTCGGGCACTGAGTGATCTCACTTCCAGGCCGATGCTATATTTGTCGGGCACTGAGTGACTTCGAGGCCTAACTCAAAATGTCAGATCTGGTCCTATCCAGAAGACAACCGAGAAGTGACCCGAGGATCTAGACCTAACTCAATAAGTCAATCTGGTCAATGCCCAGAAGACAATATGAGTTTTGGACTGAGCACCCTTTTTATTATATTCTTATCTTGTGGATGATTATAATTTAAAAAGGATAGAAACCAAGTAGGAGACTCAATTCCATGTACCTTGAATATTTTTGGGAAAACAAGTGTGGTTTTGAAAATACTAATTGTGTGTATGTATTTGATGTTATGTATATTGATTGTGCACTTGTGTGCTGTTTGAAGAGAGACCTCGAAACCACACATATACGGTGAGGGAACCTAACTCTGCAGAATATGTAAACAGGTTTTGTTATGAGATGAGTCTTGAGCAATGAGTGATTTCAGATTGATGAACCCACTCATGTGCTTAGACATGATGCACTATGGTAAGAGTGCCTATGATGATTATGAATGTTATGACGTTGATCATGTGAAACATGTAAGACTGCTTCCACGTGCTAGGACTATTGAACTAATATCGACTATATGGGAGATGGTTTACGTCTACTGGACCATGGGTGTTAACAGTTGCTGACTTAAGGGTGTCAGTATCGGCTATGGTAGAACCGAAGATGTACTTGTAAGGATGTATTTTGACTGTGTCGGGACTTAATATAATGGTCTCAGCTTAGTCGGTAGGCGTTACATTAGAGGATAGCAGTATTGGAAAAGAAATGATGAATTATGAGAATGATGACAATATTATGCTTATTTGTGATCAAGCATGATATATTTATTACAAACTGTTGATTTTTGTTAACCTGTTATTTTACTTAAACTACACTGTTATATTTCCTTCACTGGGCTGGTTAGCTTACCCCACTCACCTTTCAGGGAAATGAACCCGAGGAGGAGAACCCTCTTTTTCAAGCTTAGGGTGGATAAGCTGTGGCGGTATTTCGAGATTCCCCTGGAGGGGAATACCTTTATATTTGCTTTCTGGTTCTTGGAACCCTTTGTGTTTATTAAGTACCGAGTGTGGTACTTGATTTGTTTTAACGTCATGTATTGAGACTACTACGTTTTGTAGTCACTCTGATTGTGATTGAATGATGAATCGATGGTTGGATTTTATATGATCATGTTATGTGTTGTGATGTTGTTGTTTATGTCTTTTTGTTGGTTAGACTTATGGTATGTGTTTGAGTCCACATGTTGGGATCATGTGTGACATCTGGACCCAACTGTTGATCCGGCCCAGTTAGAATACTTGAGTTAGTTTATCTTCAAAAAAAAAAAAAAAAATCAGTCGCGTTCCAGGCCTACCCTTCGGGTCGGGGCGTGATAGGGCTCATGTATCTCTAGATTAGTCTCACCACAAATTGTGGCCATGTACAATTAAACGTCCTTAGATGAGTATTTTATCCACCCTCATATATTATTATCTAAAAAACAATAAAAATTTGACAAAAAGAAAAAAATAGCAAAAGAATTTTGTAGCTAATTTTGATAACTTCAAAAAATTAGTCTCATCATTTTTGTGTGAATGTCAAATTAATTTTGACTATTAGTCTATCGAATGGTTGTGGTCTTCTTCCATTTAATTAAATAATAGGAAATTCTAACTATGCCTAATTAAATCTTTCCACCAAAATTCTCATAACTGGAGTCAAAAATGGAAAAATTCATCAAAATGGCTAATTACATGTGAAAAAGAATTTAAGATTTGATTTTGGTGAGTTTGAAAGATCTTACCATCCTTCCCATACTCATATTAAAAAAACATGTGAAATTAAAAATAGGTAAATATATTTCAAGAAAGTTGGGAGGATTTGGTTCATCAATATCACATTATTATAAAAAATAACGAAAGTCTGTACAAAAGATATTAAAAAAAAAAAATAGATTTTATGATTAAATATGTTGAGTGTGAAAGATTTGACCAACCTCTTGATAATACTTAATCACATATAATTGGATATGTTTTTAATTTTTAAGTAATCAATCAAGTCTCAATTGACACATTATTATAGATATAGCACAAAGTCTAACCGACCCAATCAAACATCGAAAGCTTGACTCAGCTACATTATTTAATTATTTTGTAACTCTTGTTTCTTTTATTATTTTGTAATTTCTGTTTCTTTTATTATTTTGTAACTCCCATTTTAATTAGATTCCTTAATTTTAGGAATTGGTTTCTTTTATTTTTCTATAAATACTAGATTAAGAATTGTGTTTTGGGGAAGATTATTAAGAATGGAATTTTGAGATTCTCTCCTCTCTCATACGCGGGTTTTTATGTCTTCTTCTCATGGATTCGAGACCTTTTTCCATCTGACTGCGAACGTACGGTTCTGGCTCTTCTTCCTCTATGGATTTCTATGTTATCGATGGCATTCGAAAGCAGCCCAGAGTTTCTTAAGCACAAAGACTACTTTTCCAGTGTCTCTGACTATTGCTTTACTGCAGCATTGCTCCACCGTTCATCCCACCTCCTACTCTCTTTCCACCATCCGAGCTTCCTCATTTAATTCTCCTTCCATCTTTGACCCATCAACACCGAATAATCTCATTTAATACCCTTTGTTTAGGGTAGCGATCCTCCCACGGGTATTTTGTTTAACCCCACACAGGTTTTACTGTATTGCCCATTTTGCCCTTCGAACTGGCTTGCCAAACCCTTCGAATCAGCTTGCCGGATCACTGACCGGCTCAATGGATCACTGGCCCTTCTACTGCGGTATAAATCAACTCACTGAAATCTATCTAAGTGAGACTGTTTTTTTATAGAGAACAGCTAATCGGATCACTAACTGGCTCAGTGACCGGATCACTGACCAGCTCATTGACCGGATCATTGAAATTTATCTAAGTGAGACTGTTTTTTCATACAAAACAGCAAATCGGATCATTGAAACCAAATCATTGATCGGCTCACTGAAATTTATCTAAGTGAGACTGTTTTTTTATACAGAACAGCAAATCGGATCATTAACTGGATCACTCATTTTTTTTTAAATGCTTTCGTACGGCAGTGGAAGGGTAAAATAGATAATACCCTAAATCCCGTGTCTCGTTACACAAAATGCCCACGGGAGGATCGCTACCCTTTATTTATTTATACTCATTTCCATTATAACAACCTCATTAAATCCCATTTAGTCCCATTAATTCCATTTATTATCCCATTTAAAGCCTTTAAAACCCAATTGACATCCAACTCCCATTCATATCTCCATTTATTTAGCCTATTAAATCCATTTAAATACCCATTTTCATTAAAACTCCATCGTCATTATCCAATATAATATAAATATAAATACATAGCATTTTCATAAACAAATTATTTTAAATGACTAAAGGGTGACATAACGAAGGGAGAGAGATCGTCCCACGGGCATTTTGTGTTTACAAACACGGATTTTTACCTTTCTCGTTTTAACCCTTCACCGTCCGTACCGTAAAGAAGAGAAAATGTCGAAATCGGATCATCCAACCGGATCCCTTAATCTTCCTCGGCGAGCCGAATTCACCGAATACTGGAATGTCCAAAAACGGATCACCAACCGGATCCCTTAATGGCCTTTGGCGAGCCAAATACAGAAATGTCCAAAATCTGATCATCAACAGGATCCCTTAATGGCATTCGGCGAGCCGAATAAAGGAAGGTCCAAAATCGAATCACAAACCAGATACTTTAATGGAACTCGGCGAGCCAAATAAAGGAATGTCCAAAATCGGATCACCAACCGGATCTCCTTAATGGACCTCGGCTAGCCGAATATAGGAATGTCCAAAATCGGATCACCAACAGGATCCCTAATGGCACTCAGCGAGCCGAATACAATGGACATTATTTTTTAATACGCATCGCCTTAATGATTTTAAATTAACACAACTACCAACAACTCTATCTTTACACCGAAAAGCTGGTTTTCTCCCTCTCTTTACTGCCATATTCATATCTCCTCCAACCCCTTTTCTCTCAGTAAACATCCTTCTCTCCATCGCTTCTCTTCTCTCATTATCCTCCTGAACTCTCTTTACTGCCATATTCAATCATTACCTTTCTCTACTCCAACCTTTCCTCCAACGTTTCCCACACTCTCAAATTTGCACCATTTATTCCTATTCACAGACTGCTCAACCAGGTCCGCCCTCTAAATGTCGTGATTCGTGCCGAAGGTAACTCTTCAAACCCATATATTGTTTTATTTTTTAAGTTTAATCGTCCAGTTATTGGCACTGGTTTTCCTCTATAATATTATGTGTTTTTCATTTTGTTTTTTCATGTTTAATAATTTTTTATCCTTTATTTAACAATGCAACAATCTCCTTCCCTCTGTTCTTATAGATATCACACCTATGGTTTATAATGAGGAATGTCTATCTACATTTTATGAATCGTCAAATGGCATGGATTTAGTTGAGAATACTGAACAACTTCTGAATGACCTTTTAAATGAAAATTAGCTTGTTGATGGTACCTCTTTTTCAAGTTGAGAGGATCTTGTTAAGTATGTTAAGAAAGCTATAATTTCACAAGGATTTGCCGTTACCATAAAGCAGTCAAGTAGTAAGGACAAGACTGTATGTCTTGGTTGCGATAAAGATGGTACATATCGCAACCCATGTAATTTGAAAGATGATGAGCGGCAAAGGAAAGCATCCTCTCGGCTTGTCAATTGTCCATTTGAAGTAAGAAGGAAACAACTTCTTGATGGGTCATGGAAGTTGAACATTAAAGATTTGGAGCACAATCATAAAAGATCGAATATATTAGTTGGTCATCCGAGTATAAGATGTTTTACAAATGAAGAGAAAAAAAAACAGTGAAATGTCGAGTAACAATATACCACCTCGTCAAATGTTGGAGATACTTAGAAAAGAAAATCCAACGCTTGGAGTAACATCGGTAGATTTGAGGAATTGCTTGTGTACGGTTCGAAAAGAGAAATTGAGAGACCATACTTCAATTCAAGATTTGATAGAAGATCTTGTAAAAGGTGGTTTCCAATATTGGCTTGAACATGACAATGAATGTCATTTGTCGCATCTTTTCTTTGCACATCCATTGTCAATTACACTCAGTAAAAGATATAATAATATTTTTCTTATTGATTGCAGATACAAGACCAATAGATATCATATGTCATTATTCAATATCATTAGTGTCACAAGTTGTAATACTAGTTTCTTCTCATGCTTTATTTTTCTAAGAAATAAGAAAGCAGCCGATTATGTATGGGCATTACAAATGTTCAGAAGAATGTTAAAAGTTGATCCAGGTCGCCCAGTTATTGTGATTGATAGAGAATTGGCATTAAAGAATGCTATTGAGAATGTCTTCCCTACTGTTGTTCATATTTTATGCTTTTGGCATATCAACAAAAATATTCTTACTGAAAACAAAGATATTTGTAATACATTTATCTCTGATTGGAATAAATTGGTACGGTCTCCATCCGAAGAAGCATTCTATGAAGCGTGGGAGATTTTCAAAGAAAATTTTCAAAATATTCTTCAGGCAATAAAATATTTATAAAGCACGTGGATACCTTATAAAAAACAATTTGTCTAGGCATGGATAAGCAAATCTTTACATTTTAGAAATTTGGCCACCTCGAGGGTAGAAGATGCACATTCTATCTTGAAGAATTATATATATTCATCAAATGGTGACCTCGATGTTGTTTGAGGTAAGATTTGTAGTGCCATTGAAAAGCAGTTTCAAGAGATCATGACTCAATATGAAGATGAAAGAATCCGGATTCCTCTTACAACATGTGATATTGCTTTCTTTGAAGAAGAAAATGGTAAAGTTTCCCATTTTACATTGAATGAGTTTCATATGCAATTTACTATGATGAGAGATAATTCACTTACGTGCATTTGCATAGAAGAATTTTTAATGTCAATGGGATTACCTTGTGGGCATATAATGGCATCGATGCGGAAGTTAAGTTTGGATCAGATCCATCGACAGTAGAGAATTGATTTCAAATTGTTGAACCCGGAGGACATCAGAATGAATCGACATGATGATGAATTAAAGTTCTATCTTGATGGGATTAAGAAGAAGTATATACATTTGTCTTCAACAAAACAAGAGGATTTCAAAATACACTCCATTGTCTTGTAAGTAATGAGATACAAGTCACTCATCCTATAATCATGCACGGAAAAGGGTGTCATTCAGTCTCAAAGAATTGAAAGTTCAACAAGATGAGATCCTTCTATATTTGAGATTGTGGAGAATCCATCAAATGCAAGAAAATATAGCATATGCAAAAATATTAGACATAATATGCGATCATGTCCAAATTGAATTATTCCACAAGTATCAGTGAATGTAGAATTCGATACCCTTCAAGAATCACAAACAATGTGTTTGTCTCAATTATCCCAAGTAAGTGATTGGTAGACTATCTCTATTCATAATTTCTCTACATCTTTGATAAAGACTAACATTTTCGTATGTCCAATATAATATTTTTATACGCTATGCAGTGGAATGTGACCCTACAGACAATGACGATTTCCTTCATTGGTGTATGTGAAGAATGAATGTAAATGTGAAGAATGAACGTGAATTTGAATGTGAAGAATGAATTTGAAGAACTTGATGTATTTGACACATGTATTTGAATTTCAATGTGAAGAATGAATTTGAAAAAGTTGATGTATTTGACACATGCATTTGAATTTCAATATGAAGAATGAATTTGAAGAAATTGATGTATTTGACACGTATATTTGAATTTGAATGTGAAGAATGAATGTGAAGAACTTGATGTATTGGACACATGTATTTGAATTTGAATGTGAAGAATGAATGTGATGAACTTGATATATTTGACACATGAATGTGAATGTACTTAATGAATTTGAAACATGTATTTGATCTGATTCTCTCCAATTTAGATCGCCAAGTATTCTTGGTGATTCAATTCTCTCTAATTCGGATTGCTAAGAATTACTTGGCGATCCGATTCTCTCCTATTCGGATCACTAAGCAATTCTTGGCGATCCGATAATACGTCGATCTGTAAACAGACAATTCTCAGTCCAATTCGGATCGCCAAGAATTCTTGGCGATCCGATGCTTTCCTGTATTCGGTTCGCCAAGAAATTCTTGGCGATCCGATGTTAATCTTCCTCTGATTCTCTCCAATTCGAATCTCCAAGCATTTTTGGTGATCCGATGCTTTCCTTTATTCGGCTCGCCAAGAAATTCTTGGCGATCCGATATTAATCATCCTCCTACTCTCGTCCAATTCAGATCTACTTGGCGATCCGATGCTTTCCTTTATTCGTCTCGCCAAGCATTCTTGGCGATCCGATATCGATTACACGTATATCAAGAGGTCTGAATTTATTAAAATCCAGTTTATCTCCATTTCGTCCATATTTTCTTCCCCAACCTCTTCTTTCTCCTCCCTACCTCTAGCGATTTTCTCCGCTCCTCCCGTGCCCTAGATGCATCAAGCAACCATGTCGAAAAGGGAGACTGCTAAATCTTCGGCCTTCGACCAGCAAAAAAATCCTTAATGTTCCTGAATCTAGCCCTGCTGGTTCTGCTCCGAAGAGAACCCCTAGCAGAAAAACCCTGCCCTAAATACTCGTCGGTATTTTCTCAGGTCTCAATTTGCACAAAACATGAGAGGCGAATTAGAAGTAGCAAAAGTAATCTCCTTGCTGGAAAACTCTGATTAAGAAGTAGAAGTGAATGTTGAAAATGCAGATACCCCTGAGCCAGAACGCCTAATTGAAGTGAATGTCGAAAATGCAGATACTCATGAGCCAGACCGCCTGATTCAATTTATTTGCAAAATCGAAGATCGTGTCTCTCGAATTGAGACACATTTGGATGGGCTAGATGATTTCGTGGAAAAATTCACTCAGAGTGCCCAGGAAGAAATCTCTATATTACGAAAATCGATCGTCAACCTTTCCCGACGTATCGACCATTCTCCAGCATCTCCTCGTATGGATGACTCTGATTAGGATAGTTGTTCATGACTTGCGTTTTTTATATTTTGGAAAAACTATGTTAATGTTTCGGCTAAAGCATCCATGTGGCCCTCTCCTAATGCATATGTACTAATTCATTTATTAATGAAATGATATGATTTGATTTACTGTGTGCCTTCTATCTAATTTTTATGCTCAATATGAATTCTGTTAAATAGCATAACATGCAGGGATTTCATATTGGGATCGGGCCGTGAAAATTGCACAGACCTTGGAGAATGTTTATTCACTCAAAGCATTGATGATCACCGTAAAATTACAATTTTACCCCTTAATATTAGATTAATTAGTCCTTATTTTATAAATATTCGATATGTTTAAATGTTATTTTTAGTTTTACAGTTTATTTTGAAAAATTCAAGAAAAGAAAATAAAAATGATAAAAAATGGCTAAGTAAAAAATACAGTCGACGTCACCTTCAGAATGGTCAAGTCAAGTAGATTAAACCAGTTGGGTCTCAGAACCTGCAACCTTCTACACTCATGTAATTAATATTTAAATTTCATTGTCCAATTTCGAGCGAACGTCGAGTCTCATTTACCAACCCTTCTCATTTACTATCGATCGGGGTGCTCGGCACATGAAAGAAAGCCTAACTTTATCTGGTTGCAGGACTTATGGGAGAAACAAGAAGAAGGAGGCAGCCAGCTGAGATGCACGGCAGCCATGCACCGCGTCAGTCACTAAGCCAAATCAGTGAATGAAAGCAGTAGCAGCGCCTAAGGAAGAACAACAGCCAGCGATGGAGAGAAGAAGGGCAGCCAGGTGAGAAAAGATGGAGCAGATGAAGCCAGCGGCAGCAGCATCAGTCTGCTGTCCACATGAGCAACAGCAGAGATTTTTTATTGTAGAGACAGAGCACTGGCAGTAGCAAGCAGATGGAAAGCATAGGATCAGCCGGCTAAAGCAGCAAGCAGAGGAAAGAAAGAAGAGCTGAGAAGGGCAGCCACATAGCATAGCAGCGACCGATAGCAGCCAAGGGAGAAGAAGCAACTGTCAGTCAGCTGAAGCCAGATCTGTTCCACCCGAGCAGCAGCACTAATAGCAGAGAGGAAAACAAAGATAAGATAAAGATAAGGTAGCAGCTGGAAATTTGAAAAGAGGAAGATAAGATTTGGATGAGGAACTGCCGAGTGACTGATTCAGCAGAGTGCTGCCAGATAGAGTTGGGAAGAAAAGGGATAAGAGGATAGAGCCAATCAGCAGAGAGATTTGCTTTTGAGCTGGGATAAAGTAGAGCTGGAAGATAGAGGCGTGAAGCAAGAAGAAGAAAAGATGAGGCAGCTGAACCGTGTATCAGCAAAAAGGAAGCTAAGAAGGATAAGGTTAGCCGAACAAAGAGCTAGCAACTAAGCAGAGAAAGATTTGAACCAGCTGCCGTGTAGCAGCTGGCAGCTGGGAATCTGATAAGGATGATATCGGCAGGACGAGATAAGCAGCTGGGTTTCAAGGAGGTTTTAAAGATGAAGTAGAAAAGATAAGAAAAGAAGAGGATAAGATAGAAATGAGTTAACCGATCATAAGAGAGAAAATGGATAAGAAGCAGCTGTCGTTCCTGGGTTTCAAAAATAGAAGGGATAAGGAGAGATGAAGATGAGAAAGGAAGGAAGAAAGATAAGATGGGTTTTGCTGAGATAAGAAAGACAATGCTCGTCCCGGCTGAATTTGAATTTGATTTTGAAACGGGTCTTATCCCGGCTGAGTTTGAAGGATCATTTATCTCATTCCTTTTTCTCCTATAAATTCAAGTGTTTGGGTCCATTGAAGGTTGAACCGGGCAAGACGTCGAAGAGACTGAAGTTGGACGACGAAAAACAGAGAAAAATATTTAATTTCTTGTAAGTTATTTATTTTTTTTATTTTTATGTCAAGTCCAAAAGGATTGTATTTCATTTCCAATTTTTAAATAAAAATTCATGGCAGTTATTTAGATTTATGGTGGTCCCAGTTATTAAAATATTTAATAGTGATGATTTGTATTTTATTTTTAATTCTTTTTATGAATATTATGTAAGAAATTATTTTTAGAATTTTTTCAAGGAAAGTAGAACCCCTATTAGGATCAGTGGGACTTGCCGTCTTTCCAGTCTAAGGTTCTTATAAAAAACAATTGTTTTAGATTTGGGGAAATACAAGTTTAAAACCTGCTCAAGCCTAAGGCTTGAATTGAAAAAAATCTGATTTAATGGATGACATAAAAATTCTAATTAGAATTTTAATAGGAAATAAATTTGAGTTATATTTTATAACTCTAGAACATTTCATAGTCTAGGCCATGATTTTATTATTTTTAAATAGGATAAAATGTCGCCTTCGATAATTGTCCCGATTCCATTGTAGATTATGTAAACAATTTATTTATCATTGATTTATTTTATTCTTTCTCAAAATTCATCAAAACAATTTATTTTTCTAAATTAAGATTATAACTATAAGTTTAGAAACTTATTTTATTAAATCACATTATTTAATAGTGTTATTTTTTTATTTCGTACATATATTTTGTCGGTTTCCCTTGGGTACGACCTCGCACTCATACTCTATACTATAAACTGGTTCGTACACTTGCGAGTAAATTAAAATCACATCAGGCATACCCAATCAGCTTTTACCAAATTACTATCAATAAAAAAAAAATTCAGTTATTAAACCCCCGAATACTACTACTTATAATAAACACCAAAGGTCCAATTCAGATCACCAAGAATTCTTAGCGATCCGAAGCTTTTCTGTATTCGACTCGCTAAGAAATTCTTGGCGATCCGATTCTCTCCTATTCGGATCGCCAAAAATTGCTTGGCGATCCGATAATACGTTCCTCTGTATACAGAATACTCTCGTCCAATTCGGATCACCAAGAATTCTTGGCGATCCGATGCTTTCCTGTATTCGGCTCGCCAAGAAATTCTTGGTGATCCGATTCTCTCCTATTCGGATAGCCAAGAATTGCTTGGCGATCCGATAATACGTTCCTCTGTATACAGATTGCTCTCGTCCAATTCGGATCGTCAAGAATTCTTGGCGATCCAATGTTTTCCTGTATTCGGCTGGCCAAGAATTTCTTGGCGATCCGATTCTCTCCTAATCGAATCGCTAAGAATTGCTGGGCGATCCGATAATACGTTCCTCTGTATACAGACTGCTCTTGCCCAATTCGAATCACCAAGAATTCTTGGCGATCCGATGCTTTCCTGTATTCGACTCGCCAAGAACTTTTTGGGGATCCGATTCTCTCCTATTCGGATCGCTAAGAATTGCTTGGCGATCTGACCTTAAGCCTGTGCCCTCTCAGTCCATGACGGATAGCCAAAAATATTCAATTCGGATCGCCGGAATGTCGATTCGGCTCGTCGAAATGTCGATTCGGAATTTATTAAAACCCCAACTCATAGGGTTTAAGTCCATTTCGTTTTCTTTCTTCCTCGACTTCGGAACCCTTGACGATCCGAGAACCTTTGGGGAACCGATTCTCCCTCAAATCGAGTCTATTTTTTCTCAATCTCTCCGGCGAATATCATCAGAATTTCAATCTCTTCCCTTTTCCAAATTCGTCCGCTCCTATTACCCTCGATGGCACTGAAGACTCGCGGAAGGGGAAGATCGCAGTCGTCTCCAGAGCAAAGAGACAGAGAAATGAGGCTACTGATGAAGAGAGAGGTGATGAGAGAACATAAGATAGAACTGAGACTGAAGAAAGAGGTGAAGAGAGATCTGAGGAGGCTACTGAGCAGAGAAGCGAAGCCTTGTACAACGGACGAAATTTCACAACATGGTACATCTGTTCGTGTCCAACGAAGCTTTCAAACGCTTCAAAAGTGGATTATTCCAGAGGAAAGTTATTCCTAGTAAGAGTATCAACTTTAGTATTTATGATTCATATGACTTTCATTTGAAAGAGTTCTTTGAGGGTGTTGGGTGGATAAAATTTCTTTGACTGGAAAACAATTTCTACTATCCCACTCTTGTAAGAGAATTTTACGCAAACATTACAAAAGCTACAGGTAATGCTCTTGTATCCACCATCCGTGGCGTGAAAATTGAACTTACTGGGATTCATTGGAAGACATATTTTAGATACCCAAAGGAGGAGTCCGCATATATGAAAGTAACAGTTAAGTTGTTCTAGAGGATTACATCACAGTGGACATTTTAAATGAGATCTGTAATAGGACTGATATTACACATGGCTTTAAGGTCTCTGCTAGTCAAATCACTCTAGAATGACGCCTTGTTCACCTGATTATTCTTCACAACATTCTTCCAAGAGGTGGACACGACGACGAAATATCTTATTTGGATCTGTTTGTGATGTTTTGTCTACTTAATAAAAGGAATGTGAGCCTTGGATATCTTGTTCTGAAACACATCGAAGTGACAAATAGAAAACATAAAGCCTTTCTTCCTTATGCGGTCCTTCTCATCTCAATTTTTAAGAAATTCAAAGTTCTTCTCCCCAAAATTGAGGATAGAATTGATCTGAAATATTCTGACAGTCTCATAAAATTTATTGGTTATAAACTCGTAGACGGTGTTTGGGTTCGAAAAGAAAGGGGCACCAAAAGACAATTGGAAGCAGTTGAAGTCCAACAGATTGAATACCAACAGGTTGAACCTCGACTGTTCAACCCCTTCCACCTACCAATGCCCGTCGTTCGACACATGTTGCCTCTACTTCTGCAACTTCTAGTGCCACCAACGAAATTGAACCAACATATTTTTCAGCATTTAAAGCTGAATTCAGATAATTCAAAGACTATGTCATCAGTCGTTTGGACAAGATGGATAGATCATTGGATGTTGTAGCAAGTCAGATGGGCCTCATAGTAATTCCAACTGCTCCTGGATCACCTGCACATCCAGCCACATAGGCTGCTCCAAGTTCCTTTGCATCTCCATCACATCCAACATCATCTGCACATCCTGTCACACCTGCTGCTCCAGACTCCTCTGCATCTCCAGCTGCTGCTCCAGTCTCCGTTGTAGAATCATCTAAATCTGCTCCCACTCTCTCTGCCACACCTGCTATAGGATTATCTACACCTCTTGCCACACCTGCTGCTACAACGTTTGATGCCCTCTAGAGATTCTTTTTATTATTTTGTAAACTTACAAGCATTCCTCTTTATATAAAGTACTTTTTTTTCTATGATATTTTGATGTGCATGTTCAAAAATTGCTCCCTTTCATTTTCAGTTGAATGAATGCCAACTAGTGATTAAGTGCCTCTCTTTCTAAAAAATTCTAGTTTGTACAATGGATAAAATATGACTGAAAAAGGCCCTATGTGTAATATCCTGTCCCGGATTAGACGTATTTTAGCTTAATTTCCGTGTTTAATCGGTTGATCTCGAAGTTTTCGGTCAAGGCTTTGAGGAAAGCCCAAGCGAGACCCAATCCGAGCCCATGAGCTCAGTGATCCAGCCCGTCGAGCTGGAGGGGTATTTTGGTAATTTTACCATGTGTCGTATAAATTTTCATAATTGGTGTGATTTGGTGATTGTCATTGATTGATAATACTCTCCTTATTGAATGATTTGCATTTCTAAGTTTAAAATGAATTTATTTTTTCAGAAAATGATATTTAAATATCGCCCGAAAGAGAGTTTTAATTATTTAAAATATTTTCGGGAAAGAGTTAAATTTTGAAAATAATATTTGGTATTAGATCATTTTAAGAGTGAACTAGATATTTCATTTCACTTCAAAACAAGATTTACAAATTAGTTATTTTTACATTAGTTTAATTAAGCAATTATGGGTAAAATGTGATTTTTGTTTAAATCAAGGATTTTTAATGAGAGATAATTCATGAAATTTTTATGGTGACCTAAGTTTTAAAAACCCAACCCATTTGTAAGGTTGGATCAAGTTTTTGGGGATTTTAAATTAGTACTCTTAGTTCAAAAATCAAATTTTCTTAAAATAAGGCCCTTTCTGCAATTGGTGAAATTAGCAGGGGCTGATCTGCAACCGCAGGGAAAACCTGCCAACGCCATGCAGGCGTGCTCTGCCCACTCGGCCGGATTTCCTGAATTTCCGGCCATCATGAGATCCCGGTGTGCCGTCCCATCGACCAGTAAATTTTCCGGCCTTCCTTACCGACGAATGATGATCGGCATTGTTACATCCCATCGCCCTGCTTGTGCAGCGTTTTTCCGGCATCTCTCCCACCGTGAATTCCTATAAATTCAACCCTTCCCCTGTCAGTTTGAAACTCCCAGCAGAATTGCATTTCTTTTCTCTCTCCTACTCTCTGTTAAACTCCCTGATAAATTCCGACGAGAATCGTCTGCCTGTGCTTCTGTTTTTCAGTAACAGTAAGCTAAGTGGAAGATTTTCCAAAAATCCAAATTTCAACCCAGGAATTGAAACCAAGGTATCCATTGTATTCCTTTTTAAATTCTAACCAATTTAGAATCAAGAAAATAAAAAATTGACCCCGTTTTGATGGAGAAAAACCGATTTAAAATTTTAAGGAAAACCATGGGTTTCATGTACCCGTGATGATCTACCCTTAAAATCGGATGGCCCTTTGAGCTTTTGAGCTCCAAACCAATCCCTGTGTAAAAAGGACTCCCAGAGGAGTCTATCAAACCAGACCGATGTGAAAAACGAATCCGGGAAGCCCTCCCTTCTTGGAATCGTATTTCACCCTGTTTCCGCCGTCACTGTCTGCTGGTGCAGACAGTTGAGGAAGACGACTCTCGAAAGGTCCGAGAGCCGTTCTTCGGAAGGTCCGAACCTTCGGACGGTCTGACCCTCGGACGTTCCGAGCTTCACCCCGAAGCCCAGCACGCCCTAGGCGAACTCGACCCTTTGGACGCACCGAGCCCAGTTCGGAAGGACCGCAGCCTTCGGACGTTCCGAGCTTCAACCCGAAGCCTAGACCGCCCGAGGCGAGCCAGACCCTTTTCGGAAGGACCGAGCTAGCCCGGAAGGTCCGAACACCTTCGGAAGGTCCGAACCCAGTCTTCGGACATTCCGAGCCTTGCAGACCCACCGAGACTTCTGTTTTTCTGTTTTTCTGTTTTTCTGTTTCGGAAGATCCGAGACCCAGTCTTCGGACGATCCGAAGTCAGGCCCCAAGATCCGAGGCCAGCAACTCAGTTTGGAGTGGTTCGGACGATCCGAAGCCACTGTACCCTTGTTCCGAGGTAATGTTCCGAGGGACCCTTTTTGAATATGATAAAATATCGTTGGAATACTATTTTTTTTTATCTAATATTGATGTTCATTTATTGTGTTTGATTATTTGTAATGATTTATACCCCCTGTTAATTAAAATTGTACTAACCCATTCTTCTCTTAATATTTATAGTGTAAATACAATTGTATACGCTTTCAGTCCGACACTAGTCGGGAACTGAGTGATTCACTTTCAGGCCGACACTATAGTCGGGCACTGAGTGACCTCGAGGCCTACTCAAAATGTCAGCTCTGGTCCATATCCAGAAGACAACCGAGAAGTGACCCGAGGATCTAGACCTTACTCAATAAGTCAATCTGGTCAATGCCCAGAAGACAATATGAGTTTGGACTGAGCCCCTTATGTTTATTATATTATTATCTTGTGGATGATTTAAAAAAAAAAGATAGAAACCAAGTAGGAGACTCATTTCCATGAAACCTGGATATTTTGTGGGAAAACGTGTGATTTCCAAAATACTACGTATGTGTACGTATTTGTTATGTATATTGATTGAGCACTTGTATGTTGTTTGACAGAGACCGCGTAAACCACACAAATCGGTGAGGGAACTTAACTCTGCAGATTTTGTAAACAGGTGTTATTTTGAACAATGAGTGGTTTCGGTTTTGATGAACCCACTCATGTGCCTATACATGATGCACTATGGTAAGAGTGCTGTGATGATTTGATATTACGGTGTTGAACGTATGTGTATGTAAGACTGCTTCCACGTACCTGGGCTATTGAACCAATATCAGCCATATGAGAGATGGTTTATGTCTACTGGACCATGGGTGGACCATGCTGTCGTCAGTTGCTGACTTGAGGGTGTCAGTATCGGCTAAGTTTAAGAGCCGGAGATGTACTTGCAAGGATGTATCTTGACCGTGTCGGGACTTAATACTGGTCTCAGTGTAGTCGGCAGGCGTTACGGTGGATAATGGCAGTGATTGATAGTCTGATGATGTTATTATCTTATTTGAAATTATGTTTACTGTTATCAAGCATGTGATATTGAACTGTTGCTAACCTGTTTTACTATTTACTTAATGTGCATTGTTAATTATCCTTCACTGGGCTAGTTAGCTCACACCACTCACCTTTCAGGCAATGAACCCGAGGAGGAGGACCCTCTCTTTCAGGCTTAGGGCGTTTAAGCTGAAGCAGTGCCTTGGGATTCCCCCGGAGGGGAATGCCCTGATCTTTCTGTTGGTTCTTGGAACCGTTGTTTTTGTATTAAGTACCGGATGTGGTACTTAATTTATGTTGTAATCGGCTATGTTGCCATTTGAGACAATGTTATGATTGATTAATCAATGATGTTTGATTTTGATTATGTTATGATGTTTATGTCTTGGTTTTTTGAGGCAGGCATATGGTACATGTTTGAGTTCACTTAACGGGCTGATGTGTAACCGCTGGACCTAACTGTTGATCCGGCCCAGTAAGAGTGCTTGTGGTTTAGTTTACTTATCTTTCAAAAAAAAAAATCAGTCGCGTTCCGGGCCCACTGGTCGGGTCGGGGCGTGACACTATGATACGAGGCAAAAAAAAGAAGCAGCAATATACATCAATCACAACACTAAAAATTGCCCAACTGATTGAGGCCATTTGCTTTGACATGTCATAATCTATAAGAAAATGACAGAAAGGCTATGAATGTTTTGAAAAGATCTATATTTGAATTAAAAGTAATTTGAAATGGTGTGATTGAAATGTACTAGACAAGACCCACTAAAGTTTTAAGATGTCAAGTGCTCTGGTCTTAAGTGGTGTACAGAAAATCGGCTCGCCGACATGTTTCTAAGTGATCCGGTTGGTGATCTGATTTTGGACATTCCTATTTCAATCGCCAAATTTGGCTCTCTAAAGTGCCATTAAGGAATTCAGTTGGTAATTCGATTTTGGACATTCCTGTATTCTGCTCTCCGAAATCCATTAAGGTATCCGGTTGGTGATCCGATTTTGGACCTTCCTGTATTCGGCTCGCCGAAGGCCATTAAGGGATCCGATTGGTGATCCGATTTTGGACATTCCTTTATTCGGCTTGCCAAAGGCCATTAAGGGATCCGGTTGGTGATCCATTTTTGGACATTCAAGTATTCGGTGAATTCGGTTCGCCGAGGGAGATTAAGGGATCTGGTTGGGTGATCTAATTTCGACATTTTCTCTTCTTTACGGTACGGTGAAGGGTAAAATCGAGAAACGAAAAATCCCGTGTTTCTAAACACAAAATGCCCGTGGGACGATCGCTCCCAATAACGAAGTCATAGTTTTCTGTGACCTAATTTTAAATGGCATTCTGGCAAGAATTGTTGATATAAAAATTTAAACAAAACAAGTCTATTAAACATGACAACCACTCAATCTAAATTTAATAAAATGAATGATTTTTTTTTAACCCTCTATCAATTGTTCCCACATGATGTATTTCAAGTGGTTGCCTCTCGTCTCAGGAAACAAGAGGTTGTGGGTCGAGCCTCCATGGCCTAACCTTGGTGTGCTTTAGAGGTAGTCGGCTCATCCATGAGGGCACGTTAATCCAAAAAAGAGAAGTGTTCGTTTATTGTTTAACATTGGATGGCAAAGATAATTAAATGAGATTTTTTATCCTTCTTTTATAAATGTTTAGAGGTGTTGTCGATTTTGAATTTAATTCAACGAAGAGCAAAAATTAAAATGAAATATAAATCCAATTTTCTACAAAAAGAAATAAAATTCTATTTTCACGTGAAAGCTAATGGTTGAGTATGAAGAAAAGTCGATAAATATAACTTCAACTAAGAAAAAAAACTAAAAATCCGGCCAATTTAAAAAAAAAAAAAATTGGAGGGAGGTATATAAATTTTGCAAAATATTAGTTTTTAGAAGAAAAAGTCATAATTTCAAAAGGGTCAAGATTATGGCTTGAATAAGCCAAAATTTCAGCTAAATTTTATTTTAATAAAACTCCAAGCGCATAATAATTTAAAATCAATTAATACTTTATGACTCGTTAAGAGCTAAAATATCGTATAACGCCAATTTTAAATCTAAATTCCCTTCTCAATGATTTTTTTTTATATCTAAAGAGTCGAAGTCACCTACGGAGATAGTTGTCTTATATGAATTTTGGATTTGTCCCAAAATAGTTGTCTCATTTATATTGGAGTAGTATAAAGTGTGTTGAAAATGGATGAAATCACATGGAGTGCTAGCTTTATATAGAGAGTTCCTTAAAAAATACAAATATTTCAAATGAGACAACTAAAATGAAACGGAGGGAGTAATAATTAGAAAGACCTCTATTGTTTCATATTAATATGCTTTGTTTACTACGTATCTTAAAGGTGACCTAGAAAAATTTGTTAGATTCACTACTTAAGATCTTGACTCTAAATTTGGGATTAAGGTTCTAAGAACCAACCGCTTAACGATGTTACAGTGATTTTTTTACTATTCTTTGATATTTATATATTTAATAAATAAGTTTATTAAAAATATGTAAAAAGAAATTTAAAGTTATTTATTTAATCTAAGAGTCAATATGAGAATAAAGAACCGTTATCTCCGACAGGGAGATGACCAATGTACCTTTGCCATGTGGGAAGAATCTAACATGTGAAAAATTATCAAATGTTTGTGATTAATATAGTTTTTAGGGTATTTATCTAATTTTCTATTTATTTCAATATTTTTATGAAATTTGGATTTTTTTAACAATTTTTTTATTGAATTGTAATGGAAGATACATGCCATTATCGGATACTAAAGAACATGAATTTCATATAAGGTCCTTCCTCATATTGGTTTTTATTTTCTAATTTATTTTGGCGCCCCATATAGACACCCGATTTTTCTGCCTCTACACACCCGATTTCAAAAAATCAGATGAAGTTACCATTCTACCCCTCTGTGTTTGATCATCCGAACATATCAGTATAAATTTCGTTCTTTCGGACCAATACACTCATCCGAACGAACAGAACAATGCAATTTCAGTTCGTTCGGACGAGTGAACTTGTATATATTCTTTTGTTCAAATGATCACTTAGGGTCATTCGAACAAATGTGTCTTCTCATTCACTTCCCCAAGTTTATCCTCTTCAAACTTGGCCCATGTTTTGGTTGCATCCCCATTCAGTTACTTTGCTTTGAAATCTGCCAGCAAATATGGCACTGCTTTCCTTTTTCAAGACAGAATCAGAAATAGCACACCAAGAACCTGTATTGCAGGAGTTGCCAAAATTACTTTGAGAATTGCTGATTGATACTTGGTATCTCCAGAACTAGGGCTGAAATCGAGCCGGGTCGAGTCAGGTTTTTTTAAACCCAACTCAGCCTGAGTTACTAATATACGGTACCCGACCCGACCCGAACCTTTGACCCGGAAGTCTTGACCCGACCCGACTCAACCCAAATTATAACCCGACTCAACTCGAAATCCAACCCGACCCGCATTTTGAACGTGCCTACTTTTTACCGAGCCGAGTCGGGTCAGGTTAACTTAAAAATCACTCAATCCAATCCGACCCGAATTCAATGCGAGTTCTAACTTGTCAACCCGAGTTTCACCCCTATCCAGAACTAATTATCCATTGTGTGTCTTGTGCACCACATTTACTCCAGCATTCTTTGACATTGACTGATACTTGGCATCTCCAGAACTAGCTCTCCATTGTATGTCTTGTACACCACATTTACTCCAACATTCTTTGATATTGACCATGTCATATTGTTTACTCATCAAAGGAATATATTATTTTTAGAGTATATTCAAACTGATCATTCGAACAAATGAACTTATATTTGTTTATTCGTTCAAATGATTCAAACTGATCATTCGAATGAATGAACATATATAAGTTCATTCGTCCGAATAAACTGAAATTGCACCGTTCTGTTCGTTCGGATGAGTATATTTGTTTGAATGAACATAAATTACACTGATCTGTTCGTTCGGATGAGTGTATTCATCTGAACGAACTGAAAATGAACTGACAGTTGGTTCGAATGATCAAACATGGAGGGGTAGAATGGTAATTTCACTCGATTTTTTTGAAATCGGGCGTGTAGAAGCAGAAAAATCAGGTGTCTATATGGAGCACCTTTTTTTTGCATATTTACAAATTCTTAAAACATAATTTATTTATACCAAAATTTTAGCTTTCAAAGGTCTAATACTCTATGAAAATGACATTTGTTTTAAAGAAAATATGCTGACACTAGATTTTTCATATTTTCTACATTTTTTGCAGTTTTTAAAGAAAGGAAAGAGTTTGTATTGACAATAAAATGGCTTATTCAATACCTATCTTTGATACGGGCATGTATCACCAATGCACCTAAATATTAAACCCCTGGTCACTCATGGGCCCATGTTAATCTTAGAATTATGGTTAAAAAAATCAAAATTTAGAATTCCTAATTTGATATATTTTAATAAAATTTCAAAAGAAACTTCATAAAATCTAATAGAATCAAATTGAATATCAAAATTTCTTTTTTTTTTTAAAAAAAAAAACAAGAAGAAGAAGAAAAGAGTATGAGGTAGAAAGAGTTTTTGAACATCTGCAGTAGTTTTGAGCTTGAGAATAGAGATGAGGAAGAGAAGGTGAGGAACACGAACACGTATCTAATTTGTTCCTTGTAGAAATAAGATAAGGTCATCTTTTCTGAAAACAAATATGACCCCTGCAACTTTGAATAAATCCAACCAAAGTTTATCACCCAAACACTAGAAAACGAAAAAGCTGCCCTTTTCTGGCGCATCCAAAGAACCCATTCCACTCACATAATTCATGACAATTTTCCAATATGCCCTTCAATCAAATCAAACCTACATATACCCATGTTACAATTTCAGACATTTTGGATAACAACACACAGAATTTAGGATATTGTCCATTTTACCCTTCCACTACTGTAAGAAAACATTTTAAAAAAAATTAGTGATTCAATTTCAGTGATCTGATTTGATGTTTTATATGAAAAAATAATGTCACTTCAATAAATTTCAGTTAGTCGGTTAGTGAGCCGATTTATATCGCACTGGAAGGGTCAGTGATCCTACAAACCGATTCGAAGGGTTCGGCAAATCGGTTTGAAGTGCAAAATGGGAAATACAGTAAAATCCGTATCGGGTTATATAAAACTCCCGTGGGAGGATTGCTACTTTTAGATTTTACTAAATATTATATTTCCTCATTTAGAAATTTTCTCCCTTACTTACTTTCCTTATCTGTATTTCTATTTCTTTATAAATAAAATCAAAGTATTTTCTTAATTCAGAAGGGAGACACTCTATTACTTTCACAACCTAAAAGAGGTTATACACAACATACTTAATGTGCTTTATGCAACTTTTACAACTCAACACTAGCATTTGTCTTATTAGACAAATGTATACTCTTTTATTGTATAAGACCTCACTAGTTTTCTATATTTTATTTGTTCCACTCTTACTATATTCATTATATATAAGTGGAATTTTTTTAAAAATTTTACTCTAAACCTTAAGTATCTAGACTTATCACACTTTGCAATTAAGTCGTTTCCTATTTTTAGTGAGCTAACCTCGTTATCGTCTAACGTTTTAAAATTACATTTCATATATTTTATTTTAGTTCTGTTAATTTCAATCAATTTGACTCTAATTTTCTCCTCCATAAATCTAACATAGTATTGAATTATTGTTTTGTTTCATTAATTAATACTATATCATCTACAAAAAATATATACCATGACACTTCACATCTTATACCAAAATCCTTCAAATTCACCAAATCCAATCTTAGAATCCCTTTTTCTATTTTTAGAAAACAATATAATAAAGTTATACTAAAATCCTATCACCGTATCTGATCTTAGAATCCCTTTTTCCTATGTTTTACTTTTTTTATACAAATTTCTCTACTTAGAAATTAATATAATAAAGGCATATCAAAATCTCTTACGAGAATTGATTGGTGCACTTAAAATAAGTGAAATACTCATTTTGGTCAAACAAATGGGAAAAGGGAAAGAATATGGATTGAAATAAATTTAGACAAAATGGGTATTTCACTCATTTTTGGTGCACCAAAGATAAAGATGTTAGTGAACCAATCACTTCCCATCTGTTAAATTCATTAAATTAAATTTTAATTTTTTTCTATTATAGCTATTTTTATTTTTTATGTACGTACATGAATATAAAGCACCAAGTTATTTTTATTTAAAAACTACTATTTTCAAACTTTGTAATTCATTTTGTAATTTTATATTAAATAAAAAATACTTTAAAAAATCATATTTAAATAAATCCAAATGATATATTCCATTTAATATAGTTGATAGGCTAAAAATATTTATTTAATAATTTATTAAAGATTGTATTTACAACATCAAGATGGGTGCTCCATGTGCTAACCCGAATTTCAATTAAAATGAAGAGGGTGAGTAAGTGGCGAATAACATAAAATTTGGTTAAAATTTTCAAACAATAGGCCTTAGATTTTTAGACCCCTTACCTATTAAAGTTATAGATATTTCTTATTGATAAAATTCTCAAAATTCTAATTTTATAAAAGACAAAACATAATTTATTTTTTAAAAACCCAATTTATCTCAAATCGATTTAACTTAAATGAAACAAAATTATATTAAAAAATTAGAAGTACCAAACGAACCAAATTAAATATTAGCATGAATTAAAAACTTAAAATTTGCATGTAATAAAAAGAAGCCAATTGAGTTATCTAAGAAATTTTTAACTTTTCCAGAAGTTCAAAAAATTTGCTGACTTGTCATAACTCAAACACATCAAAATTGAGTCAGATTTTTCAAAGAAATAATTTTATATGAGATTTCATATGGGCCCTTCATCTCTACTGTTGTTTTAATAAGTACCTTTTAATAAATATTAAATATTTTAGTATTTATAAATTAAAAATAATATTTCCCATTATAGATGATGAAAATATAAGGCTTAAGTGGACTATCTTACCTTGAGATTAATGGCAATGATCATTTCTTTTTCTAAATCATTTTTAAATATTTAATTAAAGAATTGTAATTTAGGCACTTCTATGTTTAAAAAATATTCTTTATTATATGCCATCTAGTGTGTCTCAATCACATTTTCTAAAAGAGAAATTTTTATATAGATGAAATTATATATCTTTCGTATTATGGTTTTGTATGTAGAACTTCATAATTAATTAATCTTTTAAAAATTAATAATTTATTTAATGTAAGAGGTTATCACAAGCGGTGACATTAGATATTCTCTTTACTTTTTCAAAAATTAATTTGAATTTTAATTAATTACGTTTTGTTTGATTAAGAATGAACTTGTTATGTTAAAGAGTTAATGAAGATAAAATACAAACTTATTTAAAAACAATGATTTTAAAAAATGTCATTAAAACATATAATTAAGTAAGGTTGTAAAAAAAATATGAATGGAATGTGAGTGTAACCTTATATCTATTAAATCATTTCATTTGAATGAAATAAAATTTATAGTTTATGATATTATAATTTTTCACATTAAAACTATTAAATTAAAACAATCAAATATATGATATAATTTCATATATATTTTATTCATATAATCTCTTTATACATTTTATCTGATCATATGATCTTTAATAAATTTTAAGGTGATAAATTTTTGTATAATAATTTGGTTAATGAGACGATTTTTCCCATTTAAAAGAAAAAAATCTGCCAAAGAGACCAGTAATGGAATTTCCACCCGACGTAGATCATCTAGGCACAAACACTTACCCAATCTTATCTCCCTCACCGCAGACTTGTGTGGTTCTCCAAACCCCTCCACATATCAACGTTCCCCAATCTATCTCATACAAAAAGCCCAAGAAGATTGAAAGATTGAATCAAGGAGAGGGAGAAGAGTACTGGGAGAAGAGTACTATCTAAACCCTATCACTCCTTTCTTTGCCATGGATTCAAAGGCCTCTCCCTCTCTTTCCACACCTGAAATGGCCCCATCATCCCCAAAAGCAGCAACAGAAATAAAACCTCCTGTCTCCCCTTCTTCTTCTCTTCCTGCTATAAGAAATACTTCTTCTACCGATGATAGCTCTGAAGGAGAAGAAGAAAATGGTGTTGAAAAGCAGAGCAAGTCTTCTTCAGAATCCGATAGCTTCCACAGCGGCGGTGAAGATGAATTTGACAACGCCTCCGAGAGGGATTTTGTAGCAGACCCAGATGAAGAAACCCTAGAAAAAACAGTGTCTGTTGTCGAATCCGAGCCGGGTTTGTCACAGCCAACCAAGGAACCCATGCCCATGCCAATTGCCCAGGCGACTGGTGAAGCTGAGGATGATGCCATGGATGCAGATGGCAGTGGGTTTCCGACAGCAGATGGCGTTCAGTCAGTGCTGCCGTCGGTCAGTTTTGAGGCTGGTGGGATTGGGAAGCCGGGAATTGGGATTTTCGGACGTGAAGGAGGAGGGAAAGACCCATTTCCTTCATTTGAAGGGAATTCCTCCACTGAGAAATCTGTTGGAGACTCAAATTCCATAGAAAGGAATGATATTCGGGATCTGGGTGTTGAAGAACAAGAACTTTTGAATCCTTCTGATGTTTTAGCTGCAGTTCGTGAAACAGCTGGAGATGATTCAAATTCAAAGGAAGGCAATATCTTAGCGAAGAATCCAGCAATTAAAAAATCTCCTGATGTTGAAAGGCAACAACTTGAACAAGTTGAATCAAAAGGCAGTGTCGCAGAAGGGGGTGAGACTGAGGCGAGTTCTGCTGTAGGAGGGGATTCTGCTGTTGGAAGTGCATCAGAAATAGGTGCTGTTGTAGTAATTGCAGAAAATGGGGTGTCGCAAATGCAAGTGGAGGATTCCTCAGTTGAAAAAATTACATCTCTGTTTGAATCAGGTACTGCTTTATCTACTGAAACTTCAAATCCGGAATCTCTCAAGAATCCAGGATTTGATGTAGTTGAGCCATTTTCCACTGAACCAAAAACAAAATGCAATGACTTGGCTGATCCAAAGCATGAGATTGTTGTACAAAAGAATGCAGATTTGGGTAGTGGGTCCGATGAAGCTATCCCCGTCACTGAAGAAGTGGCAGTTTCTGAGCACATTGAAGTGGTTACTAAAATTACAGAGAAGGATGATTCAATTGATTCTGAGGAAAGTCCGTTCTCTGTTAGCAGTACTATTGTTGAAACTCCTGAACATGATTCTCAAAAGGAACCAGGATTTGAAAATTTGGAAGCAAAATCCAATGAAATGCTGCACACTGTGGCTACTGATGGTGATAATTCAATCTCCAATGAGACCTTTCCTGCTGATGCAATTGACTCGGAGTCAAGAGGCATTGACAATGGCAGGTATGAATCCCAAACTGTTAGTTCCGCTGATGAGCCTATAGAATTTAATTCAAATAATAAGGTAGAATTACAGCCTTCTGTTGTTGAGGGTTTGGAACAGTTGGAGACAGATAAAGAAGTTTTGCGAGGTTCTGGTGTTACCCCAGATGGGGCTGTCACCTCTGAACCAATCTATGAGCATGAAATTTCAATAGACAATCCCTCTCAAAGTTCCATTTCAAACCTATCTGTGGAAGAGAACAATGATGACAATGAAGTAATCAATGATGAAGAAGCTGAACCTGATGATGCAGAAGATGCTCAGCGTTCAGCATCAGGAGCTTCCAAAATAGCCAAACAGATCATGAGAGAATTGGAACAAGGTTCATCCAGGTCTCGTTCAGGCTTTGATAGCTCTCAGGACTACTCACAGAGAATAGATGGACAAATTGTGACCGACTCTGATGAAGAGATAGACACTGACGAGGAGGGGGATGGGAAAGAGCTTTTTGACTCTGCTGCCTTGGCTGCACTACTGAAAGCTGCAAGCAGTGCAGGGCCTGATAGTGGTATTATCACCGTCAATGCACAAGATGCATCTCGGTTCTTCCCCACCGAGCGCCCTGCCGGTTTAGGTCCCACAGTCCCATCTCTAAAGCCTCTTCCTCCTCGACCAAATCGCTCTAACATCTTCACACCCTCTGATCTTGCAGTTGTTGGAGAGGCAGACAATGATGACTTGAATGATGTTGAAAAGAAGTTGCAGGAGAATATACAACAAATACGAGTGAAATTCCTTCGTGTTGTTCACCGACTTGGCCATTCGCCTGAAGATACAGTTGCTGCACAGGTCTTATATCGACTGGCTCTTGCTGAGGGAATCCGACGGGGGAGGCACACAAATCGAGCTGCTATCCTTGAAACTGCTAGAAAGACCGCTATGCAGATGGAAACAGCTGGGACAGATGAGCTTGACTTCTCTTGCAACATTCTAATACTTGGAAAAACTGGAGTTGGTAAGAGTGCTACAATAAACTCCATTTTTGGCAAAAAAATGACTCCAATCAGTGCATTTGAACCTGCAACAACTGCAGTCAAAGAAATCACTGGAATAGTAGATGGCGTTAAGATTCGGGTCATTGACACACCTGGTTTCAGATCGTCCATTATGGACCAAAGTTCAAATAGGAGGATCCTATCATCGATAAAGAAGTTCACAAAGAAATGCCCTCCGGATATTGTTCTGTACATTGACCGGCTTGACACCCAGACAAGAGATTTCAATGATCTGCCATTGCTAAGGTCGATCAGTACTATTTTGGGCCCATCCATTTGGCTCAATGCCATTGTTGCATTGACCCATGCGGCATCTGCCCCACCAGACGGACCAAATGGATCACCACTTAGTTATGAGGTGTTTATTGCGCAAAGATCCCACATTGTCCAGCAGTCCATTAGGCAGGCAGCTGGTGATATGCGTCTGATGAACCCTGTTGCACTAGTTGAAAACCACCCCTCCTGTAGAAGGAACCGAGAAGGTCAGCAGGTGCTTCCAAATGGCCAAAGCTGGAGACCACAGCTTCTACTCTTATGCTACTCCTCCAAGATTCTATCTGATGCAAATTCCCTGTTGAAACTTCAAGATCCATCTCCCAGAAACCTCTTTGGGTTCCGTGTCCGCTCCCCACCACTGCCCTACCTGTTGTCTTCTCTCTTGCAGTCTCGGGCACATCCAAAACTTTCTACTGACATGGGTGGTGAGAATGCTGACTCTGATATTGACTTGGATGACCTTTCAGACTCTGACCATGATGAAGAAGATGAATATGATCAGCTTCCACCATTTAAGCCTTTGAAGAGATCCCAGATTGCTAAGCTCAGCAAAGAGCAACGCAAGGCCTATTTTGATGAGTATGATTATCGAGTGAAGCTTCTTCAGAAGAAGCAGTGGAAAGAGGAACTTCAAAGACTGAGGGAGAGCAAGAAGAAAGGGAGGGAGGGCCAGGTTGACTTCGGTTATGGAGAGATGGGTGGTGAGGATTTCGATCAGGAAAATGGAAGTCCAGCAGCAGTACCTGTTCCATTGCCGGATATGGTATTGCCGCCTTCTTTTGATGGGGACAATCCTGCTTACAGGTACAGGTTCTTGGAGCCCACCTCACAGCTTCTGGCAAGGCCGGTGTTGGACACTCACGGTTGGGACCATGATTGTGGGTATGATGGTGTCAGTCTCGAAGAGACACTTGCTATTGCTAATAGTTTTCCTGCAGTTGTTGCAGTCCAGATCACTAAGGACAAAAAGGAATTCAATATCCATTTGGACTCATCACTTTCAGCCAAACATGGTGAGAATGGTTCGACTCTTGCAGGCTTCGACATTCAGAGTGTCGGAAAACAGCTGGCCTACATTCTAAGGGGTGAAACAAAATTCCGAAATTTCAAAAAGAACAAAACTGCTGCAGGTGTGTCTGTTACTTTCTTGGGTGAGAATGTGGCTACTGGGTTAAAAGTTGAAGACCAGATCTCAATTGGTAAACGGGTGAACCTGGTTGCCAGCACTGGTGCAGTTCGCTCCCAGGGTGACGTGGCCTATGGAGCCAACTTGGAGGCCCGTCTCAGAGACAAGGAATACCCAATTGGCCAAGACCAGTCCACCTTAGGTCTTTCTCTGATGAGGTGGCGTGGCGACTTGGCGTTGGGGGCCAATCTTCAATCTCAGTTCTCAGTTGGACGGAACTCTAAGATGGCAGTCCGTATTGGATTGAACAACAAGCTAAGCGGGCAGATAACCATTCGGACAAGCAGCTCAGAGCAGCTTCAGATTGCACTTGTGGGTCTCATTCCACTTGCAACTGCCATCTACAGGACTATCTGGCAGGGTGAGTCATACCCTCACTAAATTTTTATCTACTTTTACATTTCCATCTATAATTTAGACCGGGAGGACTTTCATGCTACTGCCATTAATTTGATTGGGAAGGTATTGAGAATTTGATTAGCTTGAAGTTTAGCTTGGTTTAGTTACAAGGCCTTCTTTTGCATGCTGAATAATATTTTATTTATTTTAGAACTTTTGTAGTTAATTATAATCATGTTGTTTAAGACAGTTCAGAGATGAGGAGGAACCAAGAGGCTAGAATTTGATAATTTAATGATTTCTGGTTCATTTATCTATTCAGTCATTTTTTTTTGTGTTTTTGGTTTCAAACTTTGTGCTTCCTATGTTTCTTTGCTCTGTCCTCACCAACAAGTACAGGAAGTTTTCTTTTCTGTCTTAATAAACATTATTCTGTATAACAAGGTTGTAAAAAACGAATCGTATCATGAATCGGTATAAAGGTCTGAACCGTGAATCGCGAATCGTAAATCGTAGAATCGTAAGATTCATAATGTTTTTTCTAAAATTATTATTTATATTATGATTACATATAACATAACATAGAATAATAAGACGATGTTTCAATTCCTCAAAATATATAAACAAATATAAGAATATATGATAAAATGCACCAATGCAAAATTATATCAAAATGCATTAGAAGTCAAATTTTCACATTCCAAATCATCATAATTTATAAATTTTTATTATTCAAAATCCCAAACATCTAAGTATTTGATTCACCATCCACAAAAAAGATACAAAATTATATTAATATGAGATTGAAAAAAAAAACAAAAAATATATATATATATATATATATATATATATATATTTCAAATAGTTTTCTTTTAAAAAATAAAATAGTTTTTTTTTTTTTTAAATAGATACTAAAATTTGAGGAAAAAAATAAAAAAGAGATTTTTTAATAAAAACAGAAAAAAGATATTAGAAATTAAAAATCTAAAAACAGTATTCCCAAAAAAAGAACAAATAAATCAAAGATTTAAATAAATTTTATTAGCATTTATCAAAGAATTTAAGAAAAATAAAAAAATTAGAGTTTCTTAATTTTAAAATAGATACAAAAATTTGAAAAATAAAAGATACTTTTTAATTAAAATAAAAAGTGTTTGTAAAATTTTAAAGTATAAAACAGTGGAAAAAATTGCTAAACTAAAGGGCCCTTAAAAACTTATGTCGTGTTGACAGTCCTCACACGTTGATAGTCCTCACATGTGAGGACTGTCTAAGAAGTAAAACCCTAAGAGGCGATGGAAAGCTGGAATTAAAAAACAGAGCTTTAGGTGCGGAAACCAGGAGAAGAAGAAGGAAAAAAAAAAACATAGAAGAAACTGAAGAAAAAGGAAGAAAAGGTAGAAGAAAAAGAAAGAGGTATGCTTTCACGTCTTCCTCTCCTCTCGTCGTTTCCTTCTTCTTTTTCTTCTTCCCCTAAATCGTATGATTCGATAATATAGGCCAAAGAGGTTTTTATCAAGAATAACAGGTAACTTCCTTAAATCACAGAGGTTTCAAAATCCCATGCGCTAGTCATACGGTTTCGAATTTTTTTATTTTTTTTAAATAAAAAACTTCAGGTCTTTTCCTCTTCCACTCCTTCCCAGTTTGAATCGTACGATACTGCGATTCCTGCGATTCGAATCGCACGATTCGCGATTCTGGCAAAAAACGTAATTTTTTTAATTAATTTCGATATTATACTGATTCGTACCGTAAGAACCTCCGATTCGATACGAATCGTGCGATTCGAATCGTGAATCGCACGATTTCGACAACCTTGCTGTATAAGCTTAGAACTTTCTCTCTCACGACTTCCCAAGACAGATTTGGGTCCTAGTTCCACTCTCATAGCTTGCTGACTTGTGACGGTGGAAGACTCTATAGACCAATAAGGAATCAGGTCATTTGTGTTTGTGGCTTAAAACTTGTTGCTTCCCATGTTCCTTTGCACTTTCCTCGCCAAAAATTAAGTAGAGGAAGTTATTTTTTCAGTCTTAATAGATAATACCCCATAGAAGTTTAGAATTCTCCCTCCATAACTGCCCAATGCAGATTCGGTACCGGTTCCACTCTTGTAGCTTGCTGACTCTTGATTGCAGATTCTATATGCCAACAACGAGTGAATCTGCTATGACTCAGTGAATTAGGTCTACTTTTTCAGTTGAACTATGAAGGATTTCTATGTACAAGGCTGAAGAACATGGTGAATATGAAACGCATAATTAAGAACTTCAAGTTTTATCTTGTAAGGGGTTGGAGTTTGAACTTTGAGATTTTGAGCCTGTCAGATTAAAAAACTGTGAAACTACCAGTCTGTCATGAATTCCTTGAGATTCAAACTGATGTTATTTATTAAGTTGCATGGGTACCGGTGTGAATGTTGGAGTCTGACACATGTGCGAGGTGTTGGACTTAGCAAACCAAAAACAATAGGATGCAGAGACACGACACCATATTTAAATATCTTTTTTAAATGAAAATAAGGTGAGAAAATAATGTACTTGAAAGCTTTTTCACATTGAAATATTGTTGTTTGATAGTTGCTTAAAATCTTGATGGATTCAAATGTTGTTGTTTTGGCTATTTCAGTAGATTTTAATACAAAATTTTTATAACATGAATAAAACAATATAAAATGCAATTGCACCATCATCTTCATTATTACCATCATCATCAAATGCCAAAATCTCATCTAATTGGGGTCAATTTTTCAGGTTCTACTTTGTCATTTATCTCTATCGTAGACCATTCAATCAATCAATCCACTATCTATCATGTCTTTATCCTCTCTCTCCATGTTTAATGGTCTACCCCTCCTTGTGCTTACAACATGCAACGTTTCAAAGTCTTCGAAAGAAACTTGTAGCTTTTGAACTCTACATATTGAGGCCATCTCGAGTCTCCCACTTACATAAGGAAGTCATCTATTCTCAGTGAAAGCTTTGATTTACCTTGTGCAAAGTCAACTTTCCAACAATGATACTAAATCTTCTTGGTTGAATGCCGCCCCACCAAGAGTCCAAATTTTTGTATGGTGTGTTCTTAAGGAGAAGATCTTGACAAAGGCTGAATTGAAGAGAAGAGCCTTGGTGGGGGATGAGGACAACCTATCTTGTATCTTATGCAACTCTCATGTGGAAGATATTGATCATCTTTTTGTTAAGTGTGATGTTGCCAAAGGATTATGGACAAACTTCCTTGACTTTTTGGGTATTCCTTGGGTCTTTGCCAATTCATGTGTTCAAATATTGGGTACTTGGAATTTGTCAAGGTTGAAACGTAGGTTGAAATGTGCGTGGCAATTGTTACCATTAATCATCCTTTGGTCTATATGGAAAGAAAGGAATGCAAGACTTTTTGAAGGTGTAACCTCATCGGAAAATGATCTTTTTCAAAAATCTAAATGGAGATGGTTTACATGGCTTTTGGCGGATCCTAATTTTAAGGGTCTTAAAATGAATGATCTCATGCTATCTTGGGAGGGTTGCTTGAAAGGTCAAGATAAAAAGGTTAAGAGGAAGGAGAGTTGGAGTCCCCCTCAATTGGGTACTTGGAAATTCAACATTGATGGAGCTTGTAGGGGAAATCCGAGTCCTGTAGGGATTGGCGGAGTACTCAGAAACAATTTGGGTGAAACATCCATCATGTTCAATGAGTCAATAGGAGTGAAGGATGCAAATGAAGCAGAAATTCTCAGTATTAGAAGAGCTCTTCTTATTTGGCAGGTTTATGGCCAAGGAAGCTTGATTATTGAGGGGGATTCAGCAAATGCTCTTAAATGGGCTTCAGGTGCAAAACGCCCACCTTGGAGATTGACCAATGTGGTTAGGGAGGTGAAAGACTAAGCAAGTGGGATGGGTGTCTCCTTTGTCAAAATTGGGAGATCAGCTAATGGCGTGGCAGATTTTTTCGCCAAGCTTGGAGTCGACAACCACTAGGAGGGAGTTTTTCTTATTTGAGATTTTTTCCTTGTCTTCTTTTCTCAATTGTCATTTCTCTCTCAAAAACCTCTCTAGATGCCCCCCTCTTCCCCTAAAAAATCCTCCCGTTGTGCTCCTTCCAAATTGTCTATGAGACTGCATACGGAACCATTCTCCATGCTACGCTACATTTAAATCTAAAGGCCCCCCCAATTCACGCCGACATTGAATCCTCCGCTCCATTCTTATAACCCACGAGCAACCAAATAAACTCAAGAGAGAGCCCCATATAGCCCACGTGAATCGGCATTTACATAACAAGTGGTCCACTGTCTCCTCTTCTTCTCTGCACAGTGGACAAACTATTGGAGCTTCCTCTAGAAGGGCATCTCTTCTCCTGAGATTATGTCTAACTAGGATCCTCTTTTTAAAGGTTGTCCACATAAAGATCTGGTTTCTAAGGGGAATCTTATTATTCTGGGCAAGATTGCATACAGGCGGAGGATTCAGATTTGCTGCATATGCTGACCTTAGAATTGATTTTACCGAGAAGGACCCTGACAGCTCCATGGACCAAATCCACTTATCCTCATCCCCAAGCCACAATCTTGTATCTCCTAGGATTTCGATCAAGGCTTGGTGGATATTTACTTCAATATCACGTAGGGACCTCCAGAAAAAGATGGACCAGTACATCATTGACCTCTTTATAGTAGTCACTAATCAATGCTCCACTCTAAAAGTCTAGGCAATACTTCCATTAGTAGTCTCTCCCCCGCCCAAATGTCTTTCCAAAATGACTCCTTGCCATTCCCCACCAGAAACTTAATCCCCCTCTGGAATACTTCACAAATCTTTCCTTCCCTGCTTCATATCCTCACTAAGGCTTTCACTACCAACGATCCATCCCTAGCAGCTATACTCCCTAGTCTCCACCCCTTGGGATCCCCCTCACCATATCTGCCTACTAATACCTTCCTCCACAGGGCCTTTCTCTCTGAAGAAAATCTCCACAACTATTTACATAGTAGCTTGATGCTATGAATCCCCAATCCACCTTTCTCCCTAATATCTCTAGCCTCTTCCCATTTCAGCAGGTGGATTTTCCTAGAATAACCCCTCCCAGGGAAGTCTCTTTGAATTTTTTTTATCTTTTTTGCCTTCGGTATTTCATATAGAGAGAGGTAGTAGGTGGGAAGATTTACCAAGTATGATTTGATTAGAGTCAGTCTACCTCCTATCCATCCCTAGCAGCTATACTCCCTAGTCTCCACCCCTTGGGATCCCCCTCACCATATCTGCCTACTAATACCTTCCTCCACAGGGCCTTTCTCTCTGAAGAAAATCTCCACAACTATTTACATAGTAGCTTGATGCTATGAATCCCCAATCCACCTTTCTCCCTAATATCTCTAGCCTCTTCCCATTTCAGCAGGTGGATTTTCCTAGAATAACCCCTCCCAGGGAAGTCTCTTTGAATTTTTTTTATCTTTTTTGCCTTCGGTATTTCATATAGAGAGAGGTAGTAGGTGGGAAGATTTACCAAGTATGATTTGATTAGAGTCAGTCTACCTCCTAGTGAGAGGTAAGACTTGTTCCACGCATTCAAGTTCTTTGGTATCCCTTCTAGGACGGGATCCAAAAAGGTTTGGATCTCGGATTCCCACCTACTGGCAGCCCAAGGTAAGTAAATGGGATCTTGCCCACTCCACACCCATCTCCCCTGCTAATGTTTCGACTTCCTCCACCTCTACACCCAAGTCTATAATGTTGCTCTTCCCTAAGTTTATTCTAAGTCCCGATACTAGCTCGAAACACCTTAGGGCCACTCTTACCCCAAATAGCTCTTCACTAGATGATTCACAGAACAATAAGGTATCATCTACAAACTGTAGGTGACGGGTTGAAAAGCTACCTACGGAGACCTCAAGACCTTTGATGAGGTTTGTCTCCTTGGCTCTTCTCATAAGACCATTGAGTGCCTCGACTACCATGGTGAATAGGAATGGGGATAAAGGATCACCCCGTCGTAAGCCCCTAGTCGCCCTAATTGATTCAGTAGGTGAGCTATTCATCAAAATGGAGTACGAAGAATCTTGGACACATGCTCTCAGCCAACCCCTCCACTTGGGGCCGAAGCCCATTCTCCAGAATAGATAGTCTACAAACTCCCATCTAACATGATCATAGGCTTTCTCCATATCTAGTTTTAAAAGCACCCCCTTAGGCCATTTTTACGTCTAGCATGGATTAACTCATTTGCTATCAGCATTCCATCCATAATCCTTATCCTTTCAATAAATGCGCCGTGCGACTCCCCATTTAACTCCCCAAGGACTGAACTAAGACTTGTAGCTAGGACTTCGGCTAACAGCTTATACACACATCCTACTAGGCTTATAGGTTTGTAGTGAGAAAGCTTTGAAGTCCCTCCATTTTTTGGATTAGGGCTACCAAACACTGTTTTAGGCTCTTGTTCAGGACCCCTCTCCTATGAAACTCCCTAAAAAAATTGAGGAAGTCATTCCTAAGTACATCCCAACAACTTCTTAGAAATTTAAAGTTGAACCCATCGGGACCCGGAGCCTTATTTCCATCCACACTATATAGCGCCTCTAACACCTCTGCCTCCTCAAACTCCATTTCTAACCACGATACCTTTTCTGTTGGAAGAAAACAGAAAGTAACCCCCTCTAGTAGTGGAGACCCTGTCACCACACTGTCTCTGGTCCTATCACTCAAGGCAACACTGGGATTCAACAGGAGTGGTACCAATATAGGTCTAAGGTTAGCAGCGGTAACCCCTTCTCTAGATGGAACAACCTCAGGTCCCTTACTAGCTCTAGGCGAGATTCCACCCATGGTGTGATGTGCACTAGAGGAAATAGAGTGGAAGAATGTAAGAGGGTGGGTAGCACCTGATCCAAGTAGAGTCGTCTCCATGTGTTGCTGCCAACTACTTAGGTCTACGTCCGCTGCTGGATGATGTGGCCGAAGATGTGAGAGCCCCTGCTGATGAACTAATAACTACCGCTCATCTCCCTGTTAAGATTCCCTGATACGTGTAGAACCGCTAGGGTCGTCTCCATGTGTTGTTGCCGACTCCTCAGGTTTGCGTCCACTGCTGGATATTGTGACCAAAGATGCGAGGCCTCTTGCTATTGGTCCGAAAGATGCCGCCAATTTCCTTCGCTAAGGTTCACTCTCAATGGATATCTAAGTTGTAAAGGAGGAAAAACAGGCCCCGACCTGGAAAGGCCAGAGATGAGAGGTGCATAACTATAAGAAGGAAAGAACGTGTGGGGCGAAAAGGTGGAGGTACCTATAGGAGAGAACCTGGATCTCGGGTCCCAAGGGTGTAGCTGAGCATGGGGGTACGAATCAGAACCAGCCTCAGGCAGTGTGGCAGGATATTCTGTACTCATTTTGATAGGATTTCCCTCGCAATGTGGAGCAAAAATGGAGATGGTTCCTGACTGTTGCCCGTAGTTCCCCTTTTTCCTTCCACTCTTCTACCATTCACCATGGCAACTTTCAATGTATTCACTATAGCTCTTAATTTCGCCATTCGGTGGAAGAATTTGGTGTTTCTGTCCCCTTACTTCAATCAAGTAGCCCTGGATTTCTGCCTCGACTCCACTTCCTCCCTCCTTAATAGTCCCCACAATTTAGAGATGCACAGATGTTTCTCTTTAGTTTTCCCCTATGTCAAGTCCCTTTCTTTCTCTATGCTTTCCCAGTCACCCAGTAATTTTGATATATGGTCTTTCTCCTCATACAAGCTGTCCATCTCATCCTTGAACCACTCTTTAATTTTGTCTTTCAACAATTTCAATTTTCTTTGCAAACAAAAACCGGCCCATCCCTCAACCTCAAAAGAGCTCCACCACTCCTTACATTCTTCCCATGAACTCCTTATGTCCCAAACAAGCATTATTGAAGCGAAACGGGCGAGGGGTCCAATCCTCTTCCTCCATGCTAAGAAGCACCGACCAATGATTTGAATCCGATCTTCGTAGTTTAACTTGTATCGCACTATTGAACGGTTCCTTCCAATTTACCGATACCAAGAACCTGTGTGCTCATAAAGAGGCATCTCAGCCCATTCGGCCATGTAAATCTTCCTCTGGACAATTGGTAATCAATCATTTGACAAGAGTTAATACAGTCAGAGAATTCCTTTGAGAAGTTGGACCTCTCAGACCGACCCCTCCTCTCTGAAGGAAAGCGTATTGCATTAAAAATCTCATCCTACACACCACGGCCCTAACCATCTAGTCTTCAGGTGCTGAGTTTCCTCCTAGAATTGTACTCTTTCTGCCCCAGAATGTGGGCCATATACATTAGTTATCATCACTTCCACCTCTTCATCTACTAACTTGCCCTTAACTGATAGTGTCCTATTACACATAATAGTCTCCACTGCCTCAAACACTCAGTCTTCCAAAGGATGAGAAGTCCACTGGAGTTACCTTCGGCTAGTTTGGCACTCCAGGCTACCGATCTAACCCCCCAAATCTCTGGTATCTCTGCTAGCAATCTCCTCCCTTTTTGTTTCTTGGATAAGAATAATATCAGCCCGGTTTTTTCTGAAAACCCCTCGCCCTCCTTTTTAGCCTAAGGCCAAGGCCTCTCACATTCCATGAAATTATCTTCATTGAGCAACCTGTTTCTTCCCCTTACTCAAACCTTTTTTCTTGGAGGTATAGACTTTCAGAAGGTTTGATGTACCTATCAATTTCTTTCATTTTGGAGGATCTATCGGAATGCCTCAAGTTCAATTATAGTCGATATCTTTCGTCTATCCATTTCAGGGCTGCTTCGACTGATTCCATATCTAGAAATTTAATTCCCATCTTGCTCCCTACATACAATATTTTCTTGGCATCATCTTTACTGCAGCCCAGCTTTGAAGCCAGTGCTATCTTGCCCACACGGTATACCTTTTTGCCATTGAAATTCTTATCCACTGCCCTACTCATTGTCTTCACACCACTTGGTTTTGGCGTTGCTCGATCGTTGGATTGTGTGATTTTCTCATTACATTTCACCATCTCTTCGTCGGACAAAACAAGGATTTCTTCCTTTGCATTAGATTCAAATGGGAAGGAAGGTTGGCTTTCATCTTTCTCGCCCTCCAATACCCCTTGCCATAGACTTGGCATGGTGCTTGATCTACCGATAGTATGAAGGACACTCCTGAGACGTGTAGATCGCCATCCCTCCGATTCCTTCCCATTAGAACTGTAGCCTCCATCCTCTTGATCTCCATCAGACTATCCTTCGATCCGCTCATTTTCAGCATTCTTTTTTTTTCTCTATTTTCTATTCCTTTTTTTTTTCCCAGCATTTTTTCCTTTGTTCATGCTTCTGTTTTGCCTTCAAAGGGATCAAAGTTTCCCCTGGATATCAGAGTCATGGTCTTCATCATCTCGGTCACCATCAGACACTTCTCCACTCTCCTCCTCCATTTGCGATGCGCAAAGCTCTTTCTTTTTTTTCTTTTTATTCCTCTTTTTTGTTTTATGTTCTATGACTGGGGAGGAAGGGGTCTCTGTTTGGTTTCTGAGATGGTTTCTGAGAGGACTATGAGTTGAATTAGTCCTCTCGGTGGGCTAGGTGAATGGGTCAGGTTGTAGCCCAGAAAGTTGGGTTGGGCCATAGATGTGAGAGTTTGCTGGGTCTGTGATGCTGTGGACGAGGCCTTGGTCCATTTCAAGGACATGGCCTGGGTTGGCATCAGGGCTGGCTCATTCGAATTTTCGGCCGATATTTTTCTCTCTCCTCGTTTTTTTTTTTTTGAAAAAATTCATTTAAAAAAAATAAAAGGGCTGTTTTTGTTTTTTTAAAATAAAAATAAAAATAAAAATATCGGCTGAGATATTGACCCGGCCCAAAACCGATATTTGTTTTTTTTAAAAGAAAAAAAAAATTGGCTGATTTTTTTAATTTCTGGCCGATACGAAGATATCTCGGTCGTGGAAATCCTGAGATGCGTATCGGCCGAGATTTCAACCCCTGGTTGGCATTAGTATGGGTGAGGCCCAAAGTACCGAGTGGGTTTGAAACCCACGCCTGGCCCAAACCTGACGTAGATAATTTAGTTGCCTTATCCCGAGACACTTCTCCCACGCCTGCCTTATCCTCTTCATTTTGCAAAAAATTCTCATTACAATTGCCTAACTTCTTTTTCTCTTCCGCTCCTTCCTTGAGATTGGTCTGCAAGGATTCATCCGCCTTAGGCGTGCCTTGCTCTCCCACGCGAAGCATAGGAATCAAGTCTCTCATTGGCGGAAGCCTTTCTCTTCCATCCTCACTCAATGGTAAGTCTTAGGCTCTGTACTTTTTCATAGAGATGTCTCGGTTTTTGGAAATCCACGCTTTCGCCTGTCCCACGTGCGAATGGAGAGGAGGAGGACGTTTGTTGCCGGAGGTCAGAGACGCAGTGAAGTTGCCGTTTCAATCACCTCCCATTGTTTCCATCCTTTCTCGCATCACATGATCTTCTATGTTGGACATTTCTCTAACTTGAACTTTTTGTGCCCCATCAAAGACCCTAACCACCACTTCTTCTGGGATGATTTTGGTGTTTTCCACCTCGAGGAGAAGAAATTGGTCCATTCTGAATTCCCCAGCCACTCCTGAGCCTCCTCTTTCATCCATGCAGAGATCAGAAAGGCACCACCACCATGCCAACGGACTACTGAACTATTGATGCCACAGTTTTCACAGAAGAGGCGAACCTCCTAAGGGCTGATGTTCAGCTGTGCTGATGCCACAACAGATCTGAGTAGCCATTCATATGCCTCATCTAAGGTCAGCTTGTTCATTTTGAAGTCGATGGTGGGGATCACTTCTTTAGGCAATACTTCTTTCTTTCCGGGGGCCCTTAAGACTTCAGCCCATGTTCGACTTAGTGCCGGCGTTTCCTTTGGGATCCTACCTCCAGGCACGTGAGGAGGAACGTCAGTCCTTTTCTGAAGTTGGCCATTCCTTGAGTCTTCTGCTTGTTTCCCCTCCCTTCTGTACATAGCTCGTTGAGCTATAATTTTCCTGCCACCAACCCATAATCCATTGGATCCCTGAATTTCTCTCGATGCGCCTCTTCTCCCATCATCTTCACAAAAGCAAACCTTTGACCCTTCAGATTCTTCTTCTCGAGGATGAAGACATTTGCAATTCGACCCCATTTGCTGAAAAGCTGCAACAATTAACTTCTCAAAATTGAATCTGGGAGATTCTCAATGAAAATGGTGATTGTTGCCGAACTCTGTGAAGCCTCTGTCTCTTGTTGACATCCTGCCACCCCGTCTCCTTGGACTAGTGATTCTCACCCCATGCTCTCTGGATTCCATTGTTTAGGTAACCTCTCTGCTCCTGCTCTCTCTATCTCCACCCTCTGGCCACCTTATGATAGACGATAATAGCCAAGCTTGATCTAAGCCTAAGATATGCATGTTACATTGGATGAGTGGATTAATCTAAACACTATAAAATGCAAATATAAATATCATAATTATAAAATATCGTCAACATCAATCATATTATGAGTTAATTAAGCATCGATCACATCATTACCATCTATAGTAAAATTCATTCATAATTCATGAAGTGTATGTCATCATCATCATAATAGCTACCAATCCCATCTATTTAGGGAGTCCATCATAAGAATGTAGAACATTCAAAACATAATCAGTAATAACATAAAAGGTCATAATGATGAACCACATTGCATATACCATACCAAACACTAAATTACCAATAATACCTGTTAGTCAATATTGACAAACCCCTGCATCATTCCTATTTATTACTTCTCAAATTACTCCAATGAGTGAAAAAGTTCTCCCACATTGTATTTGCATTACTTTTGCTATTATTCTTTGCCTTTTTTATGTCCTCTATAACAACGTAATAATCTTCTGAGTCTTCATCTTCTATGACCTCTTTATACTCATTATGGGATTCAAGATTATATTCCTTGTAAATCCAATCTTCACCTCCATTATGCATATGGTTGAAGTTGTGCAAAGTGCAACTTATGGGACTGACTGTGAACTTTGTCACATTGTGGTACAAGTTATAAGAGGGTAAGATATTCAATTTGGGAAATTAATTCTTTACCACACCAAAAAGATAAGTACATTCCATAATGAAGAGCGGCGAAGGTTGAAAACTTAGTTAGCAGTTCTTAGTGTCAGTTTTGTCCTCATTTTTTCTATTCTGGCCCATGGATATTTATTGGACTGATGACTTCAGGGACTTTGTCCTGAGATTCTGAGCTAGAATGTGTCAGGATGTGTATCTGGGTTCCCAACGGGCTCCTTTACGGATATCCAAGAACCACACATGTAGGAAGAATAGTAACAAATGTTGACTTGCTTTCACATTGAATGTGAATTTATTTTTCTACTTGATTTTGAGACTGCAAAAAGAGGGTGATGCTCCAGATCAAAGGTCTTAAAATGTCTCATCCCACAAGCTCTACCCTCAAATCCAAACAAAAGACAGACTAGGGGGGTGATTGTGAATACGAACCTAGGCATTTACTCTGGTAGCTCATAAATTCTAGTTTCCACTAAGTTGGCAAGTTGTAATCTTTCTCAAAGACATAAAGATGGATGTTACTATACTCCCTTAATTTCTTGGGACATGCTATTCATATTTATTTCTGATTATTTTTCTCAAATCATGTTCTTCTAGCAAGATAATGTTTTAGCATGCTAAGTTTAATGTGTAAAATAGTTAAATACCATTCCAAATAGTAGTAGTAGTAGTAGTAGTTGGAGTAATAGAGTGAAAACATTTCCATTTAGATTTTTTGGGCAGTAAGAAAAGGCTACTCTCGTCTAAGTTTGGCTACATAGAATTTAGCAAGTTCTATTTCTCTCAGTCTTAGATGAAAAGTATTTTGTTTCTTTGTTGCCAATTATTTTATGAAGGATTGACAAGAGCCTGGAGCATAGTTGGTAAGTTTTCATTGTTATGATAAAAAAAAAATTATGGGTTTGAGTCGGGTTACCATTAAAAAAAAAATCTGAAGGAATTATGTGGGCCGCATCTCGACATGCTCATGTTTGTGGCCTATCATTCTGAAAAAAAAAAAATTAGACTACCATAGGTCCTCCGGTGATGACCCCAATGATGGTAAAAAAATGAGCCACGTTCAACATAAAGGCCAAATTTCAAGATATTAGGATCTTGCTAACTGGATTTCTTTGGTGTTGGTCTATTGTGATGGGACCCGACAAATCGTTTGTTGTCCATTGGTAACTATCTTGAAGTGGATGTTGGTGTTGTGCCAAATTATGCAATCAGGTAAGGACCTTGGTGTTGGTTTCTTTTGCAATGTCACAAAATTCTTGGAATGCATATTATTTGATTTTTTTAATGAAGTTTATGCACTAATTTCAATTGGGTTATTTACATGTTTTTTTTTTTGTTTTAAACTAAATATTTATTTGAAAGTATCCAATATTATGCTGAATTTATGGATCCTGTGTGTTTGCGATTTTTTGCTGAATTAGACACCTCTTACCCATTTTGAGTTTTGAATTGCAATTTAAGATCTGTGGCTGGATGAAACATATAATGATGAAATCGTAGAACACAAATTGCATATTTAGATAACTGGCATACGAAACATGAAATCTGCTTCCACAAAGGTGATCAGAGAACTTGCTTGGTCAGTGAACAGATCGTGGAATGTAGAGATTGGATTGAAGTTCGTTTCCATCTCCATCAATGAAAATGTCTTCAATAAAAGATTTGCATACTGAATGTGAAATGTTCTCTGTCCCAATTTAGTTGCCTCACGTGGATTTTGAGATTGTTCTCTAAAATAGTTGTCTCATTTATATTAGAGTAGCATAAAGTGTGTTGAAAATTGATAAGATCACATGAAATGTTAGCCTTATATGGAGAGTTTTTTAAATAATACAAATGTTTCAAATGAGACAACTAAAATGGGATGAAGGGAGTAATTGAGAAGACCTCTACCCAACAGAAAGTCCATCAAGGAATTGGTCTCGATGCACACACAACCGTGCTTCTTGATTCTTGTCACGCCAATGCACCGGCTGCTTTTGGAGGGGTACCCTCCATTACCCTTGTTTTGTAATTAAGGGGGAGTGATAATTTTTTACTCCTCCCCTCCCACTTTTGAAAACCCTTTCCAAACAAGGGTATTCATCATACCTAGGGTAACACTTGGTCAAGGATGACCGCTGGTAAAAAAAAAATCTTAGAAGATTGAAAGATTATTTGAAATTCAATATGTGAATATCGAAGTATATTTATAAAAAAATTCAACAATACTTGATGATGTTTGTCCACTAAAAATAAATGGCTAAATGTTGATTTTTCAAGTAAAATTTAATTTGAATGTCGAGCTTTAAATGAATTTTCAATAATATTGATTAATTTTTTTATTAAGCTCAAAAAGTTTAAAAAATAAAAAGTATAATCATATGCAATCTAAGTAACAATTGCACAGAACACCATTTTCTTCTCCTCTAGAAAGATTCCTCCTCTAATAGAAGTTTGGACTCTTGTGGAATTGATTCTCTCATAAAGATCTAAACAGGAGAAATGAGGAAAATCGTGAAAATATCGTCACTTTTACCTATTCAAATAAAGCTATAATTAATTAAACATTGTGTCAGGATTAGTGAGTCACTGAGTTCAAGTCAAGTTTAATAAGATCAGTTATAAGTTTTGAATACTCAAGATTTTATTTAGTTGGGTTGGATCAAGGAGAAAAAGACATTTAACATCTAAATCAGGGCGTAAAGTATTTTAACATATTATTTAATATTTTATATATAAGTAAACAAAGACATTTAGGCATTTTAATTTTCAATTTTTGTTTTACTGAATTTAGATTTTTTTAGATTTCTATTTTTTTACTTTCATTTTGATCTATCTGAGAATTTTTTTTGTCTCGTGATGTTTTTTGTAATCTATTAAAATGGTCATGTTCTCAAATATAGGATAATTTTTTATTCAAATGACTTAAATAAAGGTATTTCAAATATCTTGAGTCGGTTCCACATTTAAAACCCTTTATTTGAGTCAAGTTAGCATAAATCCAATCCAAATTGACCCACTTGCACCCCATACTTGGTCTCTTTCATTACAAGAATACCCATGTTAAAATAACATAATTCATTATTTTAATTGAATTTTTTTTTTTTGACATGTGGCATCACTTTGGCTAGTAATTCTTATTATGTCAAAGGACAAATCACAATTTTTTAACTTTTTGAGAGTTACTTGGGATACCAATCACATGACTTGAGAATTGGAATATAAATAGAGAGTACAAAAATATATAATTTGAGGGTAACATTTTCTATATATCAAAAGGAGAATGGTGAATATTTAAAAATCAAAATTTAGAAGAAAAAAGACCATTACTAGCTAGAGTGGCAACTTGAGCTACACTTAATGTGAGGACGCATAAAAAAAAAAACTGAAAAAATTGTCTTCAAATTGACTCAAGTTGGGGCCAGGTTCATTTATAAGCCCAACATATCAAGTCCAAAATTGTTGGGATGGGTCTACTGCAAGAATGTCTAGTCCGACTCAGGGGTTAAAAAAACACCCGAGATATCGCGCATCTGCCGTACGGGTGAGATCTCGGGCGATATGACTGAGATCTTGTCGATATCGGCCGATACGGCCGAGATTTGTAAAAAAAAAAAGAGAGAGAAAAAATATCGCCTGATATCAGCGAGATAACGGCTGAAAAACGGTGGATCTGAGATCTAGGGTCCACTGTTTTTTGGACCCTTGGTCAGACCCAAAAGCTCAAATTTGAACAAAATTTTATAAAACTTAATTTTTCTTTAATTAATGTTACATATGTAGTATATAATTTATTTTTTTATAAAATTATACAAACTAATCCGTTTTGGGATAGAGCCCAGAAGAAAGCTTAAACCCATATAAGCGCTCATATACGCTTCAAGTTTAAAATCATGATTGGGTCTTACATACATAGAAATCAGTCCTAGCGCAGTTTGAACAAATGAGACCTTGGGTTTGGGCTCACCCTTTAATTATAAATCAAGGCTAGGCTCCTATTAGATTAAAACTCCATCCACCGACCCAAATTTGCCATCCTATTTCTAACCATCAATTGCAAAATACTAAAATCGAAGTGAGATGACAATTAATTTCAATTTATTTTAATTAGATAGCTGTTTTAATCTTAATTTTTTTTTTTGATTAACATGTGGGAAACTCAGACACAATCCTACTAAAACTCCCACAGATAAGCCCACTACCCTTAATTCTTTTTATTTTAATGTATTACAGAACTCTGCGATCAAAACTAAAGTATAAAAGATGTTCATCTCTTATTCTAAGGTAAGGTAAAAAAATTTGTTGGTGTGCTTTGAGAGCATGCTAAAATGACACAATTTATTATTTTAATATAATATAATAAAAAAATTATGTAGTGGATTATAGTGATTCAAACCGTATTGAATATTGAGATGTGGAGTATTTTAGTAACATTGATATGAATTTGTTGTGTCTACTTTGTGTGTTAAAAGTTGAAGAATCTCACTATATAAAAAACATATGGGTTGGGTTGGGTTGAGGCAAAAGATTTGACTCAAACATGGGTCGAGTTGAGTTCACTTTTAAAAATCCAATCCAATCCAACTTCAATTGATCATAGATGGATATCTAGTCAATATATTGTATTTTATTATTTTTATTTATTAAGTTATTAGTAATATTTTTCTTTTCTGTTAAGATAATTGATGAATTATTTCAATCACCATTCAAAGAGTTCTAATATTTGTTCAAACTTCAAACTGAGTCTAAATTCTAATTTATTATGTATAATAAGGTCTAAACATAACTGAAAACATTGAAAGCAAACCTAATCTATCACCCTTTCAACATAAGTCCTTAAACCCTTTGAAAACTAATAATTTTCTAAACTCAAAAATAACTCCTAACTCATCCTCTAACAGATAGCTTTAACCGCGAGGCTCTTCGTTCCGATGCCACAACCAACGCAGTTGTTCGACCCAAACTGGTGTTCGATCACTTGGAAAGAACAACTTGCTTTTCCAACACATGCCTATAACAATAAAATCATTATAATAATGTTAATAATTGAAATTATTAAAAGAATAATTATAAGAAAATAAAATAGAATAGTGAAGGTGATGGGTATTAGATACTTATGAGTCACTTACATTCTTAACAAATTCCAATGCAGATTTGGCCTCACAAACGCCTATTTGGAAGGAGGATTCACAAGTTCCTTGTGGGTCACCATAGCTAGCAAATTGAATTTGTGAGATAGTACGGTCACCATGGCAAGAAAGCTCTAAGGTCTTGCCTTCCTCAACCTTAGCACACACACTCCCAACCGTATCAATCTGAAAATTCACTTCCAATGGATTGCCACCCATTTCCTCAAACAAAATCAGACTATTATCATCCGCCTTTAGCCATGATCGCGGCACGTGATACCTATTGAAATTAAAAAAATTAAAATCTAATGTTAGTTTATCTTTTTATTTTTTTCAATGAAATACTAACCCATCATTTAAAAAAGAAATTAGATACGAACTTACCATCTTTGAGTAGGCTGCCCGCAACCATTGGCACACTTGCTAGAGGCGTATGGTCCATGGTAATCACATAAGCCACAATCTGTTGGTGCAACAAAGGTTGGCCAATATCGCCCGATACTTCTCCCATTTACCCACGCTTCTCCCTTACCCAATCCCTGGAGGTCAACCACCACAGGATCTTCTCCAAGTGGGGCCTTGAAAGTTGTCTACAATATAAAAAATTTCGTAACAATAATCATTTTCTTCCAAGTGGGGCCTTGAAAGAGAAATATAATTTCTATCATCATTATATGGAAAAAAAAAAAAAAAATCACTGATATGAGTACCTTGTACCAAGTCATGGGCTTAGAAATCAATAAAGACTCTTCATGCCAATTCCTAGAGTCATGGTCAGCCCAAATTTGTTTCTTCTCACCATTCAAGCCAACCTGTGTGCGCATTAAAAGCATATTGGTTGAACCAACATAGACAGATATATGGATTGAATAAAATAAATATGATTTCATAAAATGATTCACCTTGTAAGTCCAAGTATCTGATGAAAGATCTTTGGTGATATTATTACTTCCAATCAATTGAACTGGACCTCCAACAATTCCAGTTGGAGCTAAGTCGAAGAATGCACCATAATTCTTGCAAAATAAAAATAAATCATTTAATGCTATAAAACAAGCTAGAATGATAAAAGAATAATTTAATCTATTAATTAAGGAACATGATACTTACTTTAAGACCAACTGTGATACTGAGTAGAGTTATTTTGTTTTTGTTTGGTTTAACCGTAACAGGAACTTCCAGCACAAAACCATAGTTTCCACCTTTTGCATAATTAGATCCTGATTACAAAATAATAAAAAAGAAATTGTCAATTAGTAGAAGTACTATAAATTATGACATTTACAAGAAAAATGCCAAAAACTTTAAGACATGATCAGGCCTTTTTAATATTTTTAATTACAAAACGAACCATAACTCAAAATGACTTAATCCTGTGGGGTTGACTTGGTGGTCAAAATTCCGCCATTGTTTGCGGAAAGTCTTGGAAGTTTACACATGTCCCAAAGGTGAGTCGAGATGCCTAGTGACTTTGGTCTTAAAAAACTCAAATTGACTTAGATTCCAACTTAATTTCATTCTAGGATATTTACCTACAAGCTTTCCATTAAAGAAAACATAAAGACCGTGGCCGGTTGTGTTAACGCGCAGGATCATATTTTTACTATACATTGAATCACTTTTCTTGATGTCCACACTGCATTGTTAAAAAAAAAAAAAAATTCAAATTAAACTCATGACGTATAGATAATAAATTGACTAATCTAACAATTTAATTAACAAAAATTACCTTGTCATGTACCACAGATAGTCACTAAGACTACCAGTCACATAATTTTGTTCAAGTAGCTGATTTGCAGAAAAAGTACCCATTCCTAGTAGGGTATCCTCAATGAATTCAGGCCTCCATGACCATGTCAACTTCTCAGGTTCATCTTCACCTCTATTTGGTTTCTTCACCATTATAGAGGTTTGAGTGTTAACCTGTATCAAATTTAAAAAATAACGATAAATATTTTAAAATATTTAAATAATTAGAAAGCACTAATTTCTCTCTTATTTTCATGATTTTTTTGAATAATTTGGATTGTCTGTTTCTACCATAGCGATTGAGTGGCCAAAATTCAAAACTTCAATATTGGATAAATAATTTACCTTTCCAGTGTTGTAGGCTACATTCTTGCAATCAAGAAGGATACTAACAGACCATGCTGGTATTGTATAAACATTGCCAAAGAAAGTGACTGTGACATCAGCATCAGTGTTGGGGTTACTCAAGAAACAAACTGAAGTTGCATTGAGAGTGTAGGTTGTTGCCTGAAAATGGAAAATTTTCATATTAATTTAAAATAATTAAAGTAAATTATAATAGAAAATAAATAAATATGAAGGTAACTCACCCATGCTCCATGTCCAAAATTTTTATGAGTAACATCACCATAAGTGAGAAATTTTTCCATCTTCATAAGTAGACCATGAAGTTCCTTCAAATGCCCCCACTTCGGTTGCCTTAAGTTACCTTAAGGAAGTAATATTTTAAAAATTAAAAATAGTAATGAAAATCATAATATAAATATTAAATAGTGATACAACTTGGTTCAAAATCACTTTAAATATAGGTTATGATGAGGTTGAGAATTACCATATTCATCGATAGGAGCATCGTAATCATATGAGGTCGTGATATACGGTCCACCTGTTGTGTGTCCAAAATTGGTCCCACCATGGTACTTTAAAGCAAAATAAAAGAAGAAATATTATATAAATATTAAATAAATGAAATCTAATAAATAATTTTGAAATATTATTGTCAATTAGATATTATTTAAATTTTAAACCAACCATGTAGTAATTTTGGAGAGTGCCACCCCTTTGAAAGAAACGTGCGACTGCAAAAGCCACATCTTCAGCAGGTCTATGAGGGTCTTTTCCACCCCATGCTTTGAACCTAATTAATGAAAAAAAAAAAAATATGTCAAATATCTTAATTCAATATTTTTATTTTTGTAAGTAATAAAAATAATAAATTAGAAGTTTTAGAATAAATTAAAAAATAACGTAAGGAATACACACCAGCCAGTCCAATTCTCTGTCCACATCTTGGGACTGTTGGGATTATTTGGCTTGAAATTGTCACAATAAAATCCATTGCAAGTATTTATCTGTAGATAAATAAAATGCAAAAAAATGGAAAAAATATAATTAAAAATGAATATTTGAATAATAATAAAATAAATAAATAGATAAATACCATTGGTTGGGGGGCATCGGATTGTTGGCACATGATCCAAGGGACACCAACGTTGAAGGATTCTGCCAATTTAGCACACCAATTTATATATCTCTTCCCTGCTTCTCCATATGGACCCATTACATTTCCATATTCATTTTCAATCTGATGCAATAAAAATTAAATAATTATCCCATTTTTTTATTGAGAAAATTAATATTTAATCATATAAATTGATGAAATTTATACCTGTGTAAGAATGATTGGTCCTCCTTGTGGTGCCAAGAGATTTTCCTTTTTGATCATATCAACGATAAGGCTAGTGAAGTTTTGCATTTCATTCTGTACATTTGAGTAAGTAAAATTACAGGAAGATATAATCATTTCATTTAAAGAAGAAAAAAAAAATTGAATGAATTTAAAATTAAACCTTGAATATCTCATTATCGGTTCTTATCTGAATCCCTGGCATTTGATGCAGCCACACAGGCAACCCTCTGACAAATTTAAAAAATAAAAACCATAAATATTTAATTCAAATGAATAATAATTTAAAAAATAAATAAGACAGAAATTCATTATTAAAATTTTATTAAAAATACCCGAAATTCCATTCAGCACATGCATAGGGGCCAATTCGGAGAATGGCATAAAGGCCTGCATCTTGGATTGTCTTGAGAAATCTAATGAGATCGTGATTTCCCTCAAAATCGTACTGTTCAGAAAGAAATAGAAAAAATATTAATTTGAATTCTTATTATTATTATAATTATTATATTTTTATATTGTACTTAAGAGGAACGATAAAAACCTGGCGACGACGGGGCTCGTGGATGTTCCAAAATACATAAGTCTCAATTGCATTCAGACCACCTTCCTTTCCCTTCTGAATTAGATCAGGCCACATCTGAGGGAGGAAAAAAATAAATGTAAATCACACAATAATACACATTATTAGATACATGAGTTCTTATGTTTGTTTAATTTTTACTAAATTTTTTAACGTTTTTCTTAAAAATTCATCTTTTAAAATTCAAAGAGTTGGAATAACGATCAGAAACGCAACTTAACAAGATCACTCCTCATAAATTTATTCGGTTGTGTGAATAGGAAGGCTTACATATGTTTTGAAGATTAATTGGAGACTCAAAAGGGAATAAACACCTTGGTTATAAAAAAATTCAAAACAATTTTAATATTTTAGATGCTATTTCCATCGTGCAAAAGTTTATAGAATAGTTATTCAAAAACTTATTAATAAAAGAATATAATAATAAAATTGAAAAGAAAATTATATCATCGTTTATACCTCAGTCGTGCTACGTGGATAATGAATTGAGCCTGAGAGAATAATTTTTCTCTCTCCATCGATTGTAATCGCTCGCCCATCATGTGAAACTTGGATCGCAGTCGTCAGAGTTAAATATTGAAGACAGATTAAAAAATAAGCAGATAAAAGAAAAAACTTCATGCCTAAATCCGTCCTCTTTTTTAACTATCAGTGACTATTCTGTGATTCCTCTCAAATGATCTTTGTGATGTATTTATAGATGAAAATGATATCCATGAATTTAAATGAGATGAGGTTTTATCTCGTGTTTGAATTTAAAATTTTGAAGAGGACTTATCCATGAATTTAAGTGAGATGATGTTTCATCCACTGTATTTAACTGGAAAGAGTTAATTTGTTATAACTCCACGTCAAAATTCGATGGTTAAATCTGATTCAAACTCATACTAGTTGCTTTTAAACATGATAATTTTTTCACATTAAGGCACATGATATTATTGAACACCTTACCAAATTAGTTGGTTCAATTGGATTCAAACTCATATTTGTTTGTTAAACATGATAATTTTTTCACATCAAGGCACATAATATCTACTTAAATGTCGAGCCCACTAATTAGAGTGGTGATAAATTCGTTGAAAAGAACTCTTTTCATGTATGTGATCCACTAAAAATCAGTTTAATTAGATCCATCAAACTATATTTTTAAAACTCTTCAAGTATTGATCATATTAGATTGATTTTAAATAGTTAAATTTTATTATTTTTAAAATATACCTTAATTAATCTGATCAAACTTATTTTTTGATGAACTGTATAATAAAAAAGATTTTCTTTTTTCATTAGATCCATCACACACCTAACTGGTGGGTCCCACTCCTACAAAAAATGTGCAGGACATCTGATTTCTTTTAGAGAAGTGATTTACGCACCGTGAGATTTACTCACAGGTGGTCCGAATTAATATTCTTTTTTTCATTTTTCCTCATGTACCTTTTTCAATTTATATTTAAAGAAATGCCATTTCCCTTTCTCTGCTATTTCAATTCATTGTCCGTACATGCAGGGGAACTAACGAAATGTGGGTTTTAGATAAAGAAAAATTAGAATACAAAGTTAGTATTATTAAAATTTATGATTAATACAATTTAATATTAAATTTGAGTTATATTAAATACGTGGAAAAAATTGGATAGAATGTGAAAGAAAAATTAATTTTAATTTATTATTTAAAATTTATGATTTAGACTTTTCGATTTTGATAAATATAACCTATAAGATTTGAAAATTTTAAAAAGAACGACTGATTTATTCCTTTAAGATACACTAAAAAATAAGGTGATTTATTGTGTTTCGCACATATTTTTAAAATTCATAAAAGTTGAAAGATTAAAATTAAAATAATAATTTAAAGTACTTAAAATTTAAAGTGTTTAAAAATATTTTTATTTCGATTGAGATTTATTTTCATATATAGTTCTTATCGTTAAATCCATTGTCTCAGTTACAAATAGAACAAACTTCTGTCGATTTTTTTTAGTTAGTATCGTTTGAAATGTGTAGGATTAAATAAATTTTGATCGAACTTTTCAACAATTATTAAAAAAAATTCTTTTGATCAAAATATAAACTGAGCTCATCACATAAAGCCAAAGTGTGGTCCATGTTAGATTGAAAAGTTGAAAGATTATTAAATAATTTAAAACCGCCAATTTTTTAAAGCTTAAATACATGATAATCAAGTCAAAGTGTATTTTTTTTGTTAGAACTATATTCAAATATAGAATTATCTAATGTAAGTAAATTTTAAGTCCCAATTCTCACTTATTTTATATTTCTAAATAAAGTGTATTCTCAATTCATGCAATCTGTGGATATAACCCAGAGAAAAAATCTTAAAATGTCTCATCCCACAACTTCTACCCTCAAATCCAAACAACAGATAGATTAGGGGTGTGATTGTAAATACGAACTAGCCCATCTACTCTGGTAACTCATAAATTCTAGTTTCGACTAAGTTGGTAAGTTGTAATCTTTCTCAAAGACATAAAGATGGATGTTACTAGACTCCCTTAATTTCTTGGGACATGCTATTCATTTATTTCTGATTATTTTTCTCAAATCATGTTCTTCTAGCAAGATATTGTTTAGCATGCTAAGTTTAATGTATAAATAGTTAAATACCATTCCAAATAGTAGTAGTAGTAGTAATAGAGTGTAAACCTTTCCATTTAGATTTTTTGGGCAGTAAGACATTTATCCCTTTATCACTAGAAAAGAATAAGAAAAGGCTGATTTAGCAAGCCTTAGTTAATTCATATAGAACTATCGTCTCAGCTTGACTACATAAAAATTTAGTAAGTTCTGTTTCTCTTTCAGTCTTAAATGAGAACATAGTTGGTAAGTTTTCATTCTTATGATTATGGATTTGAGTTGTGTCACCCTTTAAAAAAAATTCTGAAGGAATTATGTGGCCATTGTGATGGGATCCGACAAATAGTTTGTTGTCTATTGGTAACTATCTTGAAGTGGATGTTGGTGTTGTGCCAAATTATGCGATCAGGAAAGGACCTATGGTGTTGGTGTAGAGCAAGAGGAGGATGAAGAGGAGAGAGAGGTTAAGTGACGTCTCTATGTTACATGACAAAGATTTAAATATCGGCCGATACGATATATATCAACTCTACAGAAATGGTCATCTCATTATCCGATTTCGCCAATATTGCATTTAGAAAAAAAATTGTACTGAGGACGCAGGTTTGAAATTTAAAAAACACGTGTAACGATTTGAGATGCTTGTAATTAGAGATGGTTGCATCTTGAACCTTAAAATCAGCAAAGTATGAATAGAATTTCCGAAAAAACAATGCAACAAATAAGTCCAGCGTCATTGGGGCCTGAGATCCTGAGTTGGAAAGTTTTGGAAACGTGCAAGTAGCAAGCAATTAGATATGGTTGTGTCTTGAGCCTTAATATCAGCAAAGTATGAATGAAATTTCAGAAAAACAGTGCAACAAATCAGTCCACGCTAATGAGCCTGAAATCCTGTGTTGGAAAGTTATCAGTCCAACTAATGATAGTAACGCATGAATTAACATTATCAGTAATGCTAATTTTCAGTCCAAAGCGTTAATGAACTAATTTTGAGCTAATATTAGTAGTGACAGTCAATTCTATTCTTATCTTAACCGAAGGGATTTTTTTTCAATTTCTATTTTATGTAAATATCATTTGGATCTAGAAAATAGACGATTTTTACCAAAATTTAAAAAGTTTTCATAAAAGCTATAAGCGGTTGTGACTGAAATTTCAGATATCTTGACTGATATTTTGAATTTCGTAGAAATTTTTTATAATTATTTTGAAAATATTTTAAAGTTCTTGATTTCATAACTTAAATACTATATTTAAATATGTAAAAAATATGTAAATGATAGATATTTAATGAAAAAACTATATTTTCATGAAGTACATAATTTCTTTATTTTCTATATTTTTTAAAAAAGAAACTAAAAAATGACGAGAGAATAATCTCAGCCCGGCGATATGACATTTGAACCCCTAATTACATGAATTCTTTTGCAATGTAACTAAATTCTTGGAATGCATATTATTTTAACTCGAACAGTCCAATTTCAACTAAAATTCACATCTTTACTATTTCTATTATTTTATAATTTAGAAAATTGAAAAATATGTTTTTTAAATCACTGATTCCACTTCTGCTTCCAAAGATGCATGATTCACTTAAAAAAAAAAAAAAGCCTTCATGAGGGCAATTCTAGATTTATAAGAGCAACAATAAACACGTAGACCTATATCTTGATTAAAATCTAAATGCGTAGTAGAACGCAGGAACATCCGAAGATCTAGTGCAAGCCAACACCACATTAGTCCTTCACAAATTACATTGCCGTATTATAGTCCCCCCTGTAACAACAACCCAACCTAGGAGAAAAGAGAAGAGAAGCGAGTAAAATGGAAGATGAGGTAAGTAGTTGTGATTGACACCTTGGCTGGAACAATCTGTCCAAATTTCATTCTTTAATTTTTTCATTCTGATGCAGGTCCAGCCACAGCCACTCCTTCCGACGATACGGTCTTCCCATTTACGACCTTACACGTGCCTCCCTCTTCTCCACCGAAGACCTTGGCGATCCTCTCCGTAGGGATCAGCGGCAGGTACGCCGATATGCTGTACTCCTTCTCGCTCATGTACTCCACTCCCCTGTTGTACTTCTCTGACCAGTAGGCCGCAGATGGAACCACCAGATGGGCCACCTCGGGGAACAGCGGTAGATGGTTCAGGTATCGCCACGTCCACACCGCGTACTTCTCGGCCACAGGCTCGCAACGCACGTACAGCTCTTTGGCCGTCGGCTGGAGCTTGGAGTAAGCAGCTCGCGCAATCTCTGCCGCCGTGTCCATCACGCCCACGCGCCGTACCTCGGACGCCACGGAGCGAGCGACCTCTGGAGCCTTGTGAGCCACAGAGTAAGCCTGGCTCGACACTTCCTTCACTAGAGATGGCACGTGGCTGTCAACCTCGTGCACGAAACCGTCCACCTGTCACGGGATCATGGACAAATAATAATTCTTTTTTATATAGAAAATAAACTCCTTTCCTAATTCGTAAGCTATCCCCTCTTATCCCCAACAAGGGGTTGGAGTTCTTGCTTTCGTAGTCAATCATACGTAAGCACACAGTTGCGCACATATTAAATGGTACTTAGATCGATTAAAGATGCACTGTAGCATTGTTAGTACTTGTTGGATTTATTAAAACTGCCGTATTAAAAATCAATTATGATTCAAACTTCAAAGCATTAGAGAATAGAGATGATAAGGGTGACCATATAGACACCGATGCTTTCTGTTAGCAGACACCGAATTTTAGATTTTAGGTGAAAATTACCATTCTGCCCTTCACGCATGAAGGAATCGATCGGTTGATTTCCGAACGGGTGAAAGAAAACACTAAAACAGATCGATCGCACGATGCAGCGATCGATCCGTTTTCAAATGAAAAATCAGCAGCGTAACAGATCGATCGCACGATCGATCTGTTTAAAAATAATTATATTATTTAAATAATAAAATTTCCTTTAAAACTTTACACTTATTTTTTAAGCACTTTGTATTTCCAAAATTTCTCAAATTGAATATCTAGACTAATTAAAATAATCTGATAAAAATACCTTAAGACTTCAAGGTCTTTTGACACTCATAAATATTTAAAACACAGTATTTTACAAATAAGGGTATCCCTAGGGTATGTCAAAAATACATTTAGGAGTGTTAAACATTTAGGAGTGTTAAAAGACCTTGAAGTCTTAAAGTATTTTTATCATTAAAATAATCTGATAAAAATACCTTAAGACTTCAAGGTCTTTTGACACTCCTAAATATTTAAAACACAGTATTTTACAAATAAGGGTATCCTAGGGTATGTCAAAAACACATTTAGGAGTGTTAAAAGACCTTAAAGTCTTAAAGTATTTTTATCAGGTTATCGTAATTAGTCCGGATATTGAATTTCAGAAATTTTGAAAATACACAGTGCCTAAGAAATAACTTTAAAGTTTTATCTCCTAAATGTGTTTTTGACATACCCTAGGATACCCTTATTTGTAAAATACTGTGTTTTAAATATTTAGGAGTGTCAAAAGACCTTTAAGTCTTAAGGTATTTTTATCAGATTATTTTAATTAGTCCAGATATTAAATTTGAGAAATTTTGAAAACACACAATGCTTAAAAAACAAGTGTAAAGTTTTAAAGGAAAGATAAAACTTTAACATTATTTTTTAAACACTGTGTATTTTTAAAATTTCTCAAATTAAATATCCGGACTAATTACGATAACCTGATAAAAATACTTTAAGACTTCAAGGTCTTTTAACACTCCTAAATGTTTAACACTCCTAAATGTATTTTTGACATACCCTAGGGATACCCTTATTTGTAAAATACTGTGTTTTAAATATTTATGAGTGTCAAAAGACCTTGAAGTCTTAAGGTATTTTTATTAGATTATTTTAATTAGTCTAGATATTTAATTTGAGAAATTTTGGAAATACACAGTGCTTAAAAAATAAGTGTAAAGTTTTAAAGAAAATTTTATTATTTAAATAATATAATTATTTTTAAACAGATCGATGGCACGATCGTGCGATCGATCTGTTACGCTGCTGATTTTTCATTTGAAAACGGATCGATCGCTGCATCGTGCGATCGATCAGTTTTAGTGTTTTCTTTCACCCGTTCGGGAATCAACCGATCGATTCCTTCATGCGTGAAGGGCAGAATGGTAATTTTCACCTAGAATCTAAAATTCGGTGTCTGCTGACAGAAAGCATCGGCCCGATAATAATTGTAGAGAAAACGTTACTTTTTAAGCGAGACTAGTCATGCTATGCTAATCCGTTTGACTAAGATAACCAATAACACTTTAAATGAACCGTGATCACTTTCACTTCATGTGAAGTAGACCAATGACCGGTGATTTGAGCGTGACAATGTGCGATTTTAACAGGGAATCTATTTGGGCATTTCATATTTTTTAAATGAGTTGTTTTATTTTACTTTGAATGAATTGAGTTGTTTTATTTTTATTTTATTATAATAAATGAAAAATAAAAATAAAATAATTTATTAAAAATTGAAGTAATGAGTAGTTTTATTTTACTTTATTATAATACATGAAAATAGAAATAAAATAATTTATTAAAAATTGAAAAGCAGTAATAATAATATTATTATTAATATTAGAATAAGAATTCTCATTGGACATGAATTTTATTATATTATTCGTTTTACCCTTAGAATCTAATGGAATCGGCTCTCGAGAGAAGAGACCCATTCACTTAGATTACTGAGGCTGCAATATAAGATAACTGACCTGTCCACTAAAATTACGTAAGTGCGAGACTATTTTTTCAAACAAAATAGTAAAGACTGAATTTTTTTTTTTCTTAATCTTTTCATATAGAAAAGATAAAATCCACAATCCTCTAAATAGAGTGTCCCCTTACATAAAATATCGGTGAAAAGATCCCTACCTTAATAATAACAATAATAATATTAATAATAAGCTTGCAACTTATATCTTCCTTATCATCAACCACCTCCTCTTCCTAAAACACCACCTCTCACACTAAATCGAAAAACAGTTGAGAACGCAACTACGAGAGGCGTATTAAGAGGAAATTAAAGCGGGAGGCAGTAACAGGCTCTAAGGGGAGCAGAGCAGAGCAAGGTAGGTTGAGCACACTCACCTTACTGTCAGCGAACTTGAGGAGATCGAGGGGCAGATCGTGGAATTTCTCGTAGACGGGGCCGATCACCGTTTTAACGGCGCCTTCGACCGTCTGGACGCCAGGCTTCAAAGGGCCAGAATTCTCCTTAGCGAAGTTGTAGATGCTCGCCACCAAAACTATCGCGTGCACCGCCGCTACTTGCACGAATTCCAGATACTTCAGGCTCGGCACCTGAACTTGAACCTACAATCAATTACAAATTCGAATCTAATCAAGATCTAACAACTCTCATTAGTTCGATCTAAAAAACATGACTTGAATCCCATCTCTTTTCCTAATTGAATGAAAAAATAAAAATAAAAGACCGCTCATATCTTCAAAATAGTTCTTTTATAGAAAGGAAAAACCTAATCTAGTTTTTATTTCTCAAAATACAAGCTAATCCAAAGTAGAACCGTAAAGCACTTCTTTGATAGGAAAGAAAATTTAGAGATCAGATGAAGTTAACCACGTAAAAAAGATTACTTTATGAATAAATGTTTTTATTTTCATGCATCGATTTAAAAATAAAATTAATCGCCTATCTCAAGAAAAAATATTAATAATCCAATTTTTCCCTCAACCGTATAAAACATTAGAGCTGAACAGGTATAGATTTGCAGTTTCTTCGTTATTTGAGACAATCAACTATGATATAAGGTTCTGATTTCTCCACTCGAGATAGAAATCGTCCCAACTCTGATTTCTCCACTTCAGATGAATTATATTAAAAAAAAACTCTAATAGATCCGGATGAAAGAGAAAAATCAATTAAAGAAATAGAAGAATACATAAAAACGATCTCAGAGAATCAATCAATAAAGAAATACATCAAAAACTCCAAACAAAATACATTCGGAGAATCAAATCAAAGAGGACATACATAAAAACAAAAAAACAAAAAACTGGAATTGATTTGGGGAGAAAAATTCGAAAAAGGTGAAAAAAATCTAGAATTATTCGAACCACAAATACACGGAAATAGGAAAAAAAATAGGTCTAAGACCTTAATAAAGGAGAAAATATGGAGAAAAAAAAATACCGTTTCTGTTTTCTCGGATTGCTGCTTCGGATCTGTTTCTGCCATTTTTGCGATTTCTCGTATCTCTTTTAGGAAGAAAAATTGCAAGCTCAGACTTCTTGAATGCGAAACGAAGGGCTTGGAATCAGGAAAGGAGAAGCAAATGGTTCTAGAAATTTCTATGGCAGACCAGAGGAGAGACTTGGAACGGTATTTATAACCAAGTCGAATCCACACCGCTCATCTCTAAACCATCCAAAAGCTGCCTCGGAAACGTCTCGATACACGTGGCGCAATTTTATTGGGTGTGTGAGCTCCCCTGTGCCGATGTGGACAACTTCTAGATTAAGCAAGAAGGTAACGGAGCCTACCGACGTTCGTCGCGCTTGGTGTTTGTTTCTGCGTCATTTTTATTTCCATCAAGATAATTTCTTCCTTTACTAATCTATGCATTTAACAGTATTACTACAACGATTTTCGTAAGTTAGTTTACACCATATATAATTCGATAATTTTATTAAAATTCACAAATAGATAAGTTGAAAAGGTCTTGATTTATATATGTTATTTCTAAAATTATTTTTATAAAATAAAAGAAATTATATTTTAAAATTATAAAAGTTATGTATTTATTCAATAATATAAATTTATAAATTAAATCAATAGACTCTAAAAGTTAAATTTGATATAGATGTAAATCATGAAGCATAGAAGAGAGGAGAAAGGGGAGAGAGAGGATGGATTTTTCTAAACTAATTTAGAGTTATATATATTGTTATTTAAGTTAAATAAAATATATAATTTGAAAATCGTCTCTATCACTACCTTGATCACATTTTTCATAGGAATGCAAATGGGCTGGTCCGAACCACCCCTCAGTCAATTGGGGCTAATGCCCAAATTGCAAACATAGGGGTTACACTACTTACATAGATGTAGTTCAACTGGTTGCCTCTCGTTTGAAAAAGTGGAAGATTGCAGGTTTGAATCTTCATGGTCTAACCTTGGTCTGTTCTACAGGTAATAAGCTCACCCATGTATGTTTTACGTAGGATATCCTACAGTTTTTTACACGTAAATTCAAAAAAAAAAAATTTAGAGCTGCACCTACATTAAACACATATGGGCCTAATTTATTTTAAGTCAAGGCTTAGGTCTTAAAAAATAAATAATGTCCCTTATAGACCATCAGGTTATTGGATCCTTACTCAATTTAGTTCTAATCAATAACTACTATTAGTTTATTATAATATTAAGTATTAATTAATTATTGTTTATTGCACACAAATTTTTAACAGGATTTATCATCTAAATCAAAGTTCTTTTCCCATCACATAAATCATCACTATAACTATTAATTTTATGACATTTATCATATCAATTGAGTTCTCAAGTTATTATTTTACTTCTAATCAACTTATAAACCTTGGTCTGGGCCCTAGTCGAGTAGATTCGGGCTCTAAAATTTTTGGGTAAAGCATGCTTTTTATAAACCAAGCTTCACTCAAGCTGCACTCCTACATTTTCATCCTCATAAATACCTTTTCCTTGATAATATTGAAAATGTCAATTTTTTTTTTAATTTTTTTTTTTTGACATTTTATTTAATATAAAATTCATATTATATTGACTTTCTTTTCATTTATAATTACAACAAATAGACAGATCTATAAAATTAAAAATTTGTAAATCTTAGTTAGATAAATCAATTTATAAATATTTTTGGTATTCGAAAAAGGTAGTTTACTCAAAGCATGAACTCTCAAATGTTCTAATGGATTTCATTATAGTGTAAAATCCATTCCACAGTTAAAATAATTGAATATTTGAATAAATCATTATATTCTAAAAAATAAAGCTGAACGAAATCATCTTAACCATTTATATTTTAATATTGAAATTAAAAAAATATTATTTTTTCTTAACTACATGCTCAATTCGATGACATTAATAATCTTGGTGTGCCCTAAAAGTAGTGATTCACCCATTGGAATTTAGTAGGATTGTGTTTAAGTTTTCTACACGTAAATTAAAAAAAAAAAGACATGAATGAAGTTTGAATAAAAATCCCAACAATTTTAACCAAAACTTTTGCTTTTAAAAGAAAAGAATATTTTGAATAATTTAAATTTATCATTAAATAGACCTCATACAAGACCATGCACCCAGATTGATTTTAGTTTTTCCTCTCAGGCTATAAAACTAAACGATTGAAACTTTAGTTACCCAACTAATTTATAAATATTTCGATTAATATATAATATAACCTAAGTATTTTCATCTTATATAATATTTAAAAATAGCTCTACAAATGATAATTTTGTGCGTTTGCTGGAAAAATATCAAATGTTATTATCAATAATGCTGTTGCTTTTGATAAAATAAAATCTTTATACAGTCAATTTACAATTTCTAATTATTAATATATTTTCTTTAATTACTATATTATTTATACAATAATTTTCTTTATTGCATTATATAAGTATAAGAATTAGTTTCCCATGAGTCCTATTGGTCCATATAAATGTGGTCTAGTGCGTGGGAACAGATGAATTTGAAAGTAATTTTCAAAATATGTTTAGCATAAAAAAAGTCATTTGACAAGTCATATTTTTAGGGCTTAAAAATTAAATGAAAATAAAACCAATTTTGTATAAAATTTAATCCAAATAATGAGATTAATATGAAAATAAATTTAAATTGAATACAACTATAATAATTAATGGTAGATAAGTGAAACGCAGTATAGATCCACATGAGCAAGGGTTTAAATATCGACTAATACAGTATATATCAGTTGTACATTTTTCATATCAATGATATCAGCCATGATATCGGTGATATGAGTGATATCATCGAGTAAATATCGGCCGAAATTTGTGGTTTTTTTTTTCTAAATTTTTTCTAAAAAAAGAGAAGCATGTTTTTAATTTAAAAAAAAATCGGTATTAAAAAAAAAAAAGATAAAGATATCAACTGATATCTCAGTTGATGTCCGATATATTAGATTTAGGATTTAAATTATTTTAAATATTAAATTTTAGATGACTTTATAATGTATTTTAAAGTTTGTATCAAAGTAAATGATAGAACTACTATTTTTTTTTTATAAAAATATCCTAATAAAAGAGAAAACAACTTATAAATCAATTGGAGTTTGTCCTTCTTAATTGTGGAAAGTAATTACTAATTACAGATTTACAGGTAGCCTTATCGCATTTTTTTTAAGAATTAAAAATAGACTTTTTGCCAAATACCCTGTCTTCACTCTTCACAGTTCACAGTTCACAGTTCACAGTTCACACAGCAAAGCGCAGAAGCAAAGAAATGGAGGCCGTCCATATATCGGCCATGGGGTGGGCCACACAGAGGATCGAGCCGAAGTCTTTGATGGAGTAAAATAGGTTTTAATTTACAGAGCCATTCTGATCAGATCAGTTGGCGGTATACCATCTGTTGACACGTGTCTACATTGTCAGAGATAATTTGAATGGCACACTTTCCTATACGTGTTGGGTGAATTTGGATCTCCTCTGCTCCGGCATGGGCGGCACGTGTGTTGATGGACGCGGTGGGCACAGTTGCCAGGGTTGCATGTCCTTGTCGACGTCGTAACTTGGATTGAAATAAAAAAATAGATTTTACTTAATATTGATGGTATTTTTAAATTTATTATATTTTTATTGTTAAAATATTTTTATTATATTAATAATTGGTATAACAGTAAATTTTTCATAATTTCTGTATATTTATCCGTATGAAGTAAATTTTTGATTAATCATAATAAATGATAATATCATAGTAGTATCTTGATATAGTATTGATAATTTTTTTATTAATATTTTATATTTTTTAAATATAATATTTTTGTGAGATTTTTCTATTAATTGCTCTTAATATCTTGAGAACAGTATTTGTAATAATAAATTTTAATTTGAACACTTATTTTTCAAATAAGATTTTGTTTTTTATTTTATTTATGAGTTGATGATAATTTAATAAAAATAAGATGAAAAACCATAAAAAATGTTCCTAGTTAAGATAAATATGAGAAGCCTAAAATAAGAAAACTTGAAAGTCTAGACGCGAAGGGTGAGAAGAACAGACGGTCTCATCTCTTGCAATTTGCGGTTTTGATGGCCCCACTTCGCTTGGTTTTTGTTAAACCGCCGGTACTCGTCCTTTCTAGAAGGAAAAAGAATTCTCTCCAATTTATCACGAAAGGTATCTCCGCCAACGAATCAAATTACCCCTAATAACGGGGGTAATGGGGAGTTAGCCCAGTACCATTGTTTGGTAATGGAGGGCTTTCTACCTTTTTGAAAATCCCTTGAACCAGAGGTAAAAATCTCGACATCGACTGGTATTTCCGTTGATGAATTTCTCTCTTCTATTTTTTTTTTACAAAAATGACCAATATTGGCCGATACGATATACATATCATATCGGCTGAGATTATTACCCCTGCCTTGGAACATGGAGGTTTTTAGAAAACCCTTGTCCCTTTTTACCCCTCTTTACCCTCTCTTTGTACCTATAGAGCAAAAATATTTTAAAATATTTTTTAATTAATGAATATTATTCAATGATTATATTTTATAAAATTTTAATTTTATTTTTTATATTATATGAATTTATTAAAAATTATTAATCCCTATAAAATTGTTAATATATCAAATTACTTCCGCTTACAATTATCAAATAAGATTTTTCACTATTAAGATAATTTTTTATTTTACCATTACCAAACAAGATAAGAGTAATTCCTATTCAAGGGTGACCCTTGCTTAAGGGTTATCCCTATTCAAGGGTAACTCTTATAAAATTTACCCCTCATCCAAAGACGGCCCAAATTCTTAGAAGGGGTAATTTGCATCCAACTTCTTAGAAGGCCAGCTGATCTATTATAATTTAATTTTGAAATGACCTTTTTCTTTTAAAAGACAATGACCTGTATCAACTATAATTGTCCAATTTTGAGTTTTTTTATTTTCAATCAATAATTATTTTACATTAATCATATTCAAAATTATATCAATATAATTTAAATTCTTAACATCCTAACAGTTGTAAATAATAGAGTAAAAAGATTTATTTATTTTATTGCACAACAGATAAAGAATGAAATTTATGACTGTTAGGTTGTTGCATTTTGAAAGTCAGTTATCTACGTGATTAATTTAAATCTCTTAAAAACTGTAATCTTCCTTTTTAATTTTTTATCCTCATTCCGAATGTTATTGATATGGGATTGTAGTCTCACTTTTTAATAGTCTAATAATCATATTTAAATCTATTATAATTTTAAAGAAATACTGAACACTATTTTAATCAAAAGGAATTTTTGAGACTAAAAAACATTCAAATGATATTAATTTGATTCTTGTAAGGTTTTACCTGACAAAATTAGAATTAAATAAATTTAAAATTTCATAATTGTCAAACATAGTCTAAGGCATTGGGTAATGGAAATGAAATAATAGATTAGGCCTCCGATACATCATAAATGTAAAGCAATAAAGTAAGATAAGTAGATTATGAAGTTAATTGTTGTCAAAATTAGTCACATTAATTCACTCTTTTTAACAATATGAAAAGGGAATATAAAGCTTATGTAGTAATTTATAATTTTTAGGGTATGCCACGTGGAAGATGACTGTGATTCCCAATCTCATAGAATGAAAACAACCTTCTTATTTTTTAAATACTGCAATTCAACTTCATGAGATTTTTAAGCGTCAAACTTAGGCTAAAATTTGGTATTGAATAGTTAAGATACGTTCATTTTAAGTGGTAATCTCTAGCTGAGAGATGTTAAATTTGAGCCTCCATGATCTTACTTGATATGTTTTAAAGGCAGTGAATATTATCCGTAGGAGTTGTACGTGGAGTCTTCTACGTTTTTTCACACGTAAATTAAAAAAAAAAGATATTTTCATTTTATAAACTTAAGTTAAAAGCTAGAATACTTTAGTCTTAATCAAATTTCAAATTTTTTGGATAAAATATTAGAATTTTTTATTATAAGCATCATATCAAGTCAAATGCTCTTTTACTATTAAAGAACTTTATGGTTATCACTTAATACTAAAGTCGATTTGAGTAAAAAGGAGCCCATCAACTTTATCTAAAGCTTTTCATTTTTGGTACAACACTATCATATTTCACTTTAAAGTTATCGACCATTCATATATTTATTAATGTATCATCTATTTTTTTAGATTTATATTATAAGATCGAATAATTTTATTTATTAAGGTGTTCAGATATTTTAAATCATTCGAGTAATTAATGAGATATGTACAAGTCTTGAGAACTCTATAAATAATGATTATTTAGAGTGGAGTGAGAATCGAATTTTGAAGTCTCATTTACTCTGAATCTCCATCACTTCAAAACCCTTTAAGTTATAAACGAAACTTAATAAGTTGGTGAGCTACATCAATTAGGATTAGATGTCTAATTGAGCTACATCAATTAGGATTAGATGTCTAATTTTAGGAGTTCTATGTTTGGATATTTTCTAACATGATATGTTTCCTTGTAAAGCATTAGCTAGACCCAATATGGAATTTTTACTGCTAGACCCAATATCACTCTAAATTCGAACCCAATATTCATTTTTTAACTTAAATTTTATAGTACCAAGCCCAATACTCTAAATGTTTATTTTATCAAGCCTAATGTCCATTTTTAAACTAATTTTTTTTCATTCAAAACCTTAATATACTCATTATAAGTCTAGAATTTATCATTTCAACTTAATACAATGTTTTATATATAGTTATATACCCATACGCTATGAACTTTTAAACTTATACAACATTTAACATCAAATAAAAGTAAAAAATCTAAAAAAAGAGAGGATAAACTAGAACTGAAAATATAATTGGGTTTATTATCCTTAATGAAAAAACATTAAATAAGAAAATATAATTTATCCCTTTTCCTCAGAAATAGGACAAACATTGGATGGCAAATCAATAAACCTAACATTCTACATATGTTCATGATATTATGATAACTACGTGGAAATATGTTGATGATATTATGAAACAAGTTGAAAGTAACAACCTAACATTCCTACATATGTTGATGAAAGCAAGGATTAAAGTTGTCAGCTATTAACAATTGGTAAAAACTTTCGCAATGGAAGCTTTTGATTGATGAAAGTCATTTCATCTGACATCATCACCATCATTGTCATATCCCACATTCCACCTAGGTTTAGCATTTTATGCTATATCTTCCATTCAACGTGATTAAAATAAATAATTTGTTCTCTTATAATTAATTAAAATAAATAATTTGTTCTCTTATAATTAGTAATTGAACCCAACTCTCTCTCTCTCACATCAACAACCTTTTTTTTTGGAGCAGGATAGTTGTTCAAAAGGCTACTAATAAGAAGAAACTCCCATTCAAGAAAGGGTAGAGAAAAAAAAAAGGAATTAAAGGATTAGGAAAGTGATAAATTAGGGAAAATCTAATAATAAAGTCATAAACAAAGTTCAATATGAAGCGTACAATGATAAATATGCAGAGTCGATAATCAAAGGAGAAAAGATAATAATTAAGAGAAAGAAGTAGTAGAGATCTAGATGATATAAGATGCATTAAGGACAAAACTGAAAAGTTTTAGTTAAAGATGCAGAAAAAAAAAATGTGAATATTGAATTTGATGGTAAAATTCAGGAAGCAAATATGGGTATGGTGAACAAAATATCAAAAGAAATACAACAACCTTTGAAAAGGATGATGAAATGGAGCAGGGGTGAAAAAGCGGCTCGACCGATAATTCGGCCAATATGATTCTCTCTCCTGTTTTTTTTTTTAAATATCAGTATTATTTTATTATTTTATTTTTTCTGAATTTAAAAATACAAGAAAAAACTTTTTTTTTTAAAATTGAAAATATAAATATCTACAGATATCAGCCGATATTTTGACCCAGACCCATCACCGTTTTGATTTTTTTTTTAAATACCGATATTAATCGTATCGGCCGATATCAGACCGATATGATTAGACGAGATATCGGCCATATCGGCCGATGTGATTACTGTACGGCTGATAATATACGTATCGACTGTTTTTATTCGACTCTTTAATACCGAATGATATTGGTCGATACATTTCGTATCGGCCAATATCAGTACCCCTAACGTATCGACCAATATCAGTACCCCTAAAATGGAGAGTACTAGGCCCGATGATATTGCTAGTAAAGTCTGGTTAATACTAGGTGAAACCAGGGTTTGTTGGTTAATCAGACTATTCAACATAATTCTAACTTAGAAAATAATGCTTGATGAGTAGTACAAAAGTATGACCACCTCTTTTTATAAAAATAAAAGAGAGACTCAAAATTGCTCAAATTATTGAGCTATTAAACTTATGAGTCGTAATTTGAAATTATGAAAAAAAGGTAATAGAAGCTCATTTCAAACAAGAGATAAATATCTTATAAAATCAATTTGAATCTATCTTTATATTAAGATAGCTCAAGGAGTAGTTTCTAGAGAAGAAAATAGAACCTACTTATGTAAAAGGTTTTCATTGACTTGGAAAGGGCATGCGATAGGGTACAAAGTAAATTAATATGACAAATGCTGAAGAATGAAAAACACCCTCAATAAATGCGGAGATTATGCAAGATATGTACGAATGAGCAACCACTATTGTTAGAATAGTGTGTGGTGAGATGAAAGAGTTTCCAGTTTGAGTGGGACTCCACCAGGGATTTACATTTAGCCCATATTTATTTGTTCTAGTCATGGACAACTAAACAATAGAGATATCAGATGAAGTGTCATAGTATATTTTGTTTGCAAGAATGTTAAAGCAAAGCATCAATTGAATAATAAACTAGAACTATACCTTAAAAAAAAAACTGGAACTATGGAGGAATTTTTTTAGATAAATGGTCTAAAAATTAGTAGATCAAAGCTCGAATATATGAGTTGTAACTTCAGTGGAATAGAAGATGGGAAAATGACTCGATTAAAATTATAAATAGCATAAATATTAAAAAATGGAAATCACCATACATTGCAATAAATTTAGATACTTCGGCTCCATGTAGACAATAGTGAAGGGTTCAATAAATAAAAACTGGATACACAAGTAAAAAGTTAACTGTGGGTCCTTCACTATGGGTCTTCATAAGCGCAATATCGAATCCAGATACACATGTAAAAAGTTGTATGATAATTTTGATGAACTAATTATATACTCCCTCCGTCCCAATTTAGTTGTCTTATATGGACTTTAGAATTGTTCCAAAATTGTTGTCCCATTTAGCATAAAATGTATTGAAAATGTATGAGATCACATGTAGTGCTAGCCTTATATAGAGAGTTTCTTAAAAAATACAAATTTTCAAATGAGATAACTAAAATGGGACAGAGAGAGTATTAATCAAAGATACTCCTTGATTTTGAGGTTGTTAAGTTAATGGTCATATTGAATTGTTTTAGATGAATTTAAGTCAGTGGTATATATTGCTTAAATTAATGTAAAATTGTAATATATGATAATTGATGGAGTGCAAAGTGTCATAGAGAGCCTCAATTGATGATAGACGAGACAGAATAGTAAAAAATTCTAAAATTTTCGCTCATTCTTTTTGGCCCTCGTGATTCCTTTGAAAATTTGGGAATTTTTTATAGACTAGGCGTGTTTGGTAAAATTCTATTATAATTTTTTAGAATTTTGAATTATGAAGTTTTGAATTTTGATAAAATTATGAAATTAAAAAAGTTAAAAGTTTTAAAATTCTCTATTTGATTCATCTTAGAATTGGACTTTGAATTTTAAAATTCTAATAATTTTTAAATCACATAAAAATTTGTTAAACAACATGTTATAGCATATTTTTAGCTTAGTCATTAAGTGCAAATGATTCATACACGACTACAATATTAAAAACAAAATATCAATTGAGCCCCAACATACTCTTATTACTTATTTAAATTAAGTTGACTAAAAATATAAGCATTAAATTAAAATTATAAATAAACTGACATGATGTATAATGATTTTATTAAAATAGAAGAATAACAAAAATAATCAAATGCTAAAAATTCACATGGGTGTAGCTCAACTGGTTGCCTCCTGCTTCAGGAACTGAGAAGTGGCGGATTCGAACTTCCATGGCCTAATCTTAGTATACCCTAAGGGTAGTGGATTCACCTGTGGGGGGTTTTACGCTCGATATCCTACGATTTTTCACATGTAAATTAAAAGAAAACCCCATCATTATAATGAACTTCATTCAATGGTGTAATTTTTTAACTTTTCAAATTTTCATCACGTTATTATTTTAAATTATTTTTAATAATAAATTTTATTAGCTTATGGTCCAATTGTTCTAAACAAGATTTATTTTAAGTGAATTCGATGTTAAACATAATTAATTAAAACAGACCCATGTGTGAGCCCTAGATGGGCAAATGATAGAGACACGCATTTGAAAAGACAAAACTATCGACTTAATCTTCCCATTCACAATTTCTTTTCCAATCTACTCTTGCAATCAGTCATTTTCATTTCTTACTTTTTCTTTTCTCTTTTCTCAAGAGATAAAAATTGTCGGTTTAAAAAAGCAAATGAGATATTGAAAAGTATAAATAACTATAAAATAGAATAAAAACCATAAAATATTTTAAAATAATAAGAATGAAAATTCTATGATAAATTATATTTTTTGCATTCTCGTATGCCTCATTAGTGGTATTCCATCTACCAGTAGTATACTATTATTATGTTAATTTTATTATTTGGATATAAGTATTTAATAATATAATACATTTTCCAGCATTTCAATGCATTGAAAAGAAGTAAAAAATGTTTATGTATTGACACTATAAAATAGATAGATAGTTGTCACATAAAAATATTAAATTTGGCTATAAAATAAGAATCAATAACACTAAAAATATAATAATGCATTAATTTTAATATGGAGAATTTCTTTTAATGAAATTGACTTAGTAAAATAATGAATTACACTAAGCTCACATAATTTACTGAATTTGATTTAAACAAAATTCAACAATGATGTGATGTCAAATTCACTTCCTATCAACCGTTCATTTCATCTACTTTAAGTTAAATGAATAAAGGTATTTGAATGAGACCATTTCTTATATTAGTATATTTATAATTATTAATTTAATTTAGTGGAAATAGTGGAACTCATAGTGATGTATATTACTATTAATCTTAGTGAAATTAGTAAACTTCCTATCAACCTTATAGAATTTTCATTTTATGTCTAATTTATAATTATTATACTTTTCAACATCTCATTTCTCTTTATTTAACAAATTAACAATTTTACTTATTCCATTTTAAAAATGTAAAGAAAAAAAAGTAGAAAATGAAAATGACCATTGTAAGAGTAGAATAAAAAAAGAAATTGTGAATGGCTTCAAATGGGTAGTTTTATCTTTTTAAGAGGGGTGCCTCTATAATTTTCTTAAAAATATCATAATACAAAAACCATTTTTTGAAAGTTTAGAAATAATAATTTTCAAGTGAATTTTGTATTCCTGAATTTGGCAACAAATTTTCATCTAAAAAATTTCAGATGAATCAAACAATAAATTTTGAATAGAATCACAAAATTCTAAACACCAAAGAGGCTATGTGAGTGATCCACATGTGCAGTAATAATTTTTGTACTTTTTAATTATGCATAAAAAACTACTTCTGATGACCAAGGCTTAGAAGTCTATAACCATGAGGTTAAGATCGTACTGAAGCTTCATTCTGTTTTTATTAATATTATTTATATATAAACATATGTATTAATAAAATAATTAATGAACGAACTGAAATTACTCTGATCTGTTCGTTCTTCATTTGAATAAACATAAATTACATTGATAGTTCTTATGGACGAGTATATTCATTCGAATGAATTGAAAATGAATTAATTGTTTGTTCAGATGATAGAACACGGAGAGGTAGAATAATAATTTTATCTAAATTTTTTTAAATTGGAGGAGAAAAAATGAGCGTCTCTGTGGGCACCTATTTTAAATGGGCTAAAGCTAAGAAATCTTACATTATTCCATCCACGTGGACTCTCAGATGACACTTGCCACCCTTTGAGTTCTGTAAATGCTACTTGTCTCAACAATACCAATCTTCATGCATGGCTCTAATCTACTCATCACACTCTTTCTACCCTCAATTTCTACTTCTTCTCTTCTACTTATTTCTCCTTTCAGAATTCAGACAAAGAGAGAGAGAAAGAGACTCTTCTACAGTTCTACTTCTGCTTCTTCGTTGTGAGAGAGAGAGAGAGAGAGAGAGAGATGGGAGAGAAGAACGTAGATACACACAAGATGTCAGATGAAGAAGTAAAAAGGTATGGATTGGAAGGGGCGAAGAGGCCTCCAAAGCAAAACCCAGGAACCGTACTGCACCAGCGCCGCGCTGTGCCCTTTACAATCAAGCAGATGGCGGTCACCGGATTTCTAATCGCGGCCACTATTGGCTACTTCACTCTCTACGCTAAGGCCAAGCCTGAAGCCACTGCCGTCGACGTTGCAAAGGCTACCGTTGGTGCATCCGGCAACAACCGCAACGGTCCATCCAAGTAGCTCTTTTTACTTAAAAAAAAAAAAAAAAGACGAGAGAGGAGAGAAGATGAAGATTGTCTTATGTAATTATGGTTGGTACGAGCGTTGTTCAATGTCTTATACAAATTTTCATTCAATCATTCTATTGTAGGAAATGTTTTTATCGGTAAAATATTACTTCGATAAAATATTACTATCGTCATATCTACGGACACGACTGGTAAATTTTCAATAAAATTATTTTAAAAATGTGATAAATACTAATATTGCATCTCGATAAATTTTTTATTAAGATTTTTATTTATTCTATATTATTTTTTAAATATTACATTTTCAGAAAAAAAATTCTCGCTCTTAATATCCTAAGAAAATTATTTGTGACTTTGATTTTCAGTCTCTTTCTTTCTTTCTTATTGATATTAAACAAAACGACAATGTCATGTCGACATGACATTTGATAATAAAGTGAAATTAAAATCATACAAGATATAATTGTTAGTTGTAATTTTTTTGAAAAAGCTTCTACCTCCAAATACGTAAAATCACTAAATTTAAACAGAAAAAAAAAAAAAAAACATAACAATTAAGATAGAAGTGGAGTTCTTTATCACTTATTGGTTTTATTTTCTTAGATTTAGATTAAAATGAATTTTTCATAATTATAATATAGAGATTCTTACGTTATCTTCTCCAATAATTTAAAATGTTTTCACAATTAACTGAGTTACACCATATTAGAGTTTTGTATATAACTTTGTGAAAAATAGAATAAATGAAATAAATGGGATGACGATGTTGTTGTTCTTCTCAACTATTGTCAAAATCTAAAATTAGTGCAGTATTAAATTAAATTTTAGGAAATTGTAAAATCTTTATGACCCGACAAATTGAGTTCGTATCAATCTACATTAGTACTACGGCAATTAAATCTCAGTGAAGTCTCTAGTTTTCTTCACAGGTTGTAAGGAGGTTGATTTGCCTTTCTGTACATGGTGTTATATTTTGGGATTTATTTTTGTAAATAGTAACTTCTATCTAATTTAAATATCTACATTTCCTATTAAAAAAAAGAGAAGGGATTTATTGGTTCTGATTGGATGGTTGATGTAATTGGAGATAATCATAAAGCATTGATCATCCTTTTCATCTCGGCAGACCTCCTTTGATTGAGATCAGCAATGGCCCTCTCAGTGAGAACATGATTGATTCGGCACATTGACTTCCTCACCTGCATTTTTTTAGCAATAAATAAAGGTGCATAGAATATCTCATGGAACAAGCAAAACAAAAACTGTACTATTGGGGTACATTAAATGTAATCATAGGCCCTGATGCAATTTTCGTTGAGAAAAAGAGGAAAAATAGATGCCCATAAACCAATTGCAATTTGAGTGAAGCATCCTGTGACATCGAGTGAGTTGGTTAAGACAATAAAGATGACCCGGTTAGGTTCATATTGAGCTGCCAATTAAATACATTGGTTGCATGAGTAGTGGTCCTAAGGTGGTGAGGAGACGTGGTCTCCTCCATTAGGTTCGTCCAAGTTCAACATAAATGGTGCCACTTTTAAAAAATCGGGCCCAATAGGGATAAGGTGAGTGATTCGAGATTCAAAGGGTGTTTCTTTGTTGATGTTTGTTGAACCTCTTTTTATAAGGGATTCAAACGAAGTAGAACTCATAGCTATTAGAAGGGATCTTGTATTGTGGAGGTCTGAGAGTCAAGGGAAATTTATTATAAAAGAGGACTCAGCAAATGTCATAAAATGGGCTAAAGGGAGAAAATGCCCATGTGGAGATTGATGGCAGTTGTGACGGAAATTAAGAACTTGTACATAAGTTTAGAGGTTTCCTTTCCTGTGAATGTTCCTTGAGGCCTTTCTTTGGTTGTATATGGTATCTTTGTATATTATAGGTATTTTGGGTCTATGTCTCTTTAACCCTACTATTGTATCTTTACTATCTCTTTTTAATATATTTCATCCAATTACCTCTGGTAAAAAAATATCAGCTAAAGAACAAGAGTATGTCATTGATCTCTCAGTGAATTAATTTTCCTTTCTTCACTCATTCTGCCCAGATATACCCTTTCAAGTTTCAAATAATGGAAGTGTTTGTGGGGAAAGTTTGGATGTTGTAAGGATCACTGCATATAACACAACATTTTTTAATTTTATATCTCCAAATTTCTTCCCAATTTGCTTGAACCCAAGCTTCTCAACTGACCTTGAACCAAAATACGATTGAAGTGTAAAGATTGACAGCATTAAACAAGCACAACAACCCAGCTAGTGGGGCTTCCCACAAGTGGAGAATTATCAATGTTTGAATAAGCATGACTCACAAGCTCACCTGTCAGTTCCAAGGGTTGGAATTTAGACCCAACCCACATACACCATTCAAACCATAGATCAAGCACACACCAAGCAAGAACATGAAGAACACAGGATATACATGGTTCGGCAACGTTGCCTACGTCCACGAGGCATGCAAAGATCACACTAAGAGGAAGAATGCTTAATACATGCTACAAGGATTAACAATCCTACCCACCCTTCCTCTTAGTCACTCTCCTCTCTGTTTCTCCTCAAGAGAAACTGCACCAGCCAAAGAAACCCTATGGAAAGAGACCTTAAATACTGTAGCTTACAACATAAAGGGCCTGTGCCCATTAGACAACTCAGGCCCAATAAGGCTTTGACCCATAAATCCAACAAACTCCACTTTGGCGAAAAAGCCCGACACTAAGAAGATTGGTGCCCTCAGATTATGACAACTCCACCTGTTGTGTAGCACCTCCAGATCCTCATCTTCTGTAGGATGTCCATCCCATTCCTTGGGATGCCTCACCATTCTTGAGTAAGACTGAATAGCCCAACTGGGCTACATCTCAAGCATTCTTGCCCGAGTCCCTGTGTTGCATCTGCAACTCTGCACCAAATGGGCTCCACCTCGAACCATAGCCGTTGAGATCCCTGTTGCCTCTGCAACTCGGCACCAAATGGGCTCCATCTCGAGCATTGCAGCCCGAATCCCTTGCATCGCCGTTGACCACTCTCGACTCCTTCAAAAAAATTCCTTTCCTTTTCCAAATCCACACCGGTCACCGCATAAATCTCTTCGATGCAATTGTACAGGTGAAGATGGATCTAAATTTCGAGTCCCGATGACTCTAGAAATTCTAAAACAATTCTAATCGTTGATTGTCAGCTAAAGGAGTGTCAGAAACTGTAGTCCTGCAGGGTCACCCGAATATGTAGTCCTGCATACTACCAGAAAACATTGCAGTGGTCCTGTGGAACTACCCAAGCTTGTAGTCCCGTGAGACTACCCGAAACTGTAGTCCTCCTTGAATACCTGAAATGATGGTCTCGCGTGTGCACCTGAAATGGTGATCCTCCAGCCACCGAAACTCTTTTTTTTTTTAATCCTTCTCCACTCGAAAACGAGTGGAATCCTCGATGGTTACTGCTTTGTTGTATCTGCACCGCCGCTGCATGCCAATTTGCCGTCCAATGTTTCCAGCTGCAGCCTCCTTGCGCGCCTGCCCTTCTCTGGCGCTCGCCACCTCTTGCGTCACTGTAGTCCAGCGGTAGCTTGGTGCTGCCTGTGTACATGCCTGCTGTGTGTGCCGCATCTCCTCTGCTGGCCGGAGCTCAGTGTGGTTGCTCCAGAGGGAACCTTGCAGCTGCCGCTCACCGCTAGATCTGCTGCTTGCCTCTGGCCACACAGCTACTTCGGCCTCTTCAGATCTTCTCCCAAGCGGTTCCTCTAGCCGTCGTGAGAAAACCCCAAATCCTAGATCTGTACGGAATCGCTTCTCTCCCACAGATCTGGCTGATCTAGTTGTCGATGGGTTTCCGTCCCTCACTGCTGGCCTCCGCCTCTGCTATCATGCGCAACCTGCTCTTGTTCGCACACTTTGTGCGATGCTTTTTGGAATGAAACATATCAATTTGTCGTTCCCAATGCAGCCCAGATCTACTCTCACAAAACTAGATCTGCCGTTTGCCTGCACCGACCTATGCTCCCAAGACCTGAACGCTGTTTTTCCTCTGTTCACAGATTTGGCTGTCGGTGATTGCTGGAGGTACTACATGTCATTCTTCCTACGGCTGCCACGGCTAGCCTCTGTTTCTTCTACAACCACTTGCCGTTGATCCTCAGATGTCATATCTATTTGTGCATGGCTCTCAGATCTGAACCCCTAGGCGATTGCCTCCTCTGCTCTCAGATCTGAACTCTCAGATCTAGTAACCCTTGCTCTACTGCTGATTGGCTGCTGCAACTGCCTTTTTCCGCAGCCACTGCTTCGTAGATTTGGCAGATCTGGTGCAGTACCCGATCTGAAAAAACACCCCTGAGATCCAGATCTGGTTGCCCTTCTTTTGCTACAGCTCATCCATACGCGTCGCCAAATCTGTTCCCGCCCGAGAAAACTGCTCAACCCTTATGCGATGGGTTCAAAACTGAAACCCCCTTTCGGATCTCCTTGCTACAGCCCATAGAAACCGCCGCTCTTTGATGGCCACGCCTAAGATCTACTCCAGATCTGGCCGCCTCCGACACTCTTGCTGCAGCACTCTTGAAACCCCTTCTGCGCAGTAGCCTCCTTCGATATGTGATTTCCTCCGGTCCCGATTCTAAACTTGGAGCTCTGAAACCAATTATTGAAAATTTAGACCCAGCCCACATACACCATTCAAACCACAGATCAAGCACACACCAAGCAAGATCACGAAGAACACATGATATACGTGGTTCGACAACGTTGCCTACGTTCACGGGACGTGGACAGATTCCACTAAGAGCAAGAATGCCCAATACATGCTAAAAGGATTAACAATCCTACCTACCTTTCCTCTTAGTCACTCTTTTCTCTGTTCTCCCCAAGAGAAAATGCACCAGCCAAAGAAACCCTATAGAAAGAGATCTTAAATACTGTAGCTTATAATAGACAGGGCCTGGGCCTGAGCTTGGGCCCATCAGACAACTCAGGCCCAATAAGGCTTTGAGCCATAAATCCAACACAATTCTGTGCCTGACCAATCATTTCCAACAGCCCTAAATTTTTCCTCATGGAAGGAGTCACTTGTCCATTGGTTAGCTTCAAGCTAAGAACACCATAGGTCCATACATTGAGCAGTTAGAAGTATCCTTCAGTGAAATTTATGGGGCATCATCCCAGAGAATCCATTGTAGACCTGCCGGATGGAAGATCCAATCACAATAAAAGAGGAGACATGTAAAGAGAAAATGGAGAATTTCCTTTTTACTTTTTAAAAAAGGAAAGCATATTTTATTGATCAAACAGTCTAGGAGACTTGAAAAGAGTTTCTCATACTGAAAAGAGGAAATAACAGGGAGGGCTGGGATCTTTGTACAGGCAGTGGAAATAAGGAACAAAGAAGGAACATAAGCTAGCAGAATCAAATTGCATCAAAGTGAAAACCATCCTGGCTCCTTCCTGCCCTGGCTAAAGAGTCAGCCAAGAGTTGGAAGATCCAGGAATGTAGTAAGGACCCTTATCTCCTCAATGAAGTCCTCTAATTTCCATCGAAAATAGGACCTCTTCCATTATTCACCCACTGAAAAGCACTAAGGAATATGTTGAATAAAGAGAGAGAGTTCAAGTTGACTTGTCATTCCTACTATATTTAGGATTCTGTGTGTTATTATATATATTCATTGTTGGCTTATAATTAGACACAATCCTAATAATAAATTTTTCTCTTTTTCCACTAGAAGACAAACATGAAAGAGGAACTGATTTCTAAATATTACTTAGGGATTGCCAACACGCTGGGTCTACCAGTTTTTTTACGACATGAACTTATCAAGTTATGGCAGATACTGAAAGTTATATCCCCATTATTGTTTTGAAAAGGTGATTGGATGTATTTATCATTAAAAATACCAGTGCTTGATGGTTCTTATTTTAAATCATTATTTACTTCAAAAAGAATTTCTCCATCCAGCAAGAAACAAACTTGGGGCAAAAAAACTTCCTTCTTGAAGTCAAACCATGAAGAATGGTGGAAATGTTGTCCGAGCCTTCTAACCAAAATTTGATCCAAATATGACTATGAAGTTACCTTCGAAGCTTCATCTTCGAGGGACAATTTTGAGGTTTCAAGATAATTTCGAATTTTCTTCATCTTTATTTGTACTTCATGCAAACATGTTATATAAAATTAGGGCCGCAACTCGGGTTGGGTCAAAACCCGACCCGCATGATTCAACCCTAGAAATCATGCAGGTCGGATCGAGAATTTCGTGTTAGTGGGTGGGTTGAGAAGATAAATTTTTTCATGAAATTCGAGTCGGATTGAGTTGAGAGTTTTACAAGTTAACTCGACCCGACTTGGTTAAAATTAGGCTAAATGGATTCAAAATGTGGGTCGGGTTAGAATTCGAGTTGATTCGGGTTAGATTTCAGGTTGGGTTGTGAAGTTCGAGTCGGATCGGGTCGGATTCCATAAATATCAACTTGGGTCTGGTTGGATTTTAAGGAACCCAACCTGCCCGACCCGAGTTGCAGCCCTAATAAAATAGTTGTGAATTTTATCAATAAGTTAGTTTAGTTATTTGAATTATGAATAACAAATAAAATTATATTTAACTAAAAGTTTAAATTATTTTCTTTAAGTTAGCAAACACAAACTATGAACTTAATTGAATCTACTCCAACGAATTAATGAATTTTAAAATACATCGAATTGCGAACTTTAAATTTGAATGCAAATTAGTCGAACTAGAAACTAGCTATATACATGACCCAAACTTGATTTTCTTTTAGGTTGGGTAAGATCGGGAAGAAAACTGAAACCCCTACTTGTTCTTATAATTTATAATTTTGTTTGAAATAGGCAGTGGACCATGATTGACTACACTTGATATTTAATTCAGATTTAAATAGAGAGAAATCATGATTAATAGTATATGCTTAGAGTTTTTATAAAAAGTCCCAAATACTGACAAGTGACCATATCATTGCTTGGGCAGAATATAGGACTGCGGTTTTTCACGCGTAAATTAAAAAAAAAAGTATCACAAAAATTATTCTAAGTTTATGATTTTGGTTTTGAATTTTTTTAATATAATATATCATTATTTTTTTTAATTCATATAAATAAATAGAATAGTTCAATCAAAATGTAATTATATTTAGCTTCCATCTAAATACTCTTTACATATTTCATTAAATCATTTAATTTAGTTTAAGAACAGTATATGTCTTTAACACCGGAGCAGCTGCATTAATCCCTGTCACACGTCACACTTAGATGAGATTTTCATTTTTATTTAAAAAAAAACTGGTAAACTGCTTGCTGGTGATTGCCTTTTCTCTCTTGAAAAGTCAAATACACCTGATAATATGTTAGACCTCTATAACCAACAGGGGGTTGACTTTGATGACTCTCTCATAAAAGAGATGTTTTGAGTTCTATTCAGATTCAAACTTTCTTTGGCCACTTTCTATGGGGTTAGTTCTCGTCTCTTGAACTCGGTACATGTAGAGGAAGGTGTGCACATGTTTCGAAGGATTAGTTGACCTTCTAGTACCTTTTTTTGATAACATATATGTTACTATTTGAGATAAAAAAATCAATACGCCGCAATACACCGATGCATTGCAGCTGATATGTGTAAATATATTGTAGTTAATTATCATGGAATGATGATTATTCATAGTTAAACATAGGTAAACTCTATTAAATTAAATTATGAAAGAATAGTTAAAACATTAAAATCTAAAATTATAACAATATGAAAATTTTAAATTATAAATTACAAACTAAAAGATAAACAAGTTCAAAACTCAAGTGTACATATGCCCTGAAGGATTAGTTGGGTAAAGTCCCCTACGGGTGAGATGTTTGGAGACATTCGGTCATAAAAAAAAAAATTGATCTTCTATTACCTATTTTTGATAATATATTTATGTTACTATTTGAGGTAAAAAAATTGAGTCGTCCATACAAGTAGCCATTACGTCTGTATAGGCGAATTGATACGTATCAACCATAACATGGCGATATGCATTTGTCTAAACCTATCTATACTCGTTGTGGCCGATATGTATCCACATATCGTAGTCAATTATCGTGGAATGATGATTACTCATAGTTAAACATAGGTAAACTCTTTTAAATTAAATTATGAAAGAACAGTTAAAACATTAAAATGTAAAGTTAAAAAAATATGAAAATTTTAAATTACAAATTACAAACTAAAAGATAAACAAGTAAAAGAATAGACATTTTTCCTTATTCTCATCTTTAACATAATAAAAGTAAAATAATAGAATTTTTTTAAACTGTGATGTCCCCATTTCCCTTTCAAATAAAGGGTCATTGATGTATTAGCATTTCCATTTCCTAAGATACAGAAATGTATCTTAATTTTGAGCCTATCAACGTCAGCTTTTTCCTTATTCTTTCCTTTTTAACCATTTCTTTGAATAGTTTGTGAAGAAGCACATGGAAGAGAGCTTGTTAACAACCAGTATGGAAACATGGACTTTGGAACTGTACCTTGGCATTGACGATTATAATACACATACCCGAATGAGTGTAGTTTAAAAATGGGAGGTTGCAGGTACGAGTCTCTATTACTTAATTTTGGTGTGCCATAGGAGCAGTGGGCTTACTCGTGGAGGTTTTATGCTGGGTATTCTGCGGTTTCCCACACTTAAATTAAAAAAAAAAAAATTATAATACACATGAAAAATTAGGAAAAACCAGTTTAAATAAAAGCTTTAAATTGTAAAATTGCTGCACATTCAACAATAGGAAAACTTTGTTAGAAGTGCTATTTGAATCCCGGAGATGATTCATTGAATCTTCAATATGCTCCAATCCGGATCTAGGCCGAATCCTTTTTTTTTTTTTTTTTTCCAGAAAAAATCTTGAATCATGTTATTAATTAAATGTTCATTGTGTGGAAGAAATTTGAAAAAAAAAATACAATTAGAAACTTGAGTTTTAGAACTAACAAAATATAATAAATTAGACCCTTTGACATGCACAATTATGAATAAATTTCTTACATGTCTAATAAACAAAGCTCTAATTTTTTTTTTTTTTAATTTACGCTTAGAAAACTGTGAAATACCCAACAAATAAAGCTTCAATTCATGACAACATAAGCATCCACATTTTTGAACTGAGCACAAGTAAGCTATATTTTCATTCCAAAGTAGCATCGCATGTCTAATAAATAATTAAATATTAGAATGCCAAGAACAGTTCTATATTTGAATATGAAAAACAGAAGATGAGCAAATCAAAGAGAACGAAGAGATAGAAGGAGAGCTAACTCCTACATCGAGTGATTGCACTGCAACCTCGCTTATAGGGATTAGCGTGAGCACCGGGCCGGCAATTGTAGTAGGACGCGCCGGGTTGCGAGCATGGAACACTGTTTCGCTTCAGCGCTTCGTAGCTTATTTGTTTGTTTGTAACAAGAATACGCCGGTTGATCTCTGAATCCATGGCAAATTCGTCAATGGATTGACATTCGGCGATCGACCCACGGCAGGGGGCGTTAGAAGGGGGATCGCCGGCATTGACGGTGCCGGAGGAGATGATGAAGATGAATATGAAGATGGTGGAGAGAGCAGCTGAATTTGCCATATTCTTTCCTGTTTGTTGCTCTTTCTTCTCTCTTTTGTATTGCATCAGTGGCGAGAGAGGGAGGGGAAGAAATGTATATGCACCACATGTTAGGCGGTTGCGTGGAAATAACCCTTTGTTTAGCTGAGAATATCAAAAATGCCACTTAGGTCATAGTTTGATGGTCTTCAATCTTTGAGAGCCACACATTTCTTTTTGTAGGTGGTGGGGTAGTATTGTAATTTAGTGGAAAAAGAATGGTACTTTTGGGACTTACAAAAATAACCCAATATCCATTTATTTTTTAAAAGAAAATTAGAAAAATACAAAGCAACGGATGCAAACAATTTGCTCCAAGCGCGTCAAAGAATCAGAATCAGGGAATAACCCAAGCAACACGCTTTCCAAGTTCAAACATGCAGCCTTTCCACCTCCTGTTCCTTTTTCATAACAAGTTCGTTCCTTGTCTGACCAAAAAAAAAGTGTTTATATTAAATTTTATTATATTATATATTATATATATTTGAGCAGATTATATAAAATGATATGAATAAAATTTTATAATATGTAACTCATCTTATTAAACTTTATAATTGGTTGAAGCCATCATCTCTAAATATTCAATCTGCATTAGATGATTAATTTTGAAGACATTGTCATGTCTGATCTCTTTCTGTATTTGTTTTTCACTACTTATTTTAACTCTTTCTAGAAAAGGTGAAAATTTTAGAAAGCAGAAAGGGGGAACATTTCTTATTTACAGCATTGTTTTCATAAAGTTTTTCACTGAAAGTAAAAAAATAACAAATGAAAGAAAATTATAGTCAAAGAAATTTTTTTACTCTAGAAATTTTGGCGCATTAAAAGTTTGCCTCTAAAGCTCCAAAGCAAAACTACTTATTATCCCACCAACTTTACGCATTTTATAAGCTTACATAGACTTCACAAAAAATATTGTTTGGGAAAAGCTCTATATTTTACTTTTAATAAGTGTAGCTCACGTTTCAGGAAATAAGAGGTCATGGGTTTGAGCCTCCATTGCCTAACGTTCGTGTGCTTTAAGGGTATGGATCTACCCGTGGAATTTTACGTTAGGTATCCTACGGTTTCCCAGACATAAATTCAAAAAAATAAAAAAACAAAAAAAATAATTCTTTATATTTTAAAGTTTATATATTTCAAAATTTAAATATATGTGCCAATTATCCTGTTCCTCTTTTACAAGGAAAATTTTCATGTTCCTCTCCCCAATTACAAGGGAATTTTATAAAGTTACATAGAATTTGGAAAAGCAAAAAGATTGGAATATCATGCAAAGCAAACAGTCCTTGTCATCCACTTATATCGTAGAGTCCTTAGCATCAGTTACTTCAATATATGATTTGGGCAAAATCATGTAAACTTCACCATCTAGATTCTAAATATATGAAAGGTCACAACTCTTATCACTAGTCAAAACTGACATCACCTTTTTGAATTTTGACTTTAGAAGCTTCTTTTTATGAAGTTTGGCACAATTTTATGCAATTATTTTGATGGATATAAGTCTTCCATAGGAAATAAATCAGATTTTCTTCTTGCAAATTCTATTGCAATTCACTTTACAAAGAGTAACTTAACTCTTTATATGAATTTTAGCTCAAGAACTAGAAGTCTCATGTTCGAATTCTATAGTTATCTGATATTTCTGGTTTGCAAGAACTTACGTGCGTTTGAAATTTTATCCAATACTTCTGTAATTGGAGAGAGGTGAGAATCTTAAGTTTCTTCATCATAAAAAAAACCTTAGATGCAATTCAATTATAATTATGATCTTAAATTGTGAAAGGTTCACAAGTGTGATTTTTTTTTCTTTTGTGTTGTTTATCACCTAATCAAATAACTAAAGAGATCAACGTCTAAGAACATGCACACGTTACTCCTTTAGAATCTTTTAAATGATTTTGTGGTTAATTTGGATGGAAATATATTGACTACTTGGATTTATTTGAAGTGGACAAATTGAGACCTGCCATTTTTTTTTTTAATTTTACTTGCTTGAAACTTTTGCTTCTCACCAGTATAATTTTAAAATTCATCTAAGCTTTTATCTAAACCGCATCTTGAAAATTTGAAAAACCAATTCATAGTGAATAAAATTACAATTTAGGTATAGATTGATTGATTGAATCAAAGTGATTTTTTAAAGGTTATATATTTCAAGGAAAGATATTGTATCGACCCATCACCCCCCATTTGGTGAGCTCCATATTTAAGTGTAAGGTGATGCTCTATAAACTAGTGTGCGGGTGATATATATATATATATATATATATATTTTTTTTTTTTCAATAGATGGGACATTGCTTTTTCAAAGAATAAGAATATCCTTGAATTTTCTATTAATAATGGAATATTTGTATTAGAAGAGAAAGGAAATAAACATAATGACATTTGAAGGCTAAAGCCATATACAAAGCATTAGAAATAAGAGTATAATAGAGCTCAGTAGAGTACTACATATAAACAACTACAAAAAGCAAACACTACCATCTTCAAATTAGTTTTTCTATGAGCACTTCTTTTCCTTCGTCTTCACCTGCACTACTTCTGCCATTGTTGACACATCACACATCATATCAAAGGAACGGATAGAAGAGAGGTCGGTTTAGCTACTGTTTTGGATCAACCAAAGATTTAAACTCAACAGAGCCCGGTTTGTAGGCAACAATTGTTATGCAGAACAAAGAATAAGTGCAGGCAGTTCAGAAGGATATCTAATGAGCCAAATTGGATAATGCAAACAAAAAAGCCAGTAAATCTTGATCAGACGAACATAAATTGATGCCCTTTCTGCCAATTTTTAATCAGAATGTAAGCCAAAATACTCACAATCATACATTCAAAATGACAGACAAAAGCTTGAGAATGTTTCCAATAATGAACATGAGGAGCATGCAAAAAATGTAATATAAAGCAAAAGTAACAGCAAAGAACAATAGGTTTTTATCTACTACATTTAAAATGTCTATAGTTTTTCAAATATGATCTTCAAGTGAATTTACGACGCTAAAGCATGCTGGGTTTTTTATCCATTTCATGGTTTTACAAATGGATCCATTGACATAACAGTGGCATACTACCTAGTGCTTGAAGCATGTTGACAATGGTAAAAATGAAAAAAAAAATTGTAATTAGGGTCAGCAACTGGATGAGCTTGTTAAGAGAAAGTGGCAATCAAAACAGGATGTAATGAAGTCAACTTTTCACATCCCACCTAATGATTTGGGAGGCAGAGACTGCTCTTGCTATTCCTACAATTAGGGTGTTGACTGAACACATGATTCTTCATCTTCTTCATCTTCGTCAACATCACCAGCATTAATCCAATTACTAGGATGACGCCGTAACCGACCATTACCATTCAATTCTGCTCCATCTGCAAACCAGAAGGAAATAAAGGAATGTTATTAGTTCAATGAATTACATCTCCAAGTTTTTTACATCTAAAAAAAGCTTTTAACAAACCATGGCATTTGTCAAAATGATCTGTTCCGATTGGCTGATGACTGCTACATTTTGTCAACGGAAAATACTCTCTGGAAGATTTTTTGGGAGCCACTAATCAATAGAGATCAGTATGTTTGCACTAGCAATTTGATGATATTAGCATTTGCTAAAAGATTGTAACCAGAGCCATTCTACTAATTCCCCATAAAGCAACATTTTCTGTTCTGCATTTACTATGGCAGTAGCACTAATCATCACATCCACTTCATAAAATTGTATTCACATTTTTAAAAGAAAAAGTTGTATCCATATCATTAGGGTTTCAGAAATAAGGTGAAAGATAGTAAACAGTATGATTCTACCAATCACCCACATACACAGTTTTCATTCTAGTACCTACTACAGCGATAGCATTTTAAGTCACTCTATGTTCATTCTTCTTCTTCATCATCTTCTTCTTCCTAAATCATATTGGAAATGACAGCTAATTTCAACTCAAATTGGCATGTTCTGATGGTCATGTTCATATTAATGGCAATCAGTTTGGACCAGGGGTTCAAAAATCAGCTCGACCGATATGCGATATGGATGATATTTCGGCCAATAATTTATCTCTCATACTGATATCGGCATTTTCTCTCTCCTCCGATATCGGAACCGTGAAAAAGCTGCAAAAAACCGTGACGAACCGTGAAAAAGCGCAAAAAATCGCAAAAAACCGTGAGCACCCGTGAGAACCGTAAACCCTGAACCGTGGAAAAACACGAAAAACCGTGTAAAAACCGCGAAAACCGTATCGGTATTTAAAAAAAAAAAAAAATATTAAATACCGATATTTATGAATATCGGCCGATATTTGGACCGATATTCGGTATGTACGGCCGATATTCGGTATGTACGGCCGATACGATATGTATCGGCCGATATTTGCACCTTCGGTTTGGACATCCAACTGAAGCCTCATCAATACACCCACTTGCTCAGTTTTGTTGACAATACATTGTATTTAGGTTTGAGAAAAAAGTTGATTTTCTTCATCTTAGCCAGTAGAACAAAAATTACAGTAATTTCTGCTACTTTTGGATGCTTTAATCAAATAGACCATTTAGATTTGTGGCTTGTTCTAGTAAATGGTTAAATTCCAAGTAATATTTGTTCCACATTAAAAGAATTAAATGACCCAACAAGCATACAGCATGTGAATGCTAGAACAAACTGGTGACAAAAGTATGCAAAATATAGATGGGTGAAAAACGATAAATGTGAAAGAATGAATATCTTAACTTTTTTCAATAAAGGAATGAATCTTAACTTCACTGCCCTACATCAATCTAGAGATGTCCACAAGACCTAACTAAAAGTAATGGCTTCTTATTTAAGCTGTTTCTCATCATAATAAAAGAAGTCAGCCAAAAAAAAAAACAAATTTACCATCTCCAAGATATAAAATAGGCCAGCTACTTATTCAGGTTCTTAGGCACAGTAACACAGGGCTCAAGGGCAGAATCAAGGGAAGGGCCGGGGTGATAGGGGGGAGGTGGGGCGTGTGCCGGGGGGATTCCCTAGTCCCTCCAACAAATTTGATGATTTTCCTTAATTTTCTCCCAAAATCTTTCCAAACTACCCATAATCATTGCCTTGAGTCTTGGCTCATTGTCTCTTTCTTCTAAATCTCTTGCTCCATTTCTCTCCTTTCTCTCTCGCTTCCACTCTTAAAATCTCTCTCATTCTCTCCACATTTCCCTCCTCTCTCTCATAGCACTGTCAAGACATTTATATTTCACTCTTTGTTCAGGACTCTCTCTCTCTCTCTCTCTCTCTGCCCCCCCCCCCCCCCCCCCCCTCTCCCCCTCTCCCTTGCATCAATCTCGCTCTTTCTCCTTCAGGCTCTCTCCTCTGAGCGCCACTAACTGTTTCTTGTGGTGAGAGGATGAGACAAGAAAGTCACTCCTTGTATCTTTTTTCTCAATCGAATTGTGTTTTTTATATCCTACTACTTAGTTAATACTTCCCTTTTTTGTGCTGGGCTAGCAAACAGGTGGACCCACTGTTTTAAATTACTCATATGAAAACTATACAAATTTATTTTAATGCCTCACTTATCAAGTTTGGGGTGTATACCATCATTCTAGCCCTTGATCTTACAGTACAAAGGTTTAATGGTTTGAAAGTAAATATGTTAAATCTAAAAATAAATATCACTTCAATGGATATTGTCTTATTAAGAATATAAGAGAAGAGAAGTGGAATGAAGGATTAGGATTGTCAAAAAGTTTGGATCCACTCTCATATATTAAAAAAAAAAGGCATGCAAATAGGAGTACTATTAGAGAAAAAATCTAATATGTTAAATATAGTTGACGTATTTTGTAAGTTATTTTTATGTTAAATTTAGTTATTTGTGATTTTTATTTCATTTATTTTAAAGTTGGCCAAATGAGTCATCATAGACAATTCTAATTGGTATGGGCTTTTAAATGACCTAAATATCAGACTTGACCAGTGAAAAATTAAAAAAAAAAAAAACTTATCCTAACTCCTCTAATGTAAAATTTCTGGTTCCACCCATGACAGGGACACAGTAACCCATTAACTTGAATAGCTTTAACATGCAGAAAAAAAAAAAAACATTACAGCTGCTACTTCAGTTCCTGTAAGAAATCCTACATGTCATGAAAAATAACCGAAGAGTAAACAGTCAAAATTAATTGATTCCCATATTAATCAGAACCAGATTAGTGTGTGAAATATGCTCCTAATATGGGATATAACTGTCAAGTCCTGACAGTTAGAATTAAAAAAAAATGGTTTGTACATATCTTTTAAGCATAAAATTATGTATTCAAGTATACATTTTTAAAATTAGGCGATATAACATGCTCAACTGGAAAAGAAAAAAAAAATGTTTAGGATACGAATTGGCAGCATTCTCTAGACCAGGCAGTGTCTTTGATATCTCCATCATATTAAGCCTTTGAGCATCATTCTGTTCCCCTGCATTTGGACTGCCTTCCATTTGAGCACGAGAGCCTTTGGCAGCACTTCCTATTTGAGAAAAGAGAATCGTATAAGGTTGTGTAGATGTAATAGGATGCTTGATCAAACCATTTGGTCAGACCTACAAACTGTACAAATGTACAGGTCGAGTGCATCTTCTGGTGAACCAAACCATCCAAATGACTGACTGATAATGAATGGGAGATTCCTTCCCCATCAGATGGTATCTTAATCAACTAACTGTGATTGTTCATGGGCAAAATGTCACCAGATAGGATCGTCCAACATGCAAGGTATTGAGCCATGGATCACCCATGATGAGACAAACTAAATGAATAACTTAAATTACCAAAGGCCAGACATATAACATTGGATGTAAAAAAAAATACATTGTCCATAATGACCACCTGAAAGTTCAGACCAGATCCTGGTGTGGTCAGAAGGATGATCAGAAGCACGAGATGGGTTCGCCGGTCTGGGTCTATCTGCAGAAGCATGCTGTGCCGGGGAACCTGCTTCATGCTCAGTCTGACCACAAGATAACGGAGGACCTGTAGTGTGTGCTGTAGTATTCCCTTCACGTAACTGTGATATAAGCATGGTTGCAAGGACCAGTGTTGCATCAAAATCTGCGTTAGCCCCATCATCTACTCCAAATTTTGGTGCCATTAGAATAGGTCTGTCCACAAAAGAGATCATGTATTCAAGCTCAAACCATACAATCCATATCCTATCCTATCCATTCAAGCCCTTTTTCTAAAATGAAAAAATGAGAAGTAATTTTGTATGTCTCACTGGCCAGCTTTCTCGAAGAATAGGTGAACATCTACTTCACATCCCTCACAAAATGAAAGAAACGCCTGCTTTTAGGAGATGTTGAAAATAATGTTAGTGTAGATTCAAAGGGTCCAAAATTAAAAAAATAATAATAATAAAATAAAATACATGAGTAGGTACAGATTCAATTATACAGTCACAACTGAGGAATCTATAGTACATCAACAATATATAAGAAGAAATGCTACCAAAGATAGTGCAAAGCAAAGCCACTAAGGGGTACATTGATTCCACAGTCTGTGAGATACTGTTCATTTCAGCCTTTCTGTCCAAATCAACAACATGGATGTCTCAGGTGACACTAGAAGTGTTACAGATATAATTTGGATTAAAAAAACTTGCCTTCTTGCTCTTTTGGCAAGAGAAGCAAAACACAAGTTGCATCTTTATGTTGGAAATGGGAACCACCAATTTCTAACAGACATTGTTTGAACATCAAGTCATCATGTTCAGATCTAACACAACATGAGAATGTGAGATGTACCTTCAGTTCTTTGACGCTAAATGTTACATCCACAGCATCTCCGCTGTGTCTATACTGCAAAAACTCTTCAGATGGATCTATCCAAAGCTGAGTGTGTAAGGCTGCATCACTGTTATCTATGATTTAATGAACGTCAAGTAAGTCTCAACTCATACAGAATTCAAAATAAAAAAGAAAGACCATAAATATTTGAGTACCTTTGGTTGGATCAATATAACTTCTAAGTTCAACTGCCTTCCCACCTATCATGGTCCCAGAAGCAGAAGGTAAGGCCATGGGTTCAGTTGCAATGACAGTAATCTCCTGTAACGATGACTGGAAATTGGCTAGTAGTCTGTTGAAATCACGAGGTCTCACAACAAAATTACTAGGAAATTTTGCCCTATCAAGAGATAGATGTTGGATGTCGGGTTCAACATTGCAACTAATCCAATATGCTTTCTTCATGCCTGCAAGAAATGTCACATAGATTTCGTTCTGTAAAACTAGTTTAAAGATCAAAGCAAAAGAAAAATATGAAAATGATTGCAAGTGTAAAATATTTTCATAGAATAGAAGGTAATCCACAATGCTATTTGTTTCAGCCTTTCAGGTGCTTCTGAATTCACTTTCATATCAAATGGATACTGTTTTTCTACCCTTACCATCCAAATTAGCTTTCAACATTTAATACTTGAGTTGATTTGGAACCAGAAAAATGGAAGAAGGCATTATTTGATTTGTGATGTTTGTGTAGGCACAAATGCAGAGAGGAATGGATAACATCCATCTTGCTGAGATTCATTCAAATTTACATTATATAAGAACACTGATATTTCATAAATAAAAGGAGCCGAGCAAATAAATCATGAATAAGCATACCATTATAGCATTCCAAAGTCAACTGCACTTTTGCCGCATCTGAGTTGGCCAAGAGCACACATAGACAATCAATACTGGCAATGGGTGTCCTGAGAATAGAACAAACAGCCTAAACACCTAGTTACTAGCTAGGAGTTGTTAAGTGCCACATTTATTCCAGAGAACATAATAATGATAGCCTTGTACCTTCAAAAGCACACTGCATTGCACTTCCGATGCAGAGAGTGTAAACACATCAAAGAAATCAGGTTTTAATGTTATTGACTGATATGCAGATCGGGAGGAATTGAGTGTATGTAAAACAAGCTGCATGAGAAAGAACCAAATGTGCTATTGTTAACTAAAGAGAATTCAGAGAAACAATGGATAAAAATATTCAAATGAGAAACAATGATGAAGAGACTGAACTGAGTGAGTCAAGGCACTAATTATCATCCAGAACAAGGAACGGGTTTGTACTGAAAAATGGTAAATGGCTTATTTAATCTGAGTTGGCCACAACATGTATGGATCAATATGATACTGCAGCAATTGGAAATTTCTTCCCATATGATTGGTAGACTTTTTTTCCTCAGAATCATCACCAAGGCCTTTGTTCCATCTATCCAAAGTTGGCTTTTTGAGGGAGAACTCAAATTTGGATTTAACAAGAGTTTTAAAGGGGCCAGCTTGCCTCTTAATACCCACAAAAGACCTACTTTATCCTGACTGTTTTGGAATTTACATAACCATTTTTTTTATAGAATGTTCTTAATTTCCACCGCCAATAGTTATTTGACTGCAATGCTTTCATGGAGCTGAGTGCTAGTAAATGAAGAAAAGATAAATAGATAAAGGATAGATACTTAGACTAACACTACAAATGATTGCATTGAACTTTAGAAGTAGCACTAATAGACGAGAAGGTGAGGAATACCACTTAAGGTGGTTTGAGCACATATAGAAGACAAGAAACAACCTTATTTGAAGGATTGAAGGGCTACAAGTGGAAGGTGCAAGAAGAAGGCCCTGTAAAACATGAACAAAGAATATAGAGAAGGCAATGATAGATTATGGAGTGTTTTCTAATAGAGTTTGAGTGAAGAAGTAGAACACAAAAAACTAGCTCCAAATAGATGGGATTATGACTATGATAATGATGATGAGGATAACGATTGAAAATTGATCATTGCTAACTCCTAAGCAATGTGATTGAGGACTCTTGATAATTAATGAATTGGTCCACTAATCGGACTGTTTCGGCCATCACCAACTGTAACAGTCAAGGTCTGTAGGTATGAGACATTCAATCTGAATTAATAAATCCTAGATCCTACAAACAAATATACGAAGAGGAAACTTAGATAGCACTAAAAACTCATTTATAGAATCAACATAAACAAGCCTAAAGAACTATTTATTCACCAATATATGGTAATAATAACAGAGTTGCCCTCAGTTCGTTCAACATTATCGTTGTATGGGGTCTAAATCATTGGTTTGGTAGACCAACCCTTGATCTTCCGAATGGCTAAATAAAATGGATTGCACCAACTTAAAAATGAGGAATATGTATGAATATATAACAATGATCACCCGCAAACTAGTTTGCACCAAATGTTGGTGCAAACCACCTGATGGCCTCACTTGAGCTTACATGGATGAGTGGGGTTGAAAGGCATTGGCTTGTATATAGTACCTATAAAATTTCATCTTGATTAGATAAGAGAAGCTATGCTTTTAAGGCCCTCAAAATTTCACATTTATCTAATAATGGAAATTCATTGGATTAGATTAATGGGCTTTAAAAGTCAAATTGAGTAAATGTGCAATTTGCCGGGGTTAACTGGATGTGGAGGGGAGGTGGGTGAGTTGGATGGATCCATTTGATCCACTATGGGCCCCAAAATCCGAAGTTTATGCAAACTTGTTTATGGGTGAATATATATATTGATGACAAACATAGCAAACAAACAAAAGAAGTTTGGAAAAAAAATAAAAAGTTCAAATGGTACATACTAAGTTGCAAGGGTAAAGGTGTGAGTGTCGGCATCCGACATGAGTGTGAGATGCTGGACTCAGCAAACAAGAAGAAGGGCACAAAGACACCACCATATTTAGATAAATTTAAATAAAAAAATTGCTTAAAATGAAAATAAGGTGTGAAATAAGCATTAATAGAAAATTATATACTAGTTTTACTCTAAACAATTAAGTGACAAAAATATTGACATTTTAATAGGTTTTAAAAGGAGAAAGGCGTAATAATATTTTAGTCATCTTGAAAAAGAATATTAACAAACACTTAGAAGAGCCCACGAGAACAGGTGTAAGTGTCAAACATAGGTGCAAGTGTCTACAAGTGCTCAAGTTGGGATAGAGGCAGTTTTTTAGGTGAACTTGCTCTGCCACACTATTGGGGTGGTCGAAAAACAGACATTGCATTATCTGGGATCTTGTCAATGATATGCTCCAAAACATATTAAGTCAAATAGCATGAACAAGTTAATGAGTGATGGTCATGTGAGTTGCAAATAGTATTAAGAATGTGCTAAATAAGAGAAAAAGGGCCGAAACAATAAAAATTGATCAAATTGTGGTCACTGTCATCAGTAAATACTATGAACTCACACAAGAAATTTTTAAAGTAAATCAAAGCTCAAAACTTGATCGTTCGGTAGGGCACCCACATGATTTTGAAAAGATTCAAGCAATGCTTGAATTTGATGGATCTTTAATGAAGATGTGAGAGTGTGGAGAAAAGAGTTGATGAGCAATTTCATAGTGGATGAATGAAACGGTCACCAAGATGGAGATTGTAGTAACTAGAAAGGCCAAGGTGGTGATCCTTTTGGGTTTGTGCTTGACACATTTTAATTCTGTCATTCTTCTTCTCTTCTGATTAATGAAATCATCTACCATTTTGCCCATGGAGGTAGAGATCAACTACCACATTAAATTCTTTCATCACCTCGTCTAATACATATATATGATTTAATTTAATTTTTTTTCTTGCTTACTGCAATATTTCAATTGCACTTTCCTTCCATCATAACATACTTTCTCCATTTCGATGAGTGTCCACTTGTTTTTAATCTCTTGATATTGTTTGGGTGCCATGAAAATGCTGGCTAAAATCACAATCAAAATCTTTTATGGTTTGATCACAAAGAAAGAAAAAAAACTAATGTCAATGCTTTGTGCCAATTTGCAGTAGACTCGAAAGGCTCCCCAGCCCTAATGCCCTGCTTTTTAGCCTGGAATTCCCCAGTGGAATTGAAGTCCTGCAGAATTCCAGGCTAAAAACCATCACAAAGATCCACAGAATTGTAGTGAAGTATTCCAATTCCTTAATGGAATTCTATTTTTTAGTTAAAAAAACTGGCTCTGCACATGCCTGATGTCATGTAAAAATAATTATTTTCTAAAATTTACTTTTATTTCTCTCAAAAAAAAAATCAAAATCATTTTTAGATTAATGATTCGGACACCTATTTATTTACTTAAAATGGCAATAACTTTATTCTCTTTTTGTCCGACTATCACAATTTAGATTGGTAAAAAAACAGTGAGTGCTTTATTTTATTTATGAAAAAAATAACTGTCCGAATTACTACAGTCTTTTTTTTTTTTTTCAAAAAAACGACTAGACCCATTTCTAATTTTAATTAAAAAGTTGAAATTTGTAGAACAATACATTCGTTGCAATGCATCAAACTGGTTCTATCAGAATAGATTACATTACCAAATTCAAGTGGTGGAACCATCACCCATCATACATCAAAAGGGTCCTGAGTCATCTTCCACGCAACCAGATTCAAGTAGTAAAATGGAGAGAGGGGAAAGCGAGATTGAGATGAGAAGGGCTCTACCAGAGAAGGTGAAGCCTGGATGACGAGCTCGTTCCCTACACGTGCGAGGCACGTGATGCAGCGATTGAAAGTCTTAACCGCGTTCCCGCTTAGTTTCAGCTCCATTTCTTCTGCAAGCAAATCAGGGTACACTGATTCTCTCTCTCGCTCTCGCGCGCGCACTTGAAATTTCTTTTCCCTCTTACGGTCATTACTCGAGTCTTGACTCTTGAGGAGACGGCAACGTATGGCCCGAACGGACATAGATATTTGCTCGCGTTTGGTAGGTAATGATTGATGAATAATAAGCATCAATAGAAATTTTCTCAGATCCGATTGGACCCAACTCGACATGAATTTTTTTTAAATGACTGACTCGAGTAAGACTTGACTCAGTCTGAATTTATATAAAAAACTTGGAAAAAAATTAAAAATAAGAGAAAAATTACCTTTAATGAAAATTAAAATATAAAAGAACTTCGCATTTAGTGTCTGGACCACCAGTTCAAGTCTCCAATAGCATTTGAACTTTTCAAATTTAACTTTGATGGGAGTAGTGTACGTGAGCTTAATTTAGCAGGTTATAGGATAGTTATCAGGAACGATTTAGGATCTATTGTTTTATCCTTTGCTAGGCCAATTTCAAATGGTTGTGTTATTGATTTGGAATTATATACATTATGGAGAGACATTTTGGAGTTGGAAAAATTAGGGGTTAGTGGGAGTATTGTAATGACTCGTCCCGCTATGGGCACGTTAAAACTGATACGAACTCCTAAAACCAATCCAATACAATTTCGGACATACTTTTTTTTAAAAAAAATGGGAGACGCTGCTCCCACAACCCACACTAACCATAGCAATCCACTAATAAACCAAAAAACCGTGAGCATCAGTCATAATTACTAATTATAGCATCACTTCATTATTACATTTATCCAACTCAATAAAATGTACATATAATTCAAATACATCAGAAGGTCCTCAATTACAAGATGGGACCCTGACAAAGTGCAAAACTGCAACTCTACGCCCAACGTCCAACTGAGGTCCCGCCAACCCTCCCTCGATGAAGTACCTGTGAGGCAAGGGGGTGAGCTCTACATGCCCAGTGAGGGAACACATGCATCATAAGTCATCAAGCATACACTACACATAATCATATGGACATATCAATGTCTAAGATGTCTACATGCATAACCATACAAACGTGTGCCCTATCCCTAGTACATGGGCCCACGTCAGCCGGGCCTCTAGGACATCCTCTAACCAACCGAATGCAACTCCCTTATGTGCCCAACCGCAACAGTCCATCCATCCACGGTTACGCAAACTGATCCTTAGTCAGATCGGGGTCTTTAGTCTTCAACTAGACCTATGACCCTCTCATGACAACCCGCACACATACCACGACCAATCTAAGAATCGGACTCACTAGAGTCCTAAACTGATTACCACACGGAAGTAACCACCTCACCAATCCTCAACGAATTGCCAACCAAACTCATCTATGATCTCATCAACCAGACACCAGAGTCTCAATAGTCAAACCCATAACCTTGGACCCTATATGCTGGTCTCCACACTACTGATGTATCCACCTCTCACAGAATTCTATAGGTCTTCTACCGAGTGAGCCGGCCGACTCACTCGTTAGGCGCCCATAAATTCCTGATGAGTCAACACCCACAACACAAATCTCAACAATGAACCCCAATACCATAACCACGGGTAAACACACTACCACATCGCACCACAGACTGTCCCCACCATACAGGTATCTTAACCTGGAATATCTCATCACATCACATTGTACCATCCCTCGATCAATGAGCGGGCGAGCACATCCTCAGCCTACTCGGTCATCCGGGGAATCACAACCCATATCAGCGGGAGCTGTCCCTCACCGCATCGTCCCTCGACCTAGGCGAGCACCTCCTCAGCCTATTCGGTCATCCAAGGAATCACAACCCATACCAGCAGGAGCTGTCCCTCACCGCATCGTCCCTCGACCTAGGCGAGCACCTCCTCAGCCTACTCGGTTATCCAGGGAATCACAACCCATACCAGCGGGAGCTGTCCCTCACCGCATCGTCCCTCGACCTAGGCAAGCACCTCCTCAGCCTAGTCGGTCATCCAGGGAATCACAAACTATACCAGCGGGAACTGTCCCTCACCGCTTCATCCCTCGACCTAGATGAACACCTCCTCAACCTACTCGGTCATCTAGGGATCACAACTTTGCCAGCGGGAGCTGTCCCTCACCGCTTCGTCCCTAGACCTAGGCGAGCACCTCCTCAGCCTACTCGGTCATCCAGGGACTACAAAGCATACTGGCGAGATCTGTTCCTCACCGCACCATCCCTTGACCTAGGCGAGCACCTCCTCAGCCTACTCAATCATCCAGGGATTACAAACTATGCCAGCGGGAGCTGTCCCTCACCGCTCCGTCCCTTGACCTAGGCGAGCACCTCCTCAGCCTACTTGGTCATCCAGGGACCACAAAGCATACTGGCGGGAGTTGTTCCTCACCGCACCATCCCTCGACCTAGGCGAGCACCTCCTCAGCCTACTCGGTCATCTAGGGATCACCTCACCCGTCACACATTCGGGTATCGGAACCGCAAGGGGCTTCTAAGGTTACCTTGGGTGAACCAACATTCAACCTGATGGCCTATCTAGGGTTAACATAATTACTTCCCAATTAGTCCTTATCTGGGACTCCAATGCACCTTGTTCTCTAAGTCAGATCACGCCTCTCTCATAGGTACGTCCGGGAAATACAAGACGGACCGACCATTTGATCCACGCAAGGGTTACGACTACCCATTTCCAATCACAAGGGAGTCTGAATCCCAACCACGCGTCCACTGTGCGGTCCCACATAACATCCGCACCCTAACTACCCGACAAGCTAGGGGGAGTCTCTAGATCTTGTTGTGGCCTAGTACCCATGCCCCACCGGCATCCCACATATGCTAGTTATATGCATGCACAAATACCGCTACACATACTATTAACATAGTTCATTGTATAATAATCAGATGCATATATATCATTATCTATCACGAGTTGGCATGTTAACATCCAAGCATGTTATAATGTCTAGCAGTCCAAACTAATCATCATATAGTCATATGACATTTTATCACCAGATTGTATCACACCATGATCAAACATATACCACCACATATCACATATTCACATGCTGAGATCTTAACATATTATCAACCAAAATAAACTCTGATCATATCGCCACACAATCAATCAATTATGACATCAATTAATTAATTCATATATGCCTCTGCGGGCATCGGATACGAATACACCCGGATGGGGGCCCGCCACATAATGGTATCAACAGTTCCCTTGCCGAATGGCTCATAACACCGATGACCCCCATTCGCCGTATTCTGTACCCGCACATTTGATAGAGAAGTAAGATGCATAGATGCATGTTAAAAGCGATGATGAGTTCCCTCACCTGTGTGTGTCATTGAAATCCAATGCGAGAAAATGAGTCCGGGGCTTGAAGGGGCTCAGTCTGTTGAAACGAGAACATAAGGATAAGTAACCGGACAAAACGGGTCAAACTAAGTCTGGACTACAAACGGGCCCGAAAACGAGTCGGGTCCAAACCGAACTGAAATGGGCCCGAAACTGAAATCTGGGTCTAGAATTGGTCCGGGCTCGAAACTGAGCCCAAAACTGGAAATTGGGTCGGGCCCGAAACTGGGTCGAAACGGGCCGGGCCGAACTGGGCCGAGCCCAAAATCGAGCTGGGCCAGTTGGGTCTGGGCCTGACTGGCCGAGCCGGGCCTAGGCCTGGGTTGCCAAGATTGAACCCAGCTGAGTCAACTCAGTGTTGGCTGAGTCGACTCAACAGCCTAACAGGGAAAAGGGGGAAAAGAATGGAAAAAGAGGGAAATCAAGGGAAAATGAGGGAATAAGGAAAATGAAAGAAGGAAGGAAAGAAGGGAGAGGAGATCGAAGGAGGATACCTGGCGGAGAACTCAGATCCGGCGGCGGCAAAAGGGTAGGAGGGGCAAATCCGAGCGGGGCTAGGTGGTTGCAGCTCGAGTTGATCTCGAATCAAGGCCGGAGAGAAGAGAATGAGAGGGACGGGAGAGATGAAGAAGAAAGGGCCGGGAGGGTGGAGAGAGAAAGAGACATGGGGCGGGGGCGGGGGCGGCGGCGGCGGCTAGGGTTAGAGATTTTAGGGTTTTAATAAGAAGAAAATGAAAGAAGAAAGGAGAAGAAACAGGTGGTTTGGCTGCGGCGGCACTGTAGCTATGTGCTACAGTGCTGCCGAAAATGAGATTTTAAGGGAGGGGGGTTAGGTTTAGGCTTTGGGTTTTTTTTTTTTTTTTTTTTTAAATCTTAAATTTTCCAAAATTAAATAAATAAATTAAAACTCATTAAAAATCAAACGTCGAACATCGAAGAAGATAACGTGTGATTTTCAAACTTTTTACATGATAAAATATTCAATAATTCAAAATTACCAAAGTGTCCTTCGAGTGTCCGAACTCAACATCGGGCAAATCAGGACCCAACACGGGGCCCACACTTCCCCCACTCTACCAAGACCCCAAAACTCCGAAATATCGGGTCGGGTATTACAAGTATTGTCGAAGGTGACTCTAAGGTTGTTGTGAGGTGGGCGTTAGGTCACTCACGGGTACAAATATCGACCGATACATATCGTATCGGCCGATATGTATCGGTTTTTGACTAGTGAATATCGGCCGATATATATCGTTATCGGCCGATATTCACAATATCGACTGAAATATCGGCCGATATCGGCTGGAGAGAGAAAAATATAGGCCGATATATCGGCCGATAACGATATATCGGCCGAAAACGATTTTTAAACCCTTGAGGTCACCTGTGCCCTGTACCTTTTTGGATAAAATAGAGAAAAATTCAACATATGATTTCTCTCCATGATTTTCAGAATACTTGGACTCTTCGTTCATCAAACACTTCGCCACATGATATGGCTCATCAGGGAGTGCTTCTATCTATGGAACTAGGGCTGCAACTCGGGTCGGCCGGGTCGAGTTTTTTAAAACCCAACTCGACCTGAGTTGATATATATGGAGTCCGATCCGACCCGACCCGAATTCTCAACCCGAACTCTAGAACCCGACCCGGTCCGAATTCTAACCTGAATCAACCCAAATTCTAACCCGACTTGCATTCTGAACCCATTTTAGCCGGGTTGGGTCGGGTTGGATCGGGTCGGGTCGGGTTTACTTATAAAATCCTCAACCCGGCCTAACCCGAATTTCATGCGGGTTTTTATCTTCTCAACCCGACCCGACCCGTTGTTCCGAAATTCTTGACCCGACCCACATGATTTCTCGGGTCGGGTCATGCGGGTTGGGCCAAAAACCCGACCCGAGTTGCAGCCCTATATGGAACTTATAAACAGATTTTTCTAATATGGGGGCTTTTTAATTGTATTTTCATTTGGGTGGTCTTGTGACCATCTCTCACCTTGTATATTCTTTCCTCTTAATAGATACCGTTACCTTTTAAAAAGAAATAAACTCAATTTTATTTCTTAATTTAGATTCAAATCTGAGACCCTCTACCAACCTATCTATTTTAGGTCAGGTTGGGTTGGATCTATTTTTTTTTTTAGAAATACATGATCAAACCTGAATTTTCAAACTAGGTCAGATTAGGCCAAATACAGTCACCCCTACTTAAAAGGCCCACTTAGAGATGAGAAGGATTGTGTAGCAATGTCAACTGAAACTTACTTGATCAGTACTTAAAGTGTAAATGTAAAAAAAATCACAGTAAAACCACTTAAAATATAGAGGAAAAAGATTATAAAAAGATATAGTCGATAGTAGAGTGACCGACAACACAACTTATAATAGAGTTAAATGAAAAAATAAGAGTAAAAATCCAACCATAATCATATAAATTGGTTCTAGTTGTTAGGGATTGAGTGTTAAGACATATTAACTAAAACATTAGCATGTATTAAGCTTTTACCTGCTTACTTCTGCATCCCAATTTGACCCTAATGCAATTAGAGCTATGTATAGCACATACAAAATGCTAGGGCAGCACATGAGCTAATTGAGGGTTTGTCAAGGGCCAATACATTCAGATGTCACATAGACCAATATTCAAGTTTGGATCTAGCTAATAGTTTGAGACTTTAGATGCATGCTTTTGAAATATTTACACCTGTCTTTTTTTAATTCCACAAATTATAACATTTAAATTATATGTATTAAATTATTTAAATATAAAAACATATTTTTTAAGAATATTTTTTATATATAAAGATACAAAAGTGGATCACTGAATTTGAAAATAGAATTTTTTAAGTCAAAAGAGACCTTGAATTCTGTGTTTAAGTTCAACCATCCAATTTTGTTGTTTTATATCAAAAATAAAATATAATTTGAAAAAATGAAAAAAAAAAAATAGTTGTATCGGTGTGTATTGGCTGGCCTAACTTATTACCGACATGTATTGGTGATCAAGCAATTTGGTACCGATACAAGGGAGATGGTACATATCGGTTGATTTTTGAATCTTTCCACCCCAATTAATAATGTTTCTTGAGTCGCCCTCAATGATGTGAACACCAACTAATTGTATTTGACTAGTTACTCTAGTACCTCTTACATTGTGTAACACAGCATTTATGGATAGCAGTGAAATGTGAAGTTGTTTCTTAATAAATTTCAGTTACCTTTCAAAAAATAAAATAAAAGAAAAGAAAAAATAACTAGAAGTCCTGGATAAATTTCTAAGGATGTAAATTCAAGAGAGAGTTGGCTCGACAGTAAAGAAACTCTTTTCATAAAAGGGAGGTTCTGAGTTTGATTCACGCTCAACATCCCTCTTTGAACCACTCTCTGTAGTTGCTTATCCGGTGTGTGGGATTGAGAAGCTTGCACATGTCCCAAGGACGGAGCCCATTGGACACCTTCGTCATAAAAAAATAAAATTTAAATAAAATTTTGAGGATGTAATGGTTTTGGTCCTGCCGATCAGATTATGTCAACCAAACAACAGAACAAACAAATGATGGATGAAAAGGATATTTTAACCTCGCTCTGTTTTGGCCATAACTTATCAAGAGCAAGCGCCATCAAATACCATACCAAACAGCAAACCATGGGCCTGATACAAATTCTAAGATCTGATATAATGCATATCTAAGGTTGAAATTATATAGGTTTCAAGTTTCAGTCTATAGATGGCAATATGTAAGTTAGACATTACATTGCAAAGAAAAGAGTTACATTCAATACAAATGCAGATGTTCTCAAGCATTAACATGTTCAAAGCAACCCTGCAAACTAAAAATTGGTTGCATGAATTGATTATTAAAAATCCAGAAAGGGCCCATAAGAAACAATGTGAGAATAGATGCTTAACATGGATCTGTTTGTTATTATACATTTCGGTATACCAGAACACCTATGACAACGGAAATAAGAAAACAAAGAGCACCGTTTCTGGACCGGCCAAATTCCGGCCATGTTAGGTGTCTTGTGACCTGAGATAGGACCTTCTGAAACTGCTCCCTTGTTTCATCCAATGTCCCTGAGTTATCAATAACTATGTCTGCCTTGGTCCTTTTCCAGTCAAGTGCGGTCTGTGCATTAATCCGATTTCTGGCCTGCTCTTCGGAGATTCCATCCCTTGCCATGAGACGCTGAAGCTGAGTTTCGGGATCAACCCAGACAACAATAATGGGATTTGCCCACTGGTCCATCTTAGCTTCAAACAATAATGGGATGTCAAGAATGATAACCTTAGACCCCTTGATCCATAACTTCAATATTTCCCAGAAAATGCCAGAGGAAATAAATGGAGCCAATAAACTGAAAGAAGAAAGATTTCAATTAAAAAAAAGCTCTTAAATTGTTGCAATTAGAAGGTCAGCCCACCTCCAACCTGGGCTGGCATGCATGCATGGATCTGGAAAGTGATGACAGCAGGTCATCGATCCCATACACTTCTGAAAGCCAGACAGTGGATGGTAGTATGGGCCTTTGGAAAGCCACCCACAGGCTGGTGTGGTAACAGCCAAGAAACCTGGTGGCTCAGGCTTCTCCTTCCCTCTCTTTCTTTTTCTTAATTAAATATAATATTTTAGGGGATTTTTGTAGAGATTCTCTATCTATATAAGAGATGCTTAGGCCCCCTGTTCTAACACACAGAAATCTGCGGTTCTTCCTTTGGATCTGCTTTGAGAGTGTTCAAAAGAGATTTTGTGAGAAAGCACTTTTGTGTTTTGAGAGATCTTCTGTATGTGAGATAGAGTGGTGAGCTTTTTGGATTTGTGCTTAGACACATTGTGAATCTCTCATTTTTCTTCTCTCTTTAATTAGTGAAATCATCATCCCTTTCACTCATGGACATAAGCATCAATGCCAAACCACTTTAAATTCTCATCTCACCTAGTGTGGTGTGTTTTCATGATTTAATTTTATTTGTTTTTCCCAATGCAATACTTGAGGCACATTTTTTCCACATAACACCACAATAAAATTTATTAATAAAAGTAACAAATACAAGACAAGATCTATAAAAGACGTAAATAGAAACAAAAACATCCATCACTCACCTCCACCAACATCCTCTACACCCAAACATGGGGACATGATACAAACGCAAGACTCACAAAGGTACAAACCACCACCATGCCTCATACACCCCTATACTCCACAAAAGATTGACATCCATTCAACATAAGGTTCAGCTCTGTCTATCCAACCTTTGCCAGAGAATCTGCTACACAATTCACCGACCTCATAACATGTCTAAACTAAATTGATTTCCCACTAGAAAGCCTCCTGAAGTCTCTTAAAATATGAATCAACCACCAAGGAGGATCATTTTTCCCACAAGCCCAGTGACAACATTTGCACAATCCCCCTCAATAATCAAATTATCCAAACTCGAATCAGACATAAGGTAAGTGCTCTTCTGATCCTAAGCAACTCTGCTCCATTCGACTCCTTACACCCTACCGACTCTGAAAAAAAGCACACCATCTCACCTCTACAGTCATGAACTACTACTACAATACCAACTGAACCTGGCTTACCTCTAGTAGCTCCATCCACATTGAATTTAAAGAACCCATCTTTTGGTTTAACCCAAGGCTCTCTGTACATAATCCTTTTCCTTCTAGACCTACCAGATAAACAACCCTCCCAAGAGATAAGAAGAACTGATATAGAAAAATCCTTAAAATCTTTACACAACAACAACTACGATGCCCATCTCCACTTCACTCCCTTGATGGCCTTCTCTACCTCCACTGACTCATTTTTCAAACATACTCTAATTCCCTTCCTTCTAAACGGACCATAAAATTACAGCAAGAACTCTGTTCCAAGCTATACCCTTTTTGCCTTTAACCCCATCCCATTCCACCAAAACCTTCAAAAAATCATTGCTAAAGACCCAATTACATCCCATCATCCCTAAGAAAAAGTGCCAAATCCTCGGACAATTGCATAATAAATGGTCAACGACTCCTCCTTCACTCTGCACAAAACACATAATGAAGACACTCCATTAGGTAAGATATTCCTATACTTTTTATTATACTTAACTAAGATTTTTTTACTACTACCCACGAAAACACTAGCGCATGTGTTTCACACCAAATTGTTAAGATGTTCAAAATCCAAATCCAAATCCAAACTCCCCACCGTCGTGAAAATTGATTTTACAGAAAAAAAAAACCCTAAAGAATCACCAATCCAGATCCTCTAATCCTCATCCTCCACCGAAATATAAGCGTCACTGAGGAGACATTTCAGATTATCATAATCCACTCATTCAAAATCCTTTAGATCTCGCCTAAAAACCACCGATCATTCAAGCCTATCTTCTCTAATACTATAATAATCATTGACTCGCCCTTTTATTCACAACCATCTTAAATGTTCTAAGAAAAACACTCTCCAAGGTCCTATCAGCAAGGCAACAATCCTTCCAAAGTAGAACCCTATTGCCCTTATGCACCAACAACCAAATCCCCTTCTTAAACACTACCCCTATTTTATCCACCCTATTACTTAACTTGCAATAAGCTTTTACCACTACAGAACCATCTTTTTTTGCTCTCTTACCTAACTCCGAACCACCCAACCCTTCTACCCCGTACATAGCACACAAAACTCTCCTCCATAATGCTCTCTCCTCACAAGAATATCTCCAAGGCCATTTACAAAGCAAAGCATGATTTCTATCCACCAAAACTGATATATACCCAAAGAAGGACAAATAATAAATTGGACACTTGATAGAATAGATTTGACTAAGTCTAACTCCCAACGAGAGATACCTCTTACTCCACAAAGAGAGCTTCTTTTCCACATTTTTCACCACAGGGTTCCACATAATTTGCATACTAGGATTTGCACCTACTAGCAGTCCCAAATAAACAAAAGGCAATATCCCAACACCACACCTCATTTCATCCACCGTAGACCTCACTACCTCCACACCAACTTACTTTTACCCAGATTTACCCTCAGACCTAAAACTAAGGCTGTGTTTGGATGAGGGGGGTCTAAGGGGAATGAGGTGTTACCCCTCATTACCCTTGTTTGGTAACTAAAGGGTAAGGGTAAAAAATCTCAATTTTACCCTTGTTTAACCCTCCACTCTCACTTTTGAAAACCTTTTTGAAGCAAAGAGTATTCATAATTTCATACCTACCAACTCCTCCAATGAGGTGTCACAAAACAAAGAAGTGTCATCTGCAAATTGTAAATGAGACAGAAGCAAAGCATTCTATGCCACCTCTAAAATTTCAACCACCCTACCTTTCGACATTAACCTCTTCAATGCCTCTGCCACCATGGTAAAAATATCACAACAGTTAATATTTCAACGATGAATAAATAGGGGACAAAATCCAGTAACCAAAATATTGATATGATGACAATGTTAATGATATTAAGTAGAAAATATCTGAATGCAAACCCATGCCCCCTCTCTCTTCCCCACCCTAGGGCCCAAGGAATCTGGATAGTTTTATTTTCTTTCTAAACTATCCATTTAGGGTCATAGTTGTCAAGGCGTTAAGGGGTCTAGGAGTCTAAGGTATAAAGTGCATGCGTAGGTTTGAGCTTCATTTTTCTAGGCACACTTAATCAGATACTTTAGCATATAGCCATATATGCATATCTCAACTCCTAACCATTTATATTTTGGAGACATTGTTCCTCATTTTGTATAAAAGCATTTTAACTACCACAGGCTGAAAAAGATGAAATCATAAGATGTGAGGAAGAGAACTAAGGGACGTTTTTGCTAGAGAATTGGGAGTTCCTATCATAATGCATGGCTATTTAACAGTGGCATTCACTACAAAATATACGTTAATTTGTCTCTTGTCACATTGATATTAATAAAATACGAAGTCAATCATAAAAGGCACCAAAACAAATGGACTATGGGGCTTCCAAACGTAATTTAAATGGTAAATTTTACATATATGTACAAGTATATCACATGTTCAGGCTTCTTATTCGGTATCATTAGCTAGTAATAATACAAACTAGATTATTTAATCGTTATCAAAGAAAAGCTTTAAAAAAAATCTTATAATGGAATTTGTTTAAAGAACTAGAGTCGGGCAACATGCAAAATAGGTCTAGAGCCCAAGCGTGGGCATAGATATATCTGAGAAGTGCTTTGACTACTATGTTTAGGGCCACCACCTAAGGTAAAAATTGTTTGCAATTTTTTTAGATAAGTATAATTCTTTCAACATTTCACTGCACTTCTTTTTCCCTGAGAAAACCAAAGTTCATAAATGCAATGTTTTAGGAATAACACCGCCTTTTTCCCTAACCACTCCCCCCAACCACCCACACGCTCAACACCACCCCCCCTAAGTCAACACTTTCTCCCCCATACACCACAACCCCAATTCCCAGAATCTCAAAATTACCACAAAAGCTTCCATTTGCATTTACTTTCCTCTAGCCTCAACACAGAGCTTCTCGTTATATGAAGTTAAGGCTTCATTTAGCCCATGCCATCTTTGGAAGAGTGAAATAATTTTCCACTTTCTGACTTTTTTGAAAATATACTCATAATAAGGAAAGAGTTAACTACAACCTAGAGCAACCAAATAAAAAGTTATTATATGTTGGCAAATAGCAGTCATGATTTACTTTTACCGATTAAGAAGTTGACGTTTTGTAGGATCAGAGAATACTAATTGCCCTAACTTTGCCCTATCAATTTCTCCATCATCTTGTAAAATGCCTTCCCCAAAGGCTGCTACAACCTTTTTCCAGCCACCAGTCCCCTTCTTTACCACATTCTGCAACAAGGAAACAATTTTAAAACCAATTAAACATTACTCCAAGGTGCATTAGCTGCATCCAAACTATGAGTTCCAAGCAGTTCATTTATTTTGGAAACCGTTTGGTGGAAAACAAATTTTCTGCTGAACGCAATAGAAATGGAGAAATAGGTTAACAAAAGTGGGAAAAAATGAATTGCACTTTATAGTGACCTAGAAGCAGCACACATTTTAACATAACTTTGTAAAGTGAGTGTACATATTTTCTAATATGAAAGAGAAACCCAACAATTTTAAAACCAATTAAACATTACTTCAAGGTGCATTTAGCTGTATCCAAAGTATGAGTTGCAAGCAGTTCATTTATTTTGGAAACCGTTTGGTGGAAAACAAGTTTTCTACTGAACGCAATAGAAATGGAGAAATAGGTTAACAAAAGTGGGAAAAAATGAATTGCACTTTATAGTAACCTAGAAGCAGCACACATTTTAACATAACTTTGTAAAGTGAGTGTACATATTTTCTAATATGAAAGAGAAACCCAACAAAGGTACAAAGTCTAAATTTATGTGATTTCGAACATCTAAAATCAGATAGATTTGGATTCAACCATTACATGCAATCTGAAATGAGAGAGAGCATACACGAGCAACGATGTCGGCATCAACAACAGGAATCCCATGTAACTTGAAGAGATTGGAAATGGTGCTCTTGCCCGAAGCAATTCCTCCCGTCAGCCCAACCATCCTCATCTTCCCTCCTCTAGTGAATATGATGTGCAACAACAAGCAATTGCAATTGAGATGATTAAAACCCTTTTTCCCTTTGATGATTCTCTTCTAAGACAAAATAAACAATAACCAGGGCATAAAGATGCACAACTTTCTCAGGGATTAGCCTTTATTCCTTTAATTGAAACAGTGAACAATTCCAGCAATTTTAGCCTTCCAAATCGAGTCAGTGAAAGAGAGAGTCAATTAAAACATAAACATGCAATTTAGCCTATATAGTCAAACAGAGGAAGTTCATCAATCGAACATGTGCCATACATGTGACTAAACCATCAATCTAAACTGCATTTCACAAATATCTCAATGTTATAGGATATTCTCAAAAAATATCACAATATTTTATTTTACTATCGCAATATAACAATATATTCCAATAATTATCTAAAATCTCTATACATGAAAATTCTATACATTTAATACCTTTTAAATATGTTTTTTCGCAACATCTTATTGATTTAAAAATACAATTATTAGAAAATATTCCAATATTCTCAAGATACAAATTAAAAAAATGAAATGAACTTAAAGACTTGTGTTTTGAGTGGTACGTTCATAGGAGAAAGTATAAGATTTTTTATAAAATAATAACAATAAAAAACAAAGAGACAAACAGTCTCCAGCCAATAGAATCCCAATAACTTAAGTTGCATGGGCACAAGTGTGTTGAAATCCAACATAGTTACAAGGTGTCCACCAAAAATGGAATTCATAGATTCAGAATAGTATTTCAATAAATTGAAATGAATATTTATATAAAATTCACTTAAAAAATCAAATATTAAATATTTAAATATCTTGATTAGAAAACAATGAAGAAAATATGACAATATTTTGTCACCATGCAAAACAACATTATGCTACAATTTAGATAGTCCATGAAGAATCTGATACATAATGGAAGAAACTATAAAGAATATGACATGAAGATGTCCAACATGTGTATTCACCCTTTTCTTAAAAATACATGTAGCATAGTTCTAAACCCATGCCACCGCCACCACAACTAATAGGTGAGGCACCAAGTATCATGGCCTAATACTTACTGTTACACATGCCAAAATGGATGATTCATTTCTAATGATATGTATCGGTCTAATAGCATTAATATGCATCAATCCAACAATAAATATCACCAAAGCTACATCTATATTCGGCGCACAACTTATCAAGAGGAAAGATAAAAATACTTTTAGTCACAAATAAACCCATGTTTTAAGAACCGGCTAACTGGCCGGTTCGACCAACGCTAAGTTGATCTCACCGTTGGATTAAAAATCCATTCAAAATTGATCTCATTTTGACTTTTAATCTTTGAGCCCTTGAAAATCACGGCGTTTCAAATTCAAATAACCTGATTTTTTTTATAAGCAGTATCATCTAAAAAGTACCTTTTAAATTCACCCATTACCATGCATTGGACCCCACCCTTGTGGACCTCATAAGGCCCAGTGGTGGCGTTGTCCTGGGGAAATTTTTTTATATTCAACACACAATTTATCAAAAGTAGAAGCATACAAATATTTTGTCAATCATAAATGAACCCATGTTTTTAAGAACTGGACATGACTAGTTGATTTGACCCAGTTTGACTGAAAATGGCTATCAAAATGGTCACACTACTCCATTTCCATGGCCTAAACCCTAAGGCTTCTTCCCTTCGTTGTCATGCACAACTCTTTCTTTCTTCTTCTTGATCAAATCCAAGTCCCAGTCTTGCTTTAGGCATGTTCCAAGGCACTAGACTTCCTAGGACTAGCTTGCCTCTTTACTTTCGAGTCACTTTTTCAATTTGACAACTATAAAAATCTCCTTGATATGTGAACTTGAGTGATGGGGTTCACACTTCATGGAGACATCAGTGGATGTATTTGTATTTTCCTTTGTCAAAGTGTATGTGGATATTTCATTTTATCTATTTATTTTGAACATAATAATTATCTATTATACTCTCATGCTTAATATTGATGTATGGTTCAAAATGATTTAACCCAACGGTTAAACCTAATTAGACCAAACCATAACAAAAAACAATTTGATCACCAATTCAGTTTTTAAAACATGGTTTTAAAGTCCCCCCGCCCCGCCCCCACCCTCAAAAAAAAAATAAAAAACCAAGAAGAATCAAAGAGGTACATTTTACAATGTCCATTGGCAATTAATCAAACAATGTGGATCATCTATTCAACATTTGCATTTTACATGAATTTTATGCTTCTACATGAAAAGGAGTGAATTAGTGGGAATAGTTGCAATGCGTTATTCTCACTAAATTTCATACATGGAAAGGGATTGAAACAAAAATAGAAGATAGAAAAATAGTGACTGGTTAACAACATCTCCCATATTGAACAACCAGCATCATCCTTCAGAGCAGATTTTTGTAGTTGTATAATCCACATGGCCCTCCAAATGCAACATGCATTGGATTCCAATAGGGATGAGAATGGGTTGGGTTCGGGCTCGGCTCATATTGTGCTGAGCCCAAGTTCAACATAGGCTTAATAGAGCTAACCAAGCCCAAGCCTATGAGCTTGAGGGAAGCTTGAAATTCTCTAACCCCATCCCAAATTAAATAAGAGAGAGAGAGAGAGAGGAGAGAGAGAGAGAGAGAGAGAGAGAACAAGATTGGCAAATGTTGAATGGGTAAGGAATCTATTTAAAAGAGAGAGAGAGAGAGAGAGAGAGAGAGAGAACAAGATTGGCAAATGTTGAATGGGTAAGGAATCTATTAAAAGAGAGAGAGAGAGAGAGAGAAATCTATTAAAAAATAGAGAGAAATATTACAAAGAATAATAATAGAGGCATCTCAAAAAAAATAAAAAAACGTAAAGTGATCGATTACCTTAGACTCTCACAGCAAGTACTAGAAGACTTGTATCAAGCCATTGAATAGCTTTATGAACATAATTCCCATTTCTTTATTTTATCCAAACCAATTTGCAATTGGAGAACACATGAATCAAATCAAATCCCATCAAACAGAGAGTTGAGAAATGAAACAAGATGGGAGATGAATCAAAGTTTAAATCTCAACCAAAACACAAAAATGGTGGGCGGGTGGGTGCAGAGAGAGAGAGAAGAGATGTAGAAAGGGAGATCAAGATAGAGGGGGAGATGGAGAGACTGAAAATTTGAAATATTGTGTATGAGAGAGAGAGCACAAAGGAGGCTCAAATTAGCAACGGATTGGAACGTCTAGCAGGAATCCCAAGTTATTCAGCTACTACCGATGGACACGAGAGAATAAATCTAATGGAATTAGGGTTTTTCCTTTTCTATATTAGGTGATGGGTATTTTAAAATTTTCAAAACAAAGGGTACTAGTACAGAATAATTGAGCTACATGGATACACTCCATACACTTGAATGAGACATTGGGCCAAGCTTTTGAGCTTCAACTTGAGCATATATAAGAACAAGCCCAGCCAAATTCTAATCGGGCTTAAATATTTGTCCAAGCCCTACTCGCTTGACAAACAGGCTAAGAATTGTGTTCAAGCCCACCTTTTCTTCGGCTAAAATCTTCAGGCCTTCGGGCACTCAAGCCAAATTCCCATGCCTAGATTCCATTAGCTAGGGATTTAATGGAGAAAGGAGGGTTGGAGAATTATAGCATCAGAGACAGGAATCATGCCCTACCATACAAATGGTTGTGGAGATTCTCTTCTGAGAGAGACGCTCTATGGAGGAAGGTACTAGTAGCAAGATATGGTGTGGGTGACCCTGGAGGATGGAGGATAGGAAGTAGGCCGTTAGGTATGGGTCGTCGGTAGTGAAAGCCTTGATGAGGCTAGGGAGCGGGGAAGGAGAGATTGGTGAGCTACTCCAGAGGGGGATTAGGTTTTTAGTTGGAAATGGCATAAGGATATTGTTTTGGAGAGACACCTAGGTGGGGGAGAGACCACTTATAAAAGTATTTCCTAGACTTTTTAGAGTGGCAGAGGATCGTGAAGCACTGACAAATGACTACTATAGAGAAGTTAATGATACGCCACAGTATGTCCCAAATCAATTAAAAACTATGGTTTTACTAAAAGAAAAATTACACATAAATTCAGATGGAAAGTTCAAAGATAGGAAGTTCATCAGAATAAAAAAAATCACACAAAAAAAAAAACTTATGGAAAGTTATATTCATTCATAGGAATAAAACTAGCAAAATATAGTAAAAACCAAGAATAAAAAGACCCAAATCAAGAAAAAAAATTAAAGTCTTCAAATCACACCCCCCACATCAAAAAAGAAAACAAAAATTCCCAAACCGAATATACCCAAATCCACAAAGCAAAACCCTAAATTTTTAACTAGTAAATGCAAATCTCAGACAAAGCAAATTGCAGAAATTGAATTCCAAGGGAAGACATAAATGAGATATCACCTTTTATAGTAAAAGTAATTACCTCCTAAGGCACACTCCATGCATTCAAACAAACAAGCCAAGAGGGGAAAAAATAAAAGAAGAGACGTTGAAAGCTGGATATGTGTAGCCAAAAAACCCACTTCATAAATCCAAAATGTAGAAAACTTGACAAAACAAAGGTAGAGAAGATAGAGAAATGAACTCAAAACGAGCAGTCCAATCCGATTGATCCGTAAAATCAACCTAATATCATAATTATATATCAACGTGATTAAAATTATTACTTTTTATTAGACTGACTTTGAAATTTCTAAAGAACGAAAATTTTGAATTAGTCTAGACCAAAGGTTTAAATATCGGCCGATACATATCGTATCGGCCGATATATATCGGTTTTTTTAAACCGAGTAATATCGGCCGATACGATAAGTATCGGCCTACATACCGAATATCGGCCGATATTCATAAATATCGGTATTTAAAAAAAAAAAAAAAATTTAAACACCGATACGGTTTTTCGCGGTTTTTACACGGTTTTACGCGTTTTTTCGCGGTTTTCCGCGGTTTTCCACGGTTTACGGTTCTCGGGGGTATTCACGGTTTTTACGGTTTTCGCGGTTTTACACGGTTTTACGCGGTTTTCAACGGTTTTCCGCGGTTCAGGGTTTACAGTTCTCAGGGGGTTCACGGTTTTTTGCGGTTTTGTCACGGTTCAACACTATTCATCACGGTTTTTTGCAATTTTTTCACGGTTCCGATATTAGAGGAGAGAGAAAATGCCGATATCGGTATGAGAGATAAAATTATCGGCCGATATATCGTCCGTATCGGATATCGGCCGATATTTACATATCGGCCGAGCCGATTTTTTGACCCCTGGTCTAGACTATAATTAAAAGAGAGACGAAAATGAGTGACAGGAAGCCGTTGAGAGTGAGAGAGAGAGAGAGACCTGGCGCCGCTGGAGAGAAGAGGAGGAGATGGATGCGCGTGAATGGAAGCGGTCGAGTGGATCAGAGTTTGTTGAATTAGGAGGTTCGCGCTTGGTTTTCTCAGGGAGGTCTGCACGATTTTGGTTCAGTTCTCTCCTCCGACCGAAAGCGCAGTAATTTAAAATCCGACCGGTGGATAAAAACTGCGTAGAACAAGGTTGGGTCTGACAGTGTTTTCGGAGTTAATCATCAGCATAATATTTTATAATAATAATAATAATTAATTAATTAATTATAAATATATTAATATATTAATAATTATAAAATATAAAATATAGAAATGAAGACAAACTATCAATATATTATTCTTACATGGTGCCAAATTGTCTATATAATGCAAATCATAGACCTCATCACAACCAAACTTATGTATAGAAAATGGGAGACAAATGAGATTCAACTAAAAACTTTATAAAATAAGAATTGTTACAAAGCAAACATGTCACTTTTTTTTTATAGAATGAAGAATTTTCTATTATCTGAACATTTGCAAATGTTTTTATCGGTGATAACAATTTTAAAGAGAATAAATATGGAAGAATGATTTTAAAAAAGTGGTCTTTGGATGGGTGTATAGAAGACTACTTGGATAAGCCGATAAGTAGAGTGTGGAGCTCGTTCACTAAAGAAATGAACTTTATATGGTCATTAAATTTTTTATTAATGTAAATAGAAAATGTTCACCAACCACCTACAACAGTGATTCCTATCTTTCTCATCCCATCATATGCTTTACCACTTTTTTTTATTCTCATTCATTCACTTTAATCAATTTTTCTAATTGATTTTATTAGTATATGTATGTGTGAATGATTGTTTTTGGATGAGGAGAACTTAAAGAAATAGAAGTCTTCCTATTTTTCTTCTTGGAGATCTAGTGGTTTGAATAGTAACCACTAGAAAAAATAGGGCTTATATGAGTTGTATGTTGATCTTTTTAATTTTTATTTTATTTTAAAACAATCATGAATTCTTAAAAGAAAAAAATATCAAGTGGGTTTGAAAGTTCCATTTCAATCTTGATATGTGGATCAAATTAAAAAAAAAATCTATTTTTTTCAACTTGTTTTTGATGGTCGAACTCATCAAATGTCTTTTTTTTTTTAAAGAAAAGATGCCTTGTGATTTTTTATACTAAATTCAAATGGTTAGAATTTGGTTTTTCAGCTTAAATTTGATTAACATATCTGGTTTAAAATGAAATTTCAATTTCACTTGTTAAATTTTTTTATTAAACTTAAAAAAAAAAAAAAAACATAACTGTTTATCACGAAAGTGGCGGGTTGCACAGAACACCCTCGTCCACAACAATAAAAGATGGTGTTTGCTGTAGGAGATGGTGAACACCATGTTCCCTTGGAGGAGAGCTTTGGTGTTTTGTAGGCTCAACTTTCTTGTAAAAAAAATTTCCTAACACAACCTATGTATGTTAAAGTAATAGATTCTTGTTACTTAAGTACAGAAAATCACATTTTATATATGAAATGTTATGGGATATTATTTTGATAAATGAACCTTATCTCAGGGGGAAGTGATAGGAACACTGGTATTTTTATAACAAAGGATATCGGATTTTTCTTTTGTTCACTTGTCATCATTAAAATTGTGATACCCTGCTTCAAAACTGTCCCACATCGGTTAAGAGGGAGAGTGGAAAGGGGTATATTTGAGGCCACAAGTTGGAACTCAAGTGTGAGGTCTTCCAATCCAGTGGATGGGTAGTGGAAACAAAACCTTGAAGGATAGACTCAAAGAGGACAATATCGCGCTGCGTATTCTGATACCATGTGAGGCCTTTTGGGCCTGACCATTTGGGTTAGGGTCCAAATGCAAAACCATGCGGGTTCGAACTGTGTGCCAGGCCAAAAGTGGACAATATCAAACTGAGTCAAGCCCTAAATCCTGTGTTCGGGTCGGATCGTTACAAAAATAGTGAAAATGTACATAATGTCATTTATTTATAAAAAAACACTAGTGTCACGGTCGATTTTCATCATATTGAATGTAGAACTTTAGACCATCCTAAATTAAAATTTAGGATCATATGCTAAATTTTATCTTATAGATCTAGATAATTAAAAATTCATGGTCAGATGGTGATTGATTTCAATATATTTAGATTGATGATTAACAAATATATTTGGCCTTTAATTCACCTTTTGGGAAGCGGCCACCACCAACGCTACGATGCTGTGTCGTTGGACAATGAAACTGTTCAAATAAAAATAAATTGGATGAGGCTCCAGTTGTGGGTTAGGTTCGAAATCCATAGGTCATTTTCAATAAATCTATGAAAATTTCATCTCAATTTTATCCAAGCATCTATTATGAAAGAAAATAAATATGAAAAAGATATAAACAAACCCTACCCTCATCCAAATGGAGGAGGCCGCGGTTTCCACTCTCAATTCCTCTCTTCTCTTTCCTCTTACATATAACATGAGAGTTTCCTTTAAGATGATTATCCGTGTAGAGTTTTCACACCATAGTGCACCACTCCATAGAAGAGAACCCAAAATAATTGTCTCATTTGTATTGGAGTAGTATAAAGTTTGTCGAAAATGGATGATATCACATGAAGTGCTAGCCTTATATAAAGAGTTCCTTAAAAAATACAAATATTTCAAATGAGATAACTAAAATGGGACAAAGGGAGTATAATAATAATACTCACACCAAATTACCAAAATATCCTATGGTAAACTACAAAAATACCCCTGTATGTGTCCCAAAATGAGCTGAGTAGCTCACCAAACTCATCATATCAATAAAAGCCTCCCCACAAAGTATGGCTGGAAAGACCCAAGTAGAGAGTCAAAACCTGTAATTTATAGAACAAAAAACGTAGTGAATGGATCAGCATTGTAATAAAATGAACTCTTGCCCAATCATCTCCGCGATCTAATTATCATGACAATATCAATGTATCATATCTCTAAACATACAAAGACAGAATCTCTGTATGAATTTCAACCCAACCTCAAAAAGACAAATCAAAATTAAGCAAACATGATCACATCGTAAGTGAATGGGCCATATGCAAGCATGATCATGGGCAAAGTAAATGGGGCATCACAACTTGGAAGCATATACCTCAGTGAAAAGTACCAATATAGGTTCAAATATCTACAAGATTTTCCAATGTTGAACTATGCCTTATGCACAGCGGCCTTTGAAAAAGCCTTCGGCTTAAGCCGGTACCAAGTGCAAGAAGAATAGGTGCACTTGGAATTCCACCACATGAAGAACAACCGAATGAATGTGAAAATGCCCACGAGTCAAAATGGATCTTACAGTAGTGAGGTTTAACGTGGCAAAGAGTGATTAATTTGATTGATCCAATAATATTACAACATATGTTGACCCCTAAAGTAAAATGAAAGCTAGAATCATGTGACCATGCAACATCAATGAAGAGTATATACAAGGCCGGCCCTGAGATCTCCTAAAATCTCATGGGTCTTAGGCAGAGTGAGATTTCAGAGACCCTTTTGTGATTGGAATATTAAGAAGTTTAAATTAGTATGACCTCTTTCTCTCTGGCCCAGGACCGGCCTGAGCATATATGCCAACGTATGAATGACGATGCACCAAAACCAAATGACTTTTGAACCCTTTGCTCACAACAAATGATAAGTCATCATCCATGCCTTGAATATCAAATTCATTTCTTTTTTTATTATCAAGGTGTTTAAAGGCCTCTTAGATCATGTGACTAATTTTCAAAATAGGTGAAAGCTTTCACATCATGTAACTCTACGAAGAATAACCCTTTGAGGTGGAGTGAGAATTCTTGAAGATCAAATTCTTTGTAAAACAAATTAGTCAATTGAACCTGTCCTCCATCGATAATGATGTGGTTGTCTTCTTCCTTAATGTCATAGGATTAAAGCTCAGGTCAAGTCGAGTTTTAATAAATCCAATCCAACCATGGCAAAACTTATTGAACTCGACCCGACTAAAATTGTCGACTCGAATTACTCAACCCTAGGGGTTAAAATCTCGGCGGATACGCATTGTATCGGCCGAACTGAAGAGATATCGGCTGATATCTTGCCGAGATAATACGGCCAAATATCGGCCGATATCTCATTAATTCATTTTTTTTAAAAAAAAAATATTTGATATCGGTCATGGGCCCAAGCCGATATTAACCGATATTTACTTTTTTCAATTTTTTTTAAATTGGTTTTTTTTTATTTTTTTTATTTTATTCAGATTTTAAAAAAAAATCACTGAGATTCAAAAAAAGAAAAAATTGAAGAGAGAGAAATGAGTTCGGCCAATATTTGGACCCCTGCTCAACCCAACTTGATCTAAATTTCTAGCCTGATTAAACCCGAGTATTATTTTATAACTTGTTGCGCTCAGATTGGGTCGCATAATGTCGAGTCGGGTCAGATTGCGTCGGGTCGGGTCGGATTGTTTTTAAATTTCTCAATCCAAACTTGACTCGAATTTCATGCAGTTTTTTTTTTCCAACCCAGTCTGACTCAAAATATACAAATACATAACTCAAACCCACTGATTTCTTAGGTCGGATCATACGGATAAGGTTAAAATCCCGACCCAAGTTTCACCTCTGCTTAACGAGAATAGAAGATCCTCCAACTTTATGGGCTTCAATAATAGAACGTGGGGATGTTAAGTTTTATCTGTCCCCATCACATATCGTGGGCCGATTGCCATCTTGGACCACGTCATTTGGACCGTAGTGCACCATAACACACGAATTTGAATTGCTGATTAGAAATTAGTGAATGATTAATAACACATTAAAATTATTTCAAAAAGTACATTTAAAAAAGAAAAAGCACCGTACTGCCTTAACCATCCTACCTCTCTTTAAATTCAAATTTCATAGAGACGTACATCTCTGCCTACTGTTTGATTGAACATTTAAAATCTTATAAACTTTGTAATTCTAATATTAAGTCTGTCAAGATGTTCCGATGAGATTAAGAGTCAAGAGTTTTAGTCCACTGACATGTATCGCGGAAAAAATGACGATACAGTTTCTCTCTCTTCTTTTTTTTTTTTTCAATTTTTTTCTTAAAAATAAGAAAGTATACAAAATTAGAAAATCTAGTGTGAGTATATCTTTGTTAAATTTTGTCACGACCCGTTTGGGTGTGCCCTTTCAACCCAACTTGCATCAACAAGATATTGTCCGCTCTAGGTCCACCCACATGGGGGCCCACACGGATTTGTCATTGGGTCTGGTCCAATACACATGCCTAAAATGCATCTTTCTGAGTTGAGGGGTGTGGCCTCATATAAACCCTCTCAAGATTTCCCTCAATTCCGATATGGGACTCTAACAGCGCCCACTCGCCCCACCGATTGATTCCACTGTTGATCGATCAGGGACGTTTTGGCTTCTCAAGTCGAAGCCATCACAATCCACCCTCCTAAAGCCAAGAGTTGTCCTCGGCTCGACTCACAACAACTAGGCGCACACAATCCTAGTGTTGAACTTGGGCTTTGATACAATTTGTCACACCCCGCCCGGGTGTGCCCCCGTTCAACCCAACTCGGCTCAGCAAGATATTGTCCAGTGTGGGCCCACCCACACGAGGGCCCGCACGGATTTGACATTGGGCCTGATGCAATACACAGGCTCAAAAACATATATTGTTGAGTTGAGGGGTGTGGCCTCATATAAACCCCCTCAAGATTTCCTTCAATTCCGATGTGGGACTCTAACAACGCTCACTCGCCTCATTGATCGATCGCCACTGCGATCACAAATTATTAGGTCAGGGCCATCACAAATTCTTTTTTTTTTTTTTTATGAAATATTAGACTCTTGAGAGCTAAAATTTCAATATGAATAAAGTATGTCCTAAAAATCTTAAAAATATTTAGACATTTTAAAAAATAGAAAACCAATATAAGGAAACACCTAATATAAAAGTCATATTCTCTAGTATCCCATAATGATAGGTATCTTCTATTATAATTTATAATTTTTTGTCAAAAAAAAAATTGACTTTCACAAAAATGTTAAAATATTAAAAAAATCACACAAACACTCTAGAAACTATATCAATCACATTAAAAGATCTTCATTTCATTTGATAAACACTTCTATATCATTTCATTATTTTTTTTCCACAAGAAACTTCAAGATGAGATTTATCTTAGAAAACTCAGACTTCATGAATATTTCAAAAAAAATTGGAAAATCACACACCCTACAAACTATATCAATCATATTAAGACATCTTCATTCAATTCCATAAGCACTCAATATTATTTCATTAAATTATTTTCACAAAAAACTTTAAAATTGGGACTATCTTATAGCAAAAATTCAAAAACATTAATGAAAAAAAATTCAAAATCGACAAATTTTAAGGAAAGAATTTTGAAATTGACAAATATATTTCATACTCGAAGAATTTGCTTTTAAACCTTCTTAAAATTATATCCGATGCAAGATTCAACCCGAAAAGCAATTGAAATGGTATTTTTTCAAAAAAATTAAATATAAAAATGATAAAATTTATGCTATATTGACTGATACATACCGATACGATAATTCCAAATTATCAATTTACTAACATATATAAAACTAAAATACGTATGATGAAATATGTATGATAAGCACAAGTTTCATACTTTTTATAGGAAACTTTTTCTCGTTAAATTTGGATCATTCCTTTGTCCTTCGATATTTATTTGATGAAACATACGACCACATCAGCACCATCTTTTGCTTTCTTATGTTTCTCCTTTTCAATTTTTACTCACTTTTTTACAAAAAATGATCGGTTTATTTAGTTTTCTTAAAAAAATTAAAGGCCCAAGAATGAGTCTTGCTAGTTTTGTAAAGATGAAAGGATGACAGTTGATTTTTTTTTGAAGAAAAGAAATTACAAATGATGACTAAAAAAATTATAAAAAATACACCGTAAAGTTACTTTAATGTTTAATTTTGAAAAAACTTTCCATTTTTCTTTTAAGAAACTTTCCATTGTTGTTTACCAAACAATAGAAACATGCAAACTTTACTGATGATGAGTGATGTACACCATGTTTCACACATGAAATGCAGGGGACCCACAATTCACAAATATCAGAATCAACGGCACTTCCAACTCATTTAATCTTATTTACTGCTTTTTTTATAACAAAGGATATTGAGTTTATCGTGTCCATTTATCATTTCGTCTGGTGTGATGAAGATAATAACAGTTTTTTTTAATGTAGGTTAGTAAATTCATTCAAAAAGATCGATAAAAGCCCAAAAAAATATATATATAAAAAAAAAAACACAACCCACAACCCGGACCAGGTAAATCGGATCCGATAAGAAACTCGAAAGACAAGATGGAAAACACCATAGCAAGCCAGGCGAAACCTAAGAAAGAGAACAGGCCTGACAAGCAATGGGCATAAGATTGCATATGGCCAAAATCAAATTATTGATCTATCTAATTAAAATAAGATATTTTTTTTTTATACACCAAGTGACCTTTCAATCATATACTTACAACAATTCTTTATTCTTATCATCTATGATGTAACTCAACTTCAATGCAAACACAAAGAGGGTTCGGCCACAAATATAGATTTGGCCAAAGACACCAATTGCAATGATTCGAAGTTAAATCCAATGACTCAAATTCGAAAATAAAAAATGTAATTTTGGCTCTCTAAGAAATCAAAGTTAGAGAGCGGAGACTCACCCATATCACTAATCTCAAAGTAGGTTAATTTTATATGGGTCTCTGAAAATCGATTATAGAAACCAATATAATTTTACTCACACAAAAAATAGGAAGGCCTTAATCTCACCTATGAAATAGAATTTGAAGTAGGCTTCGTTTCAATTCGAATCCGTGCAAAATTAATTATACTTTCATTAATTGTAAATGCTAACATAAATCAGATATAAAATGAAACAATCTAAAATTGAAAACAAGAATTAATTACTAACAAAATTAATTTGTTGAAATTTAAATTAAAATAAAACTCACCAAGACTGGAGAGGAAATCAAGCACCGAGCTTTCATTTTATTGCTTCAATACATGTATTCAATTGCATGGTCAACTCTCCAATTTATACTTGAGGTATGACTAAAAAATTGGAAAATACAATCTCAATTCCAAGAGAAATTCATCCAAACCCTAAAAACTTGTTTGCTCCACGCCATTCTCCTTTCATTTCACATGCTTAAACCTAAGTCTTTGCCAAAAATCCTAAACCCTAGGATTGTACACATTTTTGCTCTCCACTCATGCACCAATTGCAATCTAAATTTCTAAGTTCTCTCCATTCTACCATCCACATGAAGCCACATGGATTTATTACATGTTAAAAATGTAAGAAAAAAAAATAATATATATATATATATATATATATATTTTTTTTTTTTTACCACTATCCAAAGATAGCACATGCCTTTGACTTGCTTGAAAACTCATAAGTTCGTAGATTATAGAATTTCTCCATTCATTGTAGTATCTCTTATTAATTGAAAATGTTGACATTCTATTTGTGCATATCTGTATTTCACAATGTCCCTTAATTAAGGGATTGCAAATTGATCCTTTTGTATCCTTATATATATATTAATAATAATGAGAAAGGTTAAGATAGTCTGTTCATATTTTCTATTTTTGTTTTTACAACTAAAATTTAAGGTCTTCCGTCCCTCCAATAACTTTCAGTATGAGAGGATTTTTACAGGTACATAAAATGACATGCCATGTTAGATTCCCGTCACTCCTCTTTGTCACCAGCAAATAGATTAGTTATTTGAGTAAGATTAGATATATTTTTTTGAATTTAAAAGCCTAACTCAATACTCTAATCCATGAGTTATTAAATTGAACATTTTAAACTCCAACAAAAGCCATTTCAGTCATTCAGATTCACTTTTGCTCTACTAAACCCTTACCAACACTTCATCTCAGCTTCGTCATTTCTCCAAACCACACCCTTCCTAGACCAATGTAAATAATAAAAAAAAAAAAACTCTTAAAAGAAGAGAAGACAAGGCCTCGTGCTCCACTGGAACATGGATTTGGATAGCTCTCTCCACCGGCCCATTAGTTCATAGACACGTGTCAATCAGACGTTGATAGCAAGCAAGAAGTACGATGTATTCACGTGACCACACGTTGATCGCAAGCAAGAAGTCGGATCTTTTCACGTGACCCGCGTTTTAAAGTTCTTCCATATCTTTTCCATCAAATCTTTCCATTCCATCTCATTCGCCACTCTATCCCAGGCATACCTTTGTTCATACGGTGCACGTCGGATCAACTTTTATGAACAGTACTGCATCGAACAATCCTTCGGTCAAGGTTACCTCAAGAGTCTTTGAAGAATCTTTTTGGGTTGCCATCACTTAGCAAATGGTGTCCCACGTGGCCCAATTATTTATAAAATTTAATAAAATACCGATATTAATAATAACAAGAGATAGTGATGTACTATTATCAATTGTTTTATAGTGATAAATTTTTTCATTAAGAATGATAATAATAAATAGACGAAAAACACTTTCGATGTTGGTCGATGTGTTTATCATTTGATTGATATTCTTAACTTGAGTTACAGGAGAATGAATGAATAGACTGTGAAATTTCATATTATTGAAATGACAATATAATTTTTGATACAATTTATTGGGGTTTAGAGTTTAAAGGTGAACACCATTATTTTACAGCCAGAAGGGCAGTTAGGACTTAGATATAGTCCTAATTAAATGCTAAATGTTTTGAACCTTTGGGACCTAACTTTGATATGTCTTAAAGGTAGTGCGCTCATCTGTGAAAATTTTAGTAGAACTGTGTCTGAGTTTTTCATACGTTAATCCAAAAAAAAAAAATGTCTCTTGTGTTGCCACCCATTTTAATTTCTAGGAATATTATTTTAATTAAGGGTTCAATTTTATAAGTAAATTAAAAAGGGGAAAAAACCCTTATATTTTGTTGCTGGTGTTATTGCTGTACAGGTGGGAAATGATATTCTGTAATGAATCAGTCATGTGAACTACATTGTATGTTAGTCTAGTTCAAAAACCAGCAAAGCTTATAAGAAGCACACCAAGAACAATTTCCATTAGTTGAAATAGTAGAGAAATTTACATAAATAATCTACAAAATGAGCAGCTGAGACTGAAAACAGTTGATTGAGACAAACTCGTGTATCAGGTAAACTCAGAAGGAGTCAAACTCAAGACCTCTAATCCTAGAAGGATAGACTTTTATGAGAAAGAAGATGAACAAAGCGCAGGTGCACAAACAAAGGCCTTACATGCATTTGCAGGGAATTCTACATGTCTCTGACTTCAAAAACATTTCGATTTTTCACGACGATGTCAAACATATGTACCGACTTGAACCGGCAAAAATCTTTAGGCAGCGAGATGAGATGGACAGATGATTGTTTGTGGAATTGGAGGAGATCAGGGTCATCATAGTACCTCTCCCAACCTAGCCCCCTAAGCTTACGCTCAAGGGAGGCATATGTGGTGATAACTTCATTAGTTGGAGTGTGGACCAAGACCTTACGACGAGTAGTCGGATCGGAAGCTCCGGGGTTTTCGACGAGGCGCACGACGCCATTCCTGAACACCCAAACACCAGACATTTTCTTTTGATCAATTGGAGAAGGAAAGCAAATAGGAGGGAGGTGTTTTTGTAGGTGATGGAGAGGGAAGGCAGGGAGTGGGGGTATATATACAGGGGAACCTTGGATTAAGAATAAGAGTAAAAAATCTAGATGGAATTCAAACAGAGTCAAGTCTGGATTAGCATTTGTCTTTGGTTGGCCAATGTGGGGTCCTTGAGGCTGAGTCCAAGGATACATTGGAGCCCGTTTGGGGTCTTCTTTGGGGGTACAAGTACCATTTATTGGATGTAGATTGAACAGAGCCTCTCACACATCTTTGGCCCACTTGAAGAATATCTGAGAGAAGGGAATTTCCATATCCAAAACCAGGAAAGGAAAAGTTGCTGATTTTCTTTTCAATTTATACTGTATTGACTGCTGTTTGATTACGGTGGCGACAGAGAAGATGACAACCATGATAGTTACTGAGTCCACACACAGGTTTATAAATTCGCAAATTTGACTGTTAATACAATTCATAGAAGTGGATAAAGAAGTGATGGCCAGGGCAAATTCCACCCTCAGTGATCACAAGAACATGCCCCCTAAATGTTTATTAAATTTGTAGGAGTATTTAGATTTTTCTTCAATTATTTGTTGGAACTATGTGAACGAGTCCCACATTAGAAGTGTATAGAGAGATCCAGTGATTTATAAAAGACTTGAGTAACTTCACCTAACAGGATAGTCTTTTGGACTAGATACCTAGGTCCTAACAAGTGGTATCCATGCCAGGCCTCAGACTACCTCATGTAGACCTAGGAGATCTCCTAGACGGACTAGTTAGCTAGCCTTGTTCTAAGAGGGAGGAGATTGTTGGAGCTGATTGTGAACAAGTTTTATATTGAAAGTGTAGAGAAAGATGTAAGAATTTATGAAGGACTTGAGTCATTCAAAAAGAGATTCCTTTATAAAAAAAGAATGATTCTCTTGAAAATTTCTACTGCAGAAGAGACGGATCACTGTCTTTAGTATCTAAAGTGGGGCAATTGGTAATAAGTCTTCCAGCTTCTTTCTCCCTGGACTCTCGACTTAGCTTTTGACTCTGTTTTTCTATCAATAGGACATTTTCTTTTAGAAATGCTTCAGTGCCAATTTAATGAGATGATAAAACTTCTATTCCTTCTTCATTTTGCATGATATTGATCGATAATTGGAATCATTTGACCACTACAAATTCTGTGAAACAGTTGAGAATTATAGGACTAACGATTCAGAAAAAAAAATTCTTTTATTCTTGTATCTACCACATAGATCATTCAGATTTTTTTTTTCTTGTATCTAAATGCAATGTGCTGCCATCACATTTTTTAATCATTTTCTTGTTTTCTACCACCAAGCAACCAATTGACAGTGTCTTTTTTTAGCAATAAATGACAGAATTGGATGTTCTCTTTCATTCAATTAAAAAAAAAAGAGAAGTGTTAGGGTATGTAGAGTCTGATCATCAGAGATCTACTATCGATCTTATCTTTTATATTTAATTTTCACAGTGCACCTTATGTAAACTTTAATCAAGGCAGTATATAATGTCATTTTCTGTGAGAGAGAGGGGGAGAGTGGAAATTGCAACGAGAGCGAGTCATCTCTCCTTCAATTTTTTACCTTTGAGCACAGTGCATCAGTGTTTGAACCCAAGGATGTACCGAAGGAAACCACCTAAATCTCTATGTTGATTTTGTTTCTCACTTCTGTTTTCTTTTTGATATTACTATTTCTGTGTGGTAGAAAATACGCTTCTTTTCAACAAAGGGTGTTTCAATGACTATAAACATAACTTGAAAATTGCAAAATCAAGGATTCTGTCTTGTGTAGGCAACATCTCCAAAGCAGAAGTGATGCCATCGCCCACCAAAAGACAATATATCTTGTGTAATCCTTTACACCATCAGTCCCAGACAATATGATGATCTAAAATTGCTACTGTGCTTCTCTTTCACCATGCCACAAGGTCCTTTGACATGGACACATCTGTGAATACATTATCCATATCCAGACAAAGCCATCTGCTCATTCACTGCATGCCAACTTTATTAAAATTCATCTACATCTACTTGGACCACTTGCAACATCACTCTTCAACTCTTCTCTACATTTATGTATTTGGTAGTGGGTAGATTCTAATATTGGAAATTTTGAATTTAAGAGATTAAAAATAGTTTATTAAGATCAAAATCCATTTGTTCGGTTGATTGTCATTAGAGAATGGAGAGATTGGTTATTGCTGGAGTGAAAAAGTTCTGCGAAGATTTTTAACTGAACATTTAGACTTAGAGATGGAGGTCTAATCATTCAGGGTTCGTCGATGGTTGGGAATCTTTATTTTTTCTATATACTTACTTCTAATCTACTGTCTACTTAGAGATGGAGGTCTAATCATTCAGGGTTCGTCGATGGTTGGGAATCTTTATTTTTTCTATATACTTACTTCTAATCTACTGTCTACGAAACGCATCGAAGTCGATGTAAATGATGACAGAGACACTCATCTGTCGCCAAAGATCAAAACCCACATCACATTTTGTGTCCAGAAAGGATGTGAATGATATATCAAATCAGATATTCAATCTTGAGGTGTTTGAGCAAGCCAAATCAGCTATCCATTAGTTCTAACTCTTTTTTTTTTTTCTATTTTTCCCCTGTAAAGTTGAAGAAAGTATATACATATGGGAACAACATTAGCAGACCAGTTCCTTTTGCAACATGCCAGCTTTTACTAAAATCAGGTGAGGCACATCTAAGGTGGGGTCCATTTAAAGAGCTGCTATTCTCATTCATTCACAATCACAAAGACAACCTAACTCAAGCGACCATCTCTCTAAAAAAGCCAAATTCATGTCGTCCATTTTATTACGGCAAGATAATCAAATTTCCTTCTTTAAAGTGTATGTTTCTTTAAGGGCGCCCATCTTAACATGGGTATTATTTTTTAGGAGGCACGGGTTATTCAGATTTCCCACTTTGCTCCATTAAAAACCGGTTCACTTTCCAGTGAATCGGTTCACCTGTCCGGTGCATCGATGAATGAACCGATTCACTTGGAAATGGAAAGAGTTCAGTTTGGTGCACCAATGAGTGAACCGATTCCCTGGAAAGTCAATCGATTTATGCGGATGGATTGGGGAAATAGAAAGTTCACTAAAACTTGTGCCTCTTAAAATATAATGCCTGTGTTAGGATGGGCATCCTTTTTTAACATAGATATCTTCACTCTACATTGGTAAGACTAATCTACGAATATGTATAAATTTCCTTTTTCAAAGTGTATGTTACCTTTTTTGTATGGAAGCACTTGCCAATCTTAATCAATAAATAAGTAGATTTAGTTCTTAAGTGTTTCTTCTTCTTCTTCTTCTCTTTCGGTGAATGTATTCTCCATCATGATGCTCGTTATGGGTTGCCATTTGATTTCGTTGGTTCATTTCCAATGATAAAATGTATCCACCAATACAAAATAAAGGGATCTTGAATAAAGTTAAAGCAGGAGAAGTGAATGTAATCTATGCTTAACTTTGATCAGTAGAATAGATTGCTTAGCACCGTATACATTGATTGTGATTTTTTGAGGTTGAATACCATAATCTAAAGAATAAAGTTCCTAACATTTGGAATGTAGGATCAATTCCTTCAAAGAAATAAACGAGATGAGAATTTTCTAAAAGTGTAAACCATAACCCAAAGAAAATGGTATAAATTCCTTACTTAAATTAGATTAGATGAAGATTCGTAGGCACTGCATGTCACCTATGCGTCACAGGAACCTTGTCTTACGTGTGAGTGGAAGGGTTTTATTTTTCTTCTTTGATAGCATGGATCAATTATATCTCTTTTGATGACTAAGATGTACAGGTTTCTTAGAAAGTCCGACTGATCTTTAAGATATGTGTAAGCCTCTTTAGCCACACACTGAATAATGAATAGTCTTTTGGGGTGGAGTGAGAATCGAACTCATAACTCTTGCTTCTTAAGACGAGTTCTTGACCATCACTCTAATCTCTTAATAACATGCTTATGTGCATGTCTTGCATGAGAGAGAGAGAGAGAGAGAGAGTGAGTTTAGTAGATGTATTGATCAATCCTAACCGACCAATTAATAGGTCACATCTTGGATGAACTAGTAGAAAAAAAAATATTGCAATAGTTGGATTTATATAAGAACTTATTCTGTTTATGATTATTAAAAACAGTAACACACATATCTAGAATTGATAGATAAATAACTTACTAAATTTTTATGTTTCTTTCAATCTTGTGAAAATCATATCTTGATTTCCTTACAATCCCTCAAATTCTTTCTACCTTACACTTGCAACTTCTCATTTTTTTTCTAAGTCATGGACATGTCTGATCCACTCAAATGATCTTTGCTCATTTTCTCATCTATCGGAGCTATTTCAAAGAGTTTCTAATTTAATTGGTAGATTCGTTCCAAAACTTATTCTGATTTTGCTCCATATTAGAACGCTCTTGCTATTTCAGTGTTCCATTCTTGAAAAAGTGATATAAAAAATATATAATAAACTATGAGCATATTTTAAATATAAGATTTTGATAAATGACTTACTTAGTCACTTGCCTGATAGGGTACACAGGTATATAGGAATATTGTTGGGTCTTATTGCTCTCATTTCTTCATCTTACTTAAGGCCAACTTTACTTCTTTTTTTTTTCTAACCAATACATAGTTTCCTAGTTCGGTGTAAATAATCATAAACCATGAATTGATTCATTTAATTAATTCATGATTTAGTTTGTTGAACAGTTCAATGTTGATCCAGTATAGTTTGTGAATTGGATTGATCTAGCTCAGTTTCATTTAAAACACTTTGATTTTAGTTATATTTATATTTAATCTATTTATTAATTCATATTTTTAGATTCTTATGTTTCTCATGTTTCAAAGTGAGGGCCTCCATGATTGTGATCTCTTTCTAAAACATAAACTTCAAGTGGTGTCTCATCCTTCTCATTCCAATCAAGTAGAAGATGATAAATGAGTGATTTACAAATTCTGAGTAACTTTTAATGCAGAGGAAGTAATAGCCCTTATTTTTCCCTTGGCTTTACATTAACACAGGCCAGGTCTGTTGGGCTTTACTAATAATGAATGTGGCCCAGTAAACATCTTTTGAGTGAAGCTTTTCTAAGAGAATCTCACTTGGAGATGACAAAAGGTCAGGCCTAGACAGACTCTATACTACACTAGGCTTGGGCTCGAGCTCGAACCCAATGGAAAGTTAGAATGTAAGGAGAATCCAAATCAGAATAAACCTGCTTAGTATCATTATTAAAGAGAATTCTTCACATATTTGACTATCCTGAGATATTCGAAATTTTCCCTGAGTCTCTCTCAAAAACCTTTTTTTTTTTATCCCCTAATCACAAATATCCTCTCTGCCTGGTCCTGCAAGGTCTTCGTCACCGCCAGATCTTCTATCCTCGAGACACCACCGTCGATCGGCGACCATCTCTCTCTTTCCTTCATCAGCGACCCTTTACCTCCCAGCCGAGGCACTGTTCGCCCAGGCCCTCTCCTTGGCTAACCTTCTCCAAACCTAATTTTATTCAAATGCAAGTAAAAGGCTTTAGCCTTAACCTTGACGTGCCTTAGGGGTAGTGGGTTCACCAGTGGAGGTTTTACACTGGGTATCCCACAATTTTCTACACGTAAATTTGAAAAAAAAGGGCCTTAGCCTAATTTGATTCATCATTTGAAAGGAATTATACACTTGTTAAATAACAAAAAAATCCACTTCCCCCATACACCCTTTCTCAGAAATACAACTTGATAACAACTTTCACATTCTCTGAGATGAAATGTCATCTTCTCTTAACAACGAAGGTCACATTTTTATAATATAATAATTGGGAGTTCTTGATTTGTTTCCATGTAGAAACAAGTGAGCTTAGATGTGTGGACACATGTCTCTTCCATGATTAAACAGTAAATGAAAATATTCTTGTTCTTTTTGGCAGAAAAATATTTGGTAACAAACTCCTAAAAGAAAAGTCTTCCATACATCCATACATGTGCACATGTCCATATGCAAAAAATTCTATTAACCACTGCTTCTTCAAGGAAGACCCTCTCTTAGAGAATCCTCGAAGAATAATCTCATCTCTCAAGGAGAGAGTTTTTCATAGAGATTCCCTAAGGAGAGTTTTTTTTTTTTTTTTTTGAGGTATAAGGTATTCAAGCCTCTTAGAGCACTTGATTAAGTCTTTGGGGCGTGTACAAACTTCCTTATCCACACATACTAGGTAAAACTACGGGGAGTGACCCTTATATGTTCAGAGTGAGACTTAAACACAGAACCTTCCACAGCTCATTGGAGTTCTTAATCGTCAAGCTAACCCTCACGGATTCCTAAGGAGAGCTTCCTCAAACAATGAATTCCTCGAATCTTATACTAAGTCATTTTAAGTACCTTTTCCCCTTTTAATGCAGAGCCCCCTCGTGAGGAATAACTGGAGATCTTGAGGAGTGAGCTTGGGAAATTGTTTCTCACAATTCAAAACATCACTTGTTTTGCCAATGAACCCAAGTTTGGCCAATTTCAAATCATGACCGTTTTTCGTCTACAGGTGCAGAAGAAGTTCGAATCACCGAGTTTCTTGCCAAAACATATAAGACCGACTCATTCAAATTTTAAATGGACCGACTCAGCAAGTTAGGTGTGAATGAGTTCATTTTGTTAATTAATTTGGCTTCAAGCAAGGAATTTATTTCCTGGTTAACTGAATTGAATCGGCTGAGTTCAGCCTAGTTTGAGGTCTGTTTGGACCCGGGTTTGAACAAACTTAGACCTTGTTTCGGTCCCTGATTTTCAGTCTAAAACCCAGCTGGTTCTGGGCCTGAAAATAGTAGAATAAGCCCTGCAGTCTGTACTCTGTACTGATTAAAGCCCAGCAACTGTTCTGAATAGTGGAGCCCTAACTGCTTGTTGTTTTGGGCGCCTATAGTACAGGCCTTAACTGATTGGACTGGGCCAGAACCCAGTCCGTTTATTCTACACTTTTGGGCCTGTATTATAGCCTTACAGAGTTACAGGTCGCTTTCTGGTTTAAACGGGCCAGAATTATAGCCCAGAACTGATGTTAATTGGACTGTTCAAACAGGTTATAACCTTGTTTTAACGGGCCAGAACTCAATCCTTTTACTGTTGAAATTGACCTGTATATATTCAGTATACAATCCGTGTATTTGGACTTGAGAAATCAGTCTAGCAGGCTTTGAAACGGGCTTGCATCTTTACAGTCCTAGCCTCCTGGGCCAGTGGAGACGGGCCAAAGAAACCCACTTCCGGGATGTGCAATCGCTCAAGTGGACCCGTTTGGGGACCCAAGTTTGTATTAAATATTTAAAACTCGGCAAGACATATAGAGAAAGTTTGGTCCAGAACTATATACATTGCAAAATATCATGCTACGCTGGATTAAGTTTATTCTAAAATTATAGTCTTTTATACTTTATGTTCCCAGTGCCGATTCTGAGATGTCTTAAAATTTCAAAAGCCTTAGGCGAAATCGTATGATAGGGCCTTACTGTAATTAATATCCATTTTTTTGAGAACCTTGACATATCCTTAAATTTTGGAGGCCCTAGGCGACAGCCGTAGCCACCTATAGCCAGGGCCAGCATTGTATGTCCCTATTGTAAATCTATCATAACTAATTATTAAAAAGCTAAACAATTGTGACTTCCTGCATAATCATAAAGGTATAGAAAATATAATTTAAGAGTAAGTGCGATGTCTTCCGTACATGTATAATATAAAATTTGATTGATAAAGAAAATGAAATCAATGGTGACATGATTTTTCACAATAAATGGATAAAGGCGAAGGTGGAAGGTATGATCGGTGGAGGCAGAGGCAGAGGTGTGAGCAGGGTCGTCTCAACAAAAGTTGAGGTCTAAGTCAATTCTAAATGGAATCTTCTAAGTATTAAACATATTATAAGTAATATTTAATTAAAATTTTAATTATAATAAGAAAATTATCTAAAATCTATTTTTCTTTCTTTTCTTAGATGCAAAATTACTAATTAAATTTTTGTATTTAAGTTTTGGTAAAATATTATTTTCAATTGATAATATAGCTCTTTCTTGTGACATTGTTGATCGTAGGTAAGATTTTATCAATTTTTATTTTAAAATACTTCTTTCTACATAAACAACTGTTACCGGTATTATCAATAATATTCGATATGCAATATAAGTATTTTGAAAAAAATATAGTCTTTAAATATAATTCAGAATTTCAATTCGAGTTATTATTTCTGTTTGTAAAATTTTTCTTCAGCCTTTTAACTTTGAAAATAAATCTAAACCATTTATATCAGAAAGCTCCGAGAGGTATGTCACTTTTAAATTTCGAGGATGGAACTTTTAAAAAGAGTTAGTGTTGTAATGACCCGACCCGTCATTTTGGGTTAACTTGCACAATTTTAAATCTTTAACACCGCATGTTATGTTTTGGATTATATAATTAAATTTTATTGGAGATTTCAATAATTTTAAAGCCCCTATTTTCGTGAGTTATAAATATATATATTTAATAAAAAAAGAGAATAAATAAATAAATCCCACCCCACTTGGCCCCCTCTCCCTCGTGCACTAAGACAAAAAAGGGTGGGAGAGAAACATCGTCTCTCCCTTTCTAGATGCTTTCCTTATCTCTTTCTTCTTATACTCCCATCTTCCTCTCAACTTTCTCCAAAATCCCTCAACTATTTCTATCTTCTTCGCACAAATCCTCTCTCCCAAAGGTAAAATTACCAAAATTTAGGGCCTTCCTGTCACAACCCTTCCACATACGGACGTGTGATTTTTTTTTTTAACTATACACCCGATCTAATATAATACACTTATCATACACAAGACACACAATTAGCCTAATCTTGGATCAGGTATTACGTCCTATCCCCTTAAATAAATTTCATACTCAAAATTCAAGTGACCTACGACTAAGGACAAGGTCTCAAAACTCACAAGGCTCTTTGTCCAATGACACAAACTAACAGTTGAGTCCATCTCCAAATGTCCAATGCCAATCAAACCCTACTGTCCATTCTGCACGGTCTGAGAATTGAACCGTGTTTTGATACCAACTGTCATGACCCGCTCCAAGACGAGCGCGTGATTTTTTTTTTTTAACTATTCAAGCTATCTCATATAATACACTTATCATACACAAGACACACAGTTAGCCTAATCTTGGATCACGATATTACACTTCTTAAATTGGAGGCCTAAAACAACGGCTTTAGTTGCCTTATGTTTCAGCTGACCCTGCGTGTGGGGAGGGGCGAGTGGTGGTGGTGGAATAGAAAGGAAACCAATGGTTACAACAATAATTAAAGAGCTTAAGATATCAACGTTAAGAGATAATTGAGCATATCATGATATTATTAGGATCTCATAGAGCCCAACAACATTTCATAAATCCTGTCGAAATGGGCTGATATCAGACTGCACAAGCAATAGGCCAAACCATGAAAAGAAAACCAACATGCTCTTTTTCTTTCTTCTTTCTTCTTTCTGTTCTACTTGGTCAGGTCAGGTCAGGTCCGGTCAGGTCCAAGGGCCAAAAAACACTCGCATCAACTTGACCCAATCTAAAGTTGAGAAGGGCTCAATGGGTGCAATTATATGAGCTGAGGTGTTCATCTATTGCTAAGGGGTCGAAAATTCTGCCGAACCGAGATTTCGGCCGAGTTTTCGTATCGGCCGAGATTTTCTCTCTTCAATTTTTTTTAAAAATCTCGGTGGCTTTTTTTTTCTATATTCGTCCAATATGGGCAAATATCGGTCGGGATCTAAAAAAGAAAAAATAAAAGAAGAAAGTCAACACTACAACACCGAGATATACATTATTATCTTTCGATACGTCCATGGGTTCAATATCGATCTACTATGTTCAAAGGTAAAAAATTGAAGGAGAGTCGGTTGTGGCTCTTGATTATAATTCTCGCTCACAACTCTTTCATTCAGAAAAAAAAAAAACATTATTTACTACCTTAATTACGGAATATATATCTCTGATGATCAGGTTCCACAGAACCTAATTAATAGATAAAAATAGGATTTACGAGAAAAAAAAGTTAATAGTAAATTTTCTTAGAAATATAGCTTGGTAGAAATTATTTTCAATCTAATTTTTTTTCTATATTTGTTTGTCAATAATCTATATAAAGAAGAATTACTCGATAAATTGGTTAAGTTAAATTACATCAAACACATTAAATAAATGAGACAAAATTTATCACATATGGATTGGACCATCCTATTTATGGTTGTTTGGATTGTACAGCTTCTCTCTCGTCCAGAACTCCATAATTGAAGTCAGGTGCTTTGAATAGAATTTCTAACAATCATCAACTCTGATAAGATAAGATTAATGCAGGATTAAGTATTTAGAGAAGTCAAAAGATGTTTTGTTCCATTACCTTCTCCTCCGTCCAATTATTATAATATATTGGAATGCAGATCCGGCCTAAGTATAAGGCAAGTTAGGCATGGGCTTTAGGTCCCCATTTAAAAGGGTTCCACTCCTATTTTAATTGCATAGTGGATTGAATGGGATTGAGAGATAGAGCATGTGAAAAAGGGGACAAGATTAAGCATGTTCAGGTCCAGCCTAACTATAAGGCAAGTTAGGCCTGGGCCTTAGACCCCCATTTAAAAAAGGCCCACTCCTATTTTGATTGCATGGTGGACTGAATGGGATTGAGAGACAGAACATGTGGAAAAGGGGACAAGACTAAGCATGTTCAGGTTCAAAGTTAGGCCTGGGCCTTAGGCCCCCATTTGAAAAAGTCCCCACTCCTATTTTGATTGCATGGTGGAGTGGATGGGATTGAGAAACAGAGCATCTGGAAAAATGGACAAGTCTAAGCCTGTTTAGCTTAGATGAAAAATGGTAAAATCATTTGCAATGGGAGGAAATGCAAAATATTCAAATTTTGAGAGATTTATCAACAGTTTTTTTTTTCTTTTTTGAATTATGATAAGATATTTGGTAATAAATACTTTACAATTAAAATGAGACTAGTTTTAGTAGAGGTATTCATCTAGAGTTAGGATATAGTTTTAGAAAATACTCAACCATTCAACTGAAGATCTCCAATTTTGATCATAGACATAAAGGATCTTTCGTCTAATAAGTGGATCAAATATTTCGAAAATTACATATGTTGGCAAAGAGATATAATGGTTATAAAGCTAGAAAAATTCAGTAATTTCAAGTACTTAAGAGTCAAGAGGGGCCTCTTCTGTTTATAAAATAAGCAATTGATTAAAGTAATTTAGATGAGGGGAATGTTTTCAAGAGATTCTTTTAGCCATTTCTGGTATTATTTGCATTTTCTATGGGTGTTGATTTGTGAATTTGTAGGGCTGGGATTTTGGATTATTTTATGTTTCTTTTGATTTAAGTTTGTGCCTATAACATTTTATTTAACAATATATTTCCTCTCTGTAAATTATGCTATGACTTTTAATTTAGAGATCTTTGGTGAGTTGGTAGAATAATAGAGGACATTATAACCATTCATCAATTCTCTTATTTTCACATTGTCATGCTCTTTTTTTTTTTTGAGCAGTAAAGAAGAAGATTATATTAAGAATAAGCAGATACAAAACAAGAAGAAGAAACAAAAGGGCCTAAAAGATTTAGACCAAAAGAACAACAAAACACAAACTACCAGAAAAACAAAGAAAACCTGCTCCAACAAAAAGCTAATCTCCAGGAAATCTGAAAACCCCACGAGTCTTGTTATCCACGCCGTTCTTCGCAAAGTACTCTGCCACACCATTAGCAGAGCGACTGATGTGGATAAAAGGCACCTCCAAACCCGCAGTTAATTCCTTAACCCTAAACCCTAAACATTATCATGCTCTATTGTTCTTTAACCTTTCAATTTAGTTCATTTTAATTTTTCATTAATTTAAAGACTAAATGAATTAACTATATTTGTAATTATATTTTAGCAAAACATGAATACAAAAATTTAATTAGTAATTTTACATATCAAAAAATAAGAAAAATAGATTTTAGATAATTTTATTATTATATATAAAAAAAATTAATTATTACTTACAATAATATATTAAATATCAAGAATGTCCCATTTATATTTTTTGTCTTAAGCCTCAACATGTGTCGAGCCAGCCCTACTGGAATGGTCTATGATCAAAATCATAATGAGTTTCTTTTAATTTGTCATCTATTAAAATTATCTTTAATTATTCAGAATATTTTTTATTTTATCTTTTAGAATTAATCTACTTTATCTTTTAGAATTAATCTGCTTATCACACGTAGAATACATATCTATTTTACTATTATCTATTTGTCTTTCTTTTTTACATTATCTTACACTTGTTCCATAAAACATTACAATGTTGATAATTATTTTATAAAATCTCTTTTGAAAAATGTAAGACTCACTTATTACACAAAACACCACTAACTAATTGATACATAAAAACACGGGTGATTTTGTATACCTGTATAATTAGTCTCACCTCTATTTTATAATGGTTATATACCCATATTATTTATAAAAAAAAAAATCTATTTTTAATCCAATTGCTCTCCCTATCATTCACATATTTAATTTTCATGTGACCAACTTTAAAATAATCCTCAATCTTCTTCGAAAATTCAAAATTATTAAATTTGTTATGTTATTTTAATAAAAAAAAATATTATATTATTTACAAAGCACATACACCAAAACATTTTATTATAAATTTTTAAAAGTTAAATTATACTCCCTCTATCCCAAATTAGTTGTCCTAAATGGATTTTGAAATTGTCTCAAAATAGTTGTCTCATTTTGAATTGAAGTTGTATAAAGTGTGTTGAAGATAGATGAGATCACATAGAATGCTAGTCTTATATAGAGAGTTCTTTAAAAAATACAAATCTTTCAAATGAGACAACTAAAATGGGTCGGAAGGAGTATATAATTAGTGCAAATCGTTATAAACTGTGACGGTGATGAAACAACACTCCAACTAAATAAATTCCATTAAATTTGCTATATTTGTTTAGAATATATTTATTTTTCAATTTTCTCCATATCACCAACCAATAAATTTATCACAAAACTTTATCGAGTAAAATTATAGATAAACTATGTATATTATAATTACCTTAGTATAGCATATAGATAGCTTAGATAATTATTTAAATTTAGCCTTAAACATAAAAAATAATATGATTACGTTAAGTAAAAATGAATTGGCATGGCCAAATAAGAAAAACCAATGTTATACGGGATAAGACTGCAGGTTCAACCGCAACTGCTATCTTTTTGGTCCGATCTGATTAAAAAACCTCGTGGTACATTAAGCCGCAAAAAAACGTTTCAAGCTGCGGTTTAAATCGGTTTTTTTAATCCCAGTCGTGAACCGTGAGACACGGTTTTGGAAAAAATGGAAAGTTCGAAAAAAAAAATTAAAAATGCCGGCGGCTGCGACTCTAGCCTCCCTACAAAACAGTAAAAAACAGTAAACTGAATGTAAAAATTATAATGTTTTCTTTTATTTATTTTATTATAATAATTTAATATTATATTTTCTATCTAATATTTTTATCATTGTCATACGTGTTGTAACATAATTAACTATATAGCTCATATTTTTATCTAATAATTTTATTTATCTAATTATTAATAAAAAATAAAATCTCTTGTTTCAAATGAAAGAAAATATTATATTATAATAAATTTTATTTTGGAGTTAAAAATTTAGAATGTAATGTAAGTAGTTTTCTTGCTTTGGCTTTTAAAAAAATAATAATAACTAATTAAATTGTTAATTAGATTAGATTTGAAAGCTAAATTAAATTTATAAGATTCAATCCATGATAATTTATAACAGACCACTCATATATATTATAAAAGATTAATCTGAAATACTTTATATTTTGTAAAGTAATAAATTGTGATTATTAAGAATTGAAAATTATGTTGTTTTACAAAGAATGGTCAATTTTCAACTTTCTACAACACATAATTAAGAATTAAGTGTGATATGAAAAAAAAAAAGAACTTTCTTATAAGAACTTTATTTATATAGAAAAAAGATTAATTAATAATCTAATAATATTTATAATATAATATTCAGATAGAGTTTGACAACGGTTGAACCTGATCGAAGAAGGTTCGATTTCTTCGAATGTGATTTATATCCACTCTTGAATATATAATTGTATCTTCAAACATTTAAATTTTTTATTATAAGAAAATTAAAACTGTGTCAGATAAATACATAATTTTTTTATTTTTGAATAAATAAAAATGTATGGATAAAAATAATTTAAAAAAAAAAAGTCTAGTAACGTGAACTCCACATGCGAACCAATTGTAAGTTGAAGCTTTCGACATCAATAAATTATATCTTATCCCGCCTCTAAAATAAATATAAAATGAAGCAGCCCACATGAAAGGAGGAAACACTGCACATTAACACACAAGATAACACAAACCGATAAGGGCCTTCATTAAAACTCAGAAAAGGGTACATAGCAATGCAGCAGTCTACATCGACGGTCGTGTTTCATTTTGATTTCACATAGATGTACCCAAAACAGCCAAGCTTGTACTCAAACTCGGGTAAGCATTTATTCAAACAGCTGCTACTCACTCTCACACATTAAAAACTTTTTTAAAACAACAAAACGTGAACGGTACTGGACGGACTAATGCCCCTTGCTCTGCAACTCGACGACCGCAGCCCACGCCGGCCTGGCCAGGATGTCCTTGCACCAAGCGGACACGTGAGGGCGCGAGTGGAAAACGTCCTTGATATGGGTGTTTATGAGCACATGCAGGCAAGGGAGGTGGTGCAAGTCGGCCAGAGTGAAGGTGTCTCCGCCCAAGTATTTGCTCTTGGCCAGGCGGCACTCGTAGACGTCCAGCACCTTGCACAACTTCTCCTGCCATTCGGCGACCGCGGCTGGGTCGGTGGTCATTCCGAAGATGGGCTTGTAGTGGATCTCCCATGCCAGCTTTGATGCTGGTTGATCGAACTGGTGAGCCTCAACCTCCATCCACGCACCCACCACGGCCATCTTCTTCTTGTCGTGGTAGATCAGCTCCGTCCCTTTGCCTTCGTACTCGCTGCTCAGGTATCTCGTTATCGCCCTCGAGTCTGCAGTAAATTACACGGTTGCCACTCAGTCAACCGGACATTGTCACATGGCTCTTTGACTTATTCGGTTACGGAAGACCACCGCACTACCAAAATTAGGTGCTAGTGCTACCCACCCCATTTACCGAGGGGATAATTATCCATTCATCTCACGAAATTAAAAAAATATTGTTAATGTAAAAAATAGATAAACTGATAGGCTCAAATTATTTAGAGTTGAAAGATTAAAATTAAAAAAAATACAAAAATAATTCCTTAACTATCAAAATCTTTAACTACGTAACTTCATTTCAAAAGACATTATTTTAATAAATAATACATTATTCAAAATATATTGAATCAAATGTAACTACGACCATTTAAACAAAATAACAAATATCTATAAAATAACATTTTCGCATTAAAATCGCAATATTAATGTCAGTACCATATTTAATAGAATTTTATCGTTAATATTGCTTTTTTAACAAACAAAACGACAATATCATTCGAATGTTTATCATCCACTGTTTTACACACGACTGCAAGTGAAAGTCACGGGTGAATTAAGCTATACTCCAAATATAGTGAGAAGCTCTCTCATCCTTTATTCTCTCATTCGATGTGAGACAAACAAGTAGCAAAAGTCAAACGCTTGCTGCCTTGCTGGGAGCCGTGAGAGTGAATGGTTTGGGTTCTTTGAAATTTTATTTCATTCCTTAGATAAATTAAGTGAGTCAAGAGCTTTAACGACTCGCATGTAATTTTATTTTACTTCAATTTAAATCAAATGAGTAGTGACTTTTATGAGACAATTTTTTTTTAATTTTCACATTAAAAACTGTTTTTTTAATTTTACAGAGTCAATGAACCTATCTTATATATTTATTCATTTATTTTAATATTTATATATATATATATATATATTAATATTTATATTTTCCACGGAATTTTCTCATTAAATATGAAGTATAAATCTAAAAATATCCCCTTAATTAACTATTGCCGTTAAATTACAACAACTCAGTATTGTAAGATGTAAGTGTAATCGTTAATCAAGTACATTCTTTTTTAATCATTTTGATTTGACAACACCTAAATCACGAGTGACATTGACAGTAAAGATATGACTTTAGTAAACTTAAAAAATTAGTTTGATAGATATAAAAATTTTAAAAAAATAATTTTATTAAACATAATGGATTAAGTAAATAAAAATATTTAAATGAATTAACATGCATAAAAATAGAATAATGCCTGAAAAAAAAAGTTGTAGTGCCAGACTGCCAGTCACATCCAAGACCTGGCAAGATATGTTTCTTTGAAGGTGCATACTTCTTTCTTTGATAACACGTGGCTTTTTAAAAAATATTATAAAAGTCATATAAAACAGAAGAGGTAATATCGAGAGAGAAGTCCGAAATAAAACATCAGGCGCGACTATACATATGACCAGCTGTATTAGATCCAACCGTCCGTTAGATTATGGTAGCCACGCGTCAATCGATTTTCCGTTCAAACTGAGCAGCAGTTTCTAGATAGCTATTATAAAATACGACTAGACGCGCATAGAAGAAACTGGTAGCAAATGAACGGTCTGGATTACGCGCATGTGCACCGTAGAAGTACCGTAGCGCTAATATATTAAAAAATAAAAGCTACCTAAAGGACTTCATACTGAAACTCGGTGTATATCTTACCAAATAGCTTGAAGTCGCCGTCTTCAAGAGCTGGTACTTGGCCAAAAGGCTATACAGCAAAAGCAAAGCAGCATGTTAGAGAGAGAGAGAGAATCTAAATGCTTTCAGGCCTGTCAGGACCGAAGAAATTATCCGTTGTGAACCAGTGAACTTTAAATCTCAGCCATTATATACAGCTAATTGAATCTAGAGGCTGTGATAAAGTTCAAACTGGTTCACAATGGATAATTTCTCAACTAATCAAGCTCGACTTGGTTCATTAGAACAACGCGTTGACTATTAAATAGAAGATACACTGATTTTCGGTGTATAAGAGAAGTCGTCGAAACTTACGTTGAGAGAGAGGAAGGCCTCGGATTTGTGCTCTCCGGTAGCCATGTTGATGGGGACGAATTCAAAGGGGAGCTGCTTCTCTTTCAAGCAGGCAAGAGCTCTCATCGTTGCCGTAGAAATCGGGCTTCCATGAAGTTTCAGAGGTGCCATGTCCGTGATATCCTGCGAAACTAGATAACCACTCAACAATAGATAAGATAGAAATGGACGGAAGACTGGAATGAGATTTAGCACATGAGATGATGAGATGATTTTATAGACGAGAGCGTTGGTTCTAGAATCCTCTATCAGTTATTTAAAGGGTAAGTGGACGACACTTAGGGAGCAATTACAGGATTACCCACTACAGCGTATTGAATGATAAACAAGTAGTTTAGCTTTTGTTAATGAGACGTGACACGTGGGATACGGTACTCTCTTCTATGAAATCACGTGGGATACGTTACTCTCTTCTATGAAATCACGTGGGATACGGTACTCTCTTCTATGAAATCACGTGTGTCTATTTTCGTTCTTGATAATAGATATTATTTTATTTTAGAATATGAAGATTATTAAATTATATAATTAATATGAAAATTTTAAAATAATAATTTGAAATTACTAAATTTAAAAATTAAAGGAATAATTTAAACTATCAAATGTATTTAAATGTTTCTTTCTATTAAATCATTTATTATCACATTAAACCTAATAAATAAATATGTATAGACCAATGATCTAAAAAGATTCTTTCCGGTGCTTCATATTTTTTTAGCCTTTTCCAATCATATAATAAGATAGACAGTTAGATGATGTTTTGATTTATCAGATAAAATATAGTTTTCGAAAAAACATAAAAAATTATCATATAATAGTGTATATAAGTGTACATGGCAAATATTTTAAGAAAAAGTTCATAAAAAAGGAAATATGATCTTTCCAACACATTTATTATTTATTGAATTTTTTAAATATTTTAAAATTTAAAATTTCTATTTATTAATAGTGATGTGTAGAATTTAACTTCTTGATGATGAAATTCCCTGCATGTATGTGAGAAAATGCCATTTATCTATATAGTTAAATTTAATCAAAGTTAATGTCAATTTAATTTATTTTAATTATTAAATTATTTATAATGAATAATAATATTTGTCTAATAATAAAATTTATCATTTAATAAAAACGATAGAACACGTACACCTTTACTTGTCCAATCGATAAAATTTACTTTCTATTTATTAATAGTGATGTGTAGAATTTAACTTTTTTCATGATGAAATTCTCTGCATGGTACGTGAGAAAATGCTATTTATCTATATAGTTAAGTTTAATCAAATTAATGTCAATTTAATTTACTTTAATTATTAAATTGCCTATAATGTATAATAATATTTGTGCAATAATAAAAATTATCATTTGATAAAAATGATAGAACATGTAAACGTTTACTTGTCCAATTGATTCGGAGTTGGACATAGTAGTCGTGGCTTTTATATTTTTTTTATTATTTCATATATAATAAGTAAAATGATCTCTTATTATTATTTTAATACTAAGAAGGATATCAATTAATACTATTTAAAATGTATAGTTTTATTTTTAAAAAGTATAAATTGTTAATTAGTTTTACTCACAAACATCATCTACATATTTTTTAAATTTTATGAAACTATTAAATTGTAACGACCCATCCCGTTACGGGCACGTTAAAACTGATCCAAACTCCTAAAAACAATCCAATACAATTTCAGATATTTTTTTTTTATATATATATGGGAGACACCGCTCCCGCAACCCACACTAACCATAGGAATCCTCCAGTAAACAAAAAACCGTAAGCATCAATCATCATTACAAATTATGGCATCGTCCTATTATTACATTCATCAAACTTAATAAAATGTACGCATAATTCAAATACATCAGAAAGTCCTCAATTACAAGACGAGACCCTTACAAGTTACAAAACTGCAACTCTACGCCCAACGTCCAACGTCCAACTGAGGGTCCCGCCAACCCTCCCTCTATGAAGTACCTGTGAGGCAAGGGGGTGAGCTCTACATGCCCAGTGAGGGTAACACATGCATCATAAGTCATCAAGCATACACTGCACAATATCATATGGACACATCAATGTCTAGGATGTCTACATGCATGACCATTCAAACGTGTGCCCTACTCCTAACACATGGGCCCACGTCAACCGGGCCTCTAGGACATCCTCTAACCAACCCAACGCAACTCCCTTATGTGCCCAACCGCAGCAGTCCATCCATCCACAGGTATGCAGACTGATCCTCAGTCAGATAGGGGTCACTAGTCCTCAACTAGACCTATGACCCTCTCATGACAACCCGCACACATACCATGGTCAACCCAAGAGTCAGACTCACTAGAGTCCCAAATTGATCACCGCACGGGAGTAACCACCTCACCAGTCCTCAACGAACTGTCAACCGGACTCACCTATGGTCTCATCAACCAAGCACTAGAGTCTCTATATTCAAACCTATAACCTTGGACCCCATATGCTGGTCTCCACATGACTGGTTTATCCACCTCTCATAGAATTATATATATCTTCTACCGAGTGAGCCGGCCGAACTCACTCGTTAGACACCCATAAATTCCTGGTGAGTTAACACCCACAACACAAGTCTCACGATGAACCCCAATACCATAACCGCGGGTAAACACACTACCACATCTCACCACAGACTGTCCCCACCATACAGGTGTCCTAACCTAGAACATCTCATCACATCACAGGCTGTCCCCACCCTACAGGTGTTCCAGCCTGGAATATCTCATCACATCACATCGTACCATCCCTCGACCAATGAGCGGTCGAGCACATCCTCAACCTGCTCGGTCATCCGGGGAATCACAAACCATACCAGCGGGAGCTGTCCCTCACCGCATCGTCCCTCGACCTAAGCGAGCACCTCCTCAGCCTACTAGGTCATCTAGGGATCACAAACTACGCCAGCGGGAGCTGTCCCTCACGGCTCCGTCCCTCGACCTAGGCGAGCACCTCCTCAGCCTACTCGGTCATCCTGGGAATCACAAACCGTACCAGCGGGAGCTGTCCCTCACCGCATCGTCCCTCGACCTAGGCGAGCATCTCCTTAGCCTACTAGGTCATCCGGGGAATCACAAACCATACCAGCGGGAGCTGTCCCTCACTGCATCGTCCCTCGACCTAAGCGAGCACCTCCTCAGCCTACTCGGTCATCTAGGGATCACAAACTATGCCAGCGGGAGCTGTCCCTCACCGCTCCGTCTCTCGACCTAGGCGAGCACCTCCTCAGCCTACTAGGTCATCTAGGGATTACAAACTATGCCAGCGGGAGCTGTCTCTCACCGCTCCGTCCCTCGACCTAGGCGAGCACCTCCTCAGCCTACTCGGTCATCTAGGGATCACCTCGCCCGTCACACATTCGGGTATCAGAACTGCAAGGGGCTTCTAAGGTTACCTTGGGTGAACCAACATTCAGCCTGATGGCATATTTAGGTTAACATAGTTACTTCCCAGTTAGTCCTTAGCTGGGGCTTCCAGACACCTTGTTCTCTAAATCAGATCACGCCCCTCTCATAGGTACGTCCAGAAATACAAGATAGACCGACCATTTGATCCATGCAAGGGGTTACGACTACCCATTTCCAATCACAAGGGAGTCTAAATCCCAACCACACGTCCACTGCGCGGTCCCACATAACATCCTCACCCTAACTACCCGACAAGCTAGGGGGAGTCTCTAGATCCTGATGTTGCTTAGTTCCCATGCCCCATCGGCATCTCACATACGTTAGTTATATGTATGCACAATTACCTCTACGCCTACACATGCTATTAACATAGTTCGTCACATAATCACCAGGTGTATGCATCAGTATTTATCACTGGTTGGCATGTTAACATTCAAGCATGTTATAACGTCTAGCAGTCCAAACTAATTATCACATGATCGTATGATATATTATCAACACAATGCCTCACACCATAATCAGACATATACCACCACATATTACATATATTCGCATGTTGGCATCTTAACACATTATCAATAAAAATAAACTCCAATCATGTCACCACACAATCGATCAATTATGACATCAGATAATCAACTTGTATATGCATCTACGGGCATCGGGTACAAATACATCCGGATGGGGGCCCGCCACATAATGGTATCAACAGTCCTCTTGCCGAGTGGCTCATAATACCGAGGGCCCCCATTCGCCGCATTTCGTACCTGCACATTTGATAGGGAAGTAAGATGCATAGATGCATGCTAAAAGTGGTGGTAAGTTCCCTCACCGGTGTGCGTCTTTGAAATCCAATGTGAGAAAACGAGTCCGGGGGGTGAAGGGGCTTAATCTGATGAAACAAGAATACAAAGATAAGTAACCGGACAAAAGGGATCAAACTGAATTTGGACTACAAACGGGCTCGAAAGCGAGTCGGGTCCAAACCGGACTGAAATGGGCCCGAAACTGAAAATTGGGTCCAAAATTGGGTCGAGCTCGAAACTGAGCCCAAAACTGGAAACCGGGTTTGAAAATGGGTCGGGCCCGAAACTGGGCCGAAACGGGCCGGGCTTGAAATCGGGCCGGGCCGAAGGTGGGCTGGGCCAAACCAAGTCTGGCGAGCTGGGTCGGGCCTCCAGGCCCACTGGGCTACACGGCGGGCTGCGCCTGGTTTACCCAGGACTGAACTCAGCCGAGTCAACTCGGTGACTCGGCCGAGTTGACTTAGCAACCCAGATGGGAAAACTGAGGGGAAAGAGAGGGAAAAGAAGGGAAATCAGGGAAATGGGGGGGAAAACGAAAAAGGAAGGAGAAGAAGAGGAGGGAAGAGACGGAAGAGAAGGGGAATCAAGAAGAAAGGAGAGGGGAGGCTCGAGTACCTGATTCCAGTCGGAGAAGGAGGAGATCCGACTCGATTGGGGCCGGGAAGCTCGAACGGAGGCAGCAAGGGAGTCCGATTCAGGTGCAGGCGACGGTTGGAGAGGGACACGCCTAGGGTTCGAATGGGTGGGAAAGAAGAAGAAGACGGGCGGGAAGATGGAAGAGGGAGAGGAAATGGAACGGCGGCGGCTGCGGCGGAGGCTTCGAAGTGGGAGAAGGGAGTTTAGGGTTTGAAAAAGAGGGGGAAGAAGATGAAGAGGGGAAAGAGAAGGGCTCGGCTGCACTGTAGCGAGCTGCTACAGTGCGGCCCCAAGGGTATCACAATTTAGGGTTTTGGGGAGGGGTTTTAAGATTTTTTTTTTTTCTTAAATTTTTTTTTTCAAAAATAAATAACTAATTTAAAACTCATTAAAAATCAAATGTCCAACATCGAGGAAGATAACGTGTGATTTTCAAACTTTTTACATGATAAAATATTCAATAATTCAAAATTACCAAAATGCCCTTCGAGTGTCCGAACTCAAAATCGGGCAAACCAGGACCCAACACGGGGTCCACACTGTCCGCACGGCTACCAAGACCCCAAAACTCCAAAATATCGGGTCGGATCATTACATAAATTTACTGTTAAATAAATTAAATAAAAAGTTTTAATAAAAAACTTATTAAAAATATTATCACACTGTGTAGGAAAAGTCAAAGGAAGAACAGCCATGCCCTTCTGGTAGTGATTGCCATGTCATGTCACTTTCGAAAAAAAATATTTCTGAATCCAATCACTTGGCCAATAAAAATAACTCTTAATTTAGTTTATTGATCATAATTGTTCAATCAACTGTGATTATTGCAATAATTAATCAAAATTAATTGCATAAAAGTTATATTTACATTTGATTCATGTCATCTAAAAGGTATTATGAGGTGTAGCCTCGTGTCAAATTATGAAAAACTCTCATCTTTATTATTTATCGTCAATAAAAATTAATAAAGTATTCTTTTATTCTATTTACATAAATAAATTTTACTCTTCTTATCAGAAAAAAATTCATTAGAAGAAACTATTTAAAATGTTTTTAATTTAATATTTATTTATTTGATGTGTCATTTTAATTAAACAAAATAAATATTTAATAATTTATTTTAAGCAAGTGTTAAAATAATTTAATTAATATATTATTAGATAATTCATAATTATCTATTTATTTAATTTTTTATTTATATAGTGAGACTCACCCTCCTGTAACTTATGATAGCAGCCAAGCTTTTGGCTTTTAAGTTTGGAATAAATATTGCTTTATACCTCTAAAATAGAAAATTTTAATATGACACAACTCAGTAATGAATTTTTTTGTGATTCAATTTTTAAATTTAATAATATATTAATTTACTGGATACAATGATGATATTAAATTATTATAGATTATGACAGAATTCATTTTAATCTCTTTATTTATTTGCTTTAAGTAAATAAAAATAATAAGTGACAGGATTCTGCTTTATTTATTTATTTTATGTTATATGTTAGTTTGTAATTATTTACTTGATTTTGTAAGATTATGACTTCTCTTCTATTATAATAATATATTAAATTGAATTATGAATTCAACTATATTAGCTTAATGCCCTTTCATTTCTTGCTCTCCTGTTCAGATTCATTTTCTTCTGAAGGGCTCTTTTTTCCTGATGGTGGGAGCAAGTCAATTTTTATGTCCAGTCCATAAGAAAAGTTAAATTAATTTTTTATTAAAAATTAAATAAGGTGACTTGACACAAATAAATGAGTCGGTGGTTTTGTCGATGAATTAAAAGATAATGGAAATGAAGAATATATCATTACAGAAACTTCCTTGTTGATAATTTTTTTTCCTTTTTCATCTATTATTTGCTCCTGTCATTATAAAGTATAAAAAGGGTAGCCATTCAGATATCCCACTTTTCTTTTAAAAGATACCTCATTTCAAAATTTTATCTGAAATTATCATTTTGCCTCTCAATTTTGTGTACATGAATCATCTTTTTAAAAACATTGAGAGGTAAAATAGTAATTTACATACAAAATTTTAAAATAAAATATTCCTTAAAAAAAAAAAAGATGACTCTATAAAAAGCATAAAGTTTCTTTTTCATATCTACCAACCAAATATAAATATGAAGCTGCAAAAAGGTCAAAACCTTATTTCTTACTAAACCATTTTGGACTGCTGCTTGCTTAGGGAAAATCTCAATCTTCAATGTGATGGGTCAGTGATAATGTTTAAAAATATAAAAAGATTTCAACAAGTTAGTTTGAAACTATTTATAATAATAGAATTCTGAATTATCAATAAAAAATTCAAGCTGTTTTGAATTTTTTTTAAATTTTAATTTTATAGGATTTTAAATTAAATTAAAATTTTGGGTTTTTAAATATTGATGAGTGGAATAAAATTTTATCACATATATTTCAGTGTGAGGTATTTCATCTATATTATACTTTTTTAAAATAATTTAAAAAAACAAATCATGTCTTGATTCATTATCTAAAATAATTTATCATGTTAAGAAAGTTTAAAATGTTAAAAACATTTTTCCCCATAAGATACCAACATGTGATGGAATAGAAAAGTATACACCGACACAATCAATTATGGGCTTATGGCTGTCCATGGACTATGACTTTTAAATATTCAAAGGAAGAAAGAAAAAAGGGCAAAAAAATATACATACTATTACATCACCACTTACGTCACATTTAAATGGTTGATTCTCTTCTTTTCTCATATTTCCGAGAAAAGTAGACCTATTTTTCTACGGAGGGCCTTCCTTGCCTCATCTTTTTCTTATTTTTTCATTTATGATTATGGAAGAAGAAGATAAAGGAGAATCTTATCAACTTTAGATGGAAAATAAATATTACTAATTTTTTATTATAAAAAGTTCTTGGATCTTTTGTTCTATTTCTCTGTAAGTAGGAGTCTTCATTTGTTGGAATCCAGCCGAAACCCGACCTAAATGGATGGATTTAGATAAGGAATTTTGTCCGATATACTTAGACTCAGGTTTGAATTGAATTATTGTCCGTCAGGGTTAGTATAAACCCGATAATTTGTTATATATACGAAGAAAACCCACGATTAAAGATTCCTCCATTTATGCCATGTATCGTCTTGACTCTCTCTATTTCTCTCTTTGACATAGTACATCTTCTCTCTCTCTCTCTTGCTCGCTAGATATTGTCCTCAGTCCTCACAGTTGCCAGTCTAGAAAATTACTGAATTAAAAAATAAAAAAATTGACTTTAAATTAATTGAACTTAATCAGGTAGGCTTGGGATTTGGTGTCTAAAGCCCAACGGGCTTCAGTCATAGTTGGGCCTATCCAAAAAATCGGCCTTGGGCTTTTTTGTAAAGCCCAGCCACGGATGAAAATCTGGGCCATTATAGTGTGCAGCGGCCGAGATATTTCGGATTTGCAATTTCGAACTATCTCGGCCGATACGTATAATATCTGCAGTACAAAGAGAATATCGTCCGATATCACTGAATTTTGGGTCAAATATTCGGTCTACATATCGGTCGGTATACTTAAAAAAAAAAAAAAAAAAACCAAAAATTGCAAGTGTGGTTGCATCAGTAAGGCTCTTCAAGGGTTTGAGGATGCACCGCAAAAAGAATTATCGGCATGGAACTGCATAATTTCTAGCCTAGCAATCCATGGACATGGGGAAGAAGCAATTCAGGTTTTCTTGAGGCTTCAATCCTCTGGCTTGACACCAGATTGTGTTAGTTTCCTAGGCATTCTAGCTGTCTATAACCATTCAAACATGGTTGATGAAGCACAACACTATTTCTCTCTGATGACAAGATTCAACCTACAATCAAACACTATGGTTGCATGGTCGATGTTTTAGGCCGAGCTGGATGTCTTGAAGAGGTAGAAGAGCTAATATACAACATGCCTATTGACCCAGATGTTGGAATTTGGGCTGCAACGGTAATAGATGCATGTTTGCACCATTTTTCAATGGCTTGCGCCTATCAGGTTTTTTTTTTTTCAATGGCATGCAATTAATTTCCTTTATCGAAAACTCAAATAAATAATTAATACCGCATGACTTATATGCAGGTTTCTTTTTTTCAAAAATATGCAATTCTCTTTTTCAAAAACTGAAATAAATAATGAATACCAATGGACGAAAACTTGTGGGGTGAAGTGGGCCCATAGTTGATTGAAAAGGCACCATATTATTTAACCATAAGTTCGGTTGAAAAATAGAGGTTCAAAGGGTGATAGTTCGACAACAATAGATTAGCCGACTCTCTCTTGGTTCTGACTATCAGGGGTTTAAAAATCGGTATCGGCCGATATATTGGCCGATACGATATGTCGACCGATATATCGTTATCGGCCGATATATCGGCCGATATTTTTCTCTTTCTTCCTTGTTTTTTTAAATATCGGCCGATATTTTGATATCGGACCGATATAATACGGCCGATATCAAGGCCGATATTGTGAATATCGGCCGATACGATACATATCGGCCGATATTCACATATACAAAACCGATATATATCGGCCGATACGATATGTATCGGCCGATATTTAAACCTCTGCTGACTATATTGACTCCAGACAAAGAGGGAGAGAAAAACAGAAGCAACAAGAAGAGGGAGGACGATAGTGGTAGGCGTAATATATAGTTATGGTGTTTTTTTTTATCTCATTAAACTATTCATTGTAAATTATTTTTTTCAATTTTTCCTCATTTATCTACTTTTTTTTTGTAATATTTCACCATTTTATTATTAATTATATAAATTAACGATATCATAACTTCAAAATTATATTAAAAGATGTAAATGTCCTATATTTTATGAAAAAATTGCATATTCAATAATCACATAATTAACCATATTTTCTGTAAATTTTTTAGAATTTTTTCAAAAAAAAAAAAATAAGAACACTGTAGAGAGATAAACTATTGGGCCGAGATCTCGATTGAATCCAATATTTAACCCACCCTCAGCCCAGCTAAAGCCCGCGAGATGAACAGCCCTACTCGTAGGGTCATATTCACTAGTGTATACTATGATCCACGTTTAGAACATTTGGATCTGTTCCATGGATTAAAAAAGAAAGATTCTCAATCTTAACCCGACGCATACGTTTTCATTGAATTCACATTATAGTGCATTTTGACGCCTAGAGCCTCTCAACGTGGCAAATGGGTTATTGGACACTTACCATGTTCTCACATTCTAGAGTCTCTACCAATACACTGCACCTAGGACCCCTAAGATTTCAGGGACGGTACTAAGCATATAGATATAGAGACATTTTATTAGATCACTACGTAGAGACATAAAAGTCTTAGTAAAATATGAAACTTGTAGGAGTTGGTTTAGTAATCAAAATCTGCTTTTGTTTGTGTAAGTCTTGGGATCAAATTCCCCTAAATAAAAAAAGGGACCACTCTCTATTATTCTATGCCCCGACAGACCATACATTTTTTAGAAAAGGACTTCACTTTTTAAATTCAAGCTCTAATCTTTTTCACAAGTCATAACCTTAAGGCAATTAATTGAGACACTATAAATATTGAAGTAGCAATTTCATGTAGTTTTATTTTATTTTATAAATCACATTAAAATTTTAAAAAATAGTATTATAAAAATATGGTAGTCTGACAATAAAAATAATAATGTCTATTTGACCTCGTCTTCAGTGCATTCAGCACCAAGGGGCTGGAATGGTTGAAGAGGTTAGCTCAGATATTTTTCCAATGCAAAAATATCATAAAACCAGGGCAAAAATCTGGCCAACTTGTACAAAACATACTAAGAAATATAATTGTCAATAGGGGATAAGTTGTCGAATTCAAATTTGGATTCCTTATAACTGATAAATCACTGACACTAATAATTGATTAAAGGCAGTATGGAAATGAGGAAGAGAGAGAGAGAGCCCTTGGTTAGCCAATTGAGAGAGAGAGAGCCCCTGGTGTAAGCCAAGGAGAGAGAGTTGATTTTTTTTAGGGTTGAAATTCGAGTAAAATGGGGTCGAGTTTCAATAAATTCAATCCAACTTATGTATGAAATTATTGAACTCAAACCAATTCGATCCAAGTAGAATTGTTGACATAAGTTATTCAACCCAATCTAACCAAACCAGAATTGTTGACCCGAGTTAATCAACCCAATCCAACCCAACCGGAATTGTTGACCCGAGTTACTCAACCCGACTAGACCCAAATTTCTGACCCAATTCAACCCGAGTGTTGTTTTATAACTTGGTGCACTTGGGTCGGTCGGGTAGCTTTTAAATTTCTCAACCCAATCCAACCAGAATTTCAAGCGTGCATATTTTTTCCCAACCCGACCAGACTTCACCCCTAATTTCTTTGAAAAGTTAAAAAAGTAAATATTCTGTATTTAAAAAATTAAATAGATTTGTGTTAATTTCTTTAAAAGAACCAATTTTATGTAGAAATTATATTTATATTTGATTTATCTGATCCCACTGTTGAGATTTTGGCTCGATTTGACCCGGTTGATTTAGAAACTCTGAATTTAAAAAATGCTCTAGATTAAAAATTTCCTCTTTTCTCTCTTTCCTCTTATTCTCTCCATTCTCCTCTCGTTTCCTTGTGTTGTTAGAATTTTTTTTTTTATAAATAAATAAACAGAGACAGTCCTAGGCCAATGTGAGAAAAAAGCGAGAGTTTTTGAGAGTGCAGAGTTGAATTCTGATTGGGTTTGTAATTTGATAGAAAATTTGTACATTTGAATCAGTAGATAGGGCCGGCCCTAGGCATAGGCGGTGTAAACAAAAAGGACTCCCACACACTTAAACTCCTTAATATACCAGTCACAAGGGCTTCTGAAATTTCACTCCACTTAGGGCCCCCTGAGATTTTAGGGGATCTCAGGGCCGGCCCTATTAGTAGAACTTCTTCAATTGTTGCCAGTGGAGTAGGCCTCAGTCGAACCATGATAAAATTTGTGTTTTCGATTGATTGTTTGACGTTTCATTAATTGGAGAATTTCCAACACGAACAAGTTCACTGTGAAATCTAACATTGTGTTGAATCAAGGAAAATTCACCATTTCGAGTAAAAGACTTTATTTCTCTTAAAAATAAATAGACAAAACATCATTTTCGCCAATGAAGGCTTCCCTCATTTTTTCAATAATTTTTTAGAACTCACGTGTGGGAAACTGCCGGAGAACCAGCGCAAAACTTCTACGGGTGAGCCCATTACCCCGAGGGCACACCAAGGTTAGGCTATGGGGGCTCGAACCCACAACTTCCTACTTCTTAAAACAGGAGACAAGCAGTTGAACTACACCTATACGAGTAAAATGATAAATAATAAATAATAATCTCTTTTCTTCACATCCTAAGAAATGAATTCCTTAAAAGAAAAGAGAAAAATCTCATTTTTCCTGCTCTCTACAAAGATCCCTTATTCTGAAGGAAAAAAAAAGGTTTCTCCTTACTCTTCATTTTCTATAGTTGAAAAATGATAAATGATAAATAATTCAATGCGAAGGAGAAAAACATGAATAATAACATAAAAGGTCACACACTAGTATGCTTTTATTCATTTCCCTACATATATTCTGATAAGATGAGAAGCCAAAACTCTCAATTTATGGAAAATAAGAACTGGTACTCAGTTCTTTCTAGGGTTTGATAATAGTATTAATGGATTATGAGCGTTTTGAAGTTCACATAGTCATGGCTTGAGTCACTTTCTTAGAAGCTGGCCTAGAAGAAATGTCTTCCCACCATGCCTTGACATGAGGACGAGAGTTGATGAGAGAAGCTTTAGGAGTCTTCATGAGGTAGTAAGTGTAGGAAAGGTGGTGCAAATCTGCCAAACTATAGAATTCCCCAGCTAAGTACTTGCTCTTAGACAGCCTCTCTTCGTATACATCCAGCACCTTTCCCAGCTTCTCCTCATTGGCTACAACAACTGCCTCGTCGGTGTTTCCGCCGAACATCGGCTTGATCACCAGCTCATACACAATGGCAGAGATGGGTGGATTGAAGCTTTGAGACTCCGCTTCCAACCAAACATTCACCACTGCTGATTTCTGGACATCGTTCCACCTAAGAAGATCAGTACCATTCCCCTTGTACCGGGTGGCGATGTACCTCGTGATCGCGCGAGATTCTAGCCGTCCGATTCAATTCAAATAAAAAAGATTAATCATGATAAGCCTCTAGATATAAATCATGTAAAACATTTCATAAACCGGTCATTTCCAATTAGTTCTAGTTCATCCATCCTCTATATGGGTCTATTGAGGATCCACAGGTTAGGCCTTGAATTGCATATAAAATGAATTCAAAATTTGATTGATCACCTCATCACTTGAACAAGGTGATGATCAATGTGGCCTTGAAAATAAAGATTTTACACTCTCTGCACTCTTTATGGATCATTACTCAATTTTCAAAATATAAATGTAATTTTTTCTTACAAAAATAATTCTTGCAATAGACATACCAAAGAGCGTGAGATCTCCATCCTCAAGTGCTGGTATTTGACCAAATGGCTGCACAAATAAGAATAAAAATCATGAAAAAAATATAAGACATTATGGTGAAAAAAATTGCATCTAATATTTATATCTTTGGTAAATATGATGCTACAGGACTAACTCATCCAAATTTGATTAACATAAACTTGATTTAGAAAATAAATGAAATGTAAAAATTAATTGATGTTAGATATTTTCTTGTATATGTGATAAATATTTCAAGTGCTGTAGAGATTTCATAATTAATATGGTAGTTGTTAGATGGCCATAGAAGATTTGTAACAAATGAATTAAGTGGTTTGTAGATTGAGCAAAAGACTAAGTTCTCATCTAGGGTTTTCCAAGGAAGTCTATATATAGTCATAATCATTAGAGACAAAATTATACTCTCTCCATCTTATTTTAATTGTCTCATTTGAAACATTTGTATTTTTTAAAGAACTATCTATATAAATCTAGCACTCGATGTGATCTCATTCATTTTCAACAGACTTTATGCTACTCTAATATGAACGAGACAATCTCAAAATCCATATCAAACAACCAAATTAGGGCAAAGTAAATATCTATTTAAAATCAACTTTTTAAATTTCATTTCTCCATTTCATCAGATCATAACCTGATTCGAGATAATTTTAGCAAGTAAATTTTATAATGGTGTCTTAAATTCCACCACCAATAACAAAAGATTCTGATTCAAGAGCAGTCACCAATTGACAGGCTTAAAATTATGATGCATTAGCGTAGACAAGTAAATCAACATAAATGAATCTGCCAGCATTCAACAAATTTCTATATACTTATATGATAATATAAAAAATGTCAGTATAAATGATATAAAAAAAGTGTAAAGATAAACATTGACTCCAGAATACTAATCCAACAGAAGGTCTAAATATGGATCTAAAACCAATATGATCAAATATCAACATATTGAAGATACAAATTGTAATAGCAATATATTTAGGCCAACGACCTTCCCACTAAATTTTACTTTTCATGTGAAGGGTAAATTCGAAAATACGCTAAAACTCGTGTCGCTAAACACAAAATGTCCGTGGGAAGATCGCTGGCCATATATTTAATGTGTAATCATATGAATTCAAAAAATACTTTTAATAAAAATATATTTTATATGATACACTACAATCTTGATGATATCTCTGCTCAGTTTCGACAATGTGATCAAATCAGTCATATACAATATTGAATGTCGACACATATCGCATGGGCCGTTTCTGGGTCAGATTTGGATTCCAAGAAAAGCAATTTGTTAAAAAGAATTTCCAAGAAAATTGAGTGAGTTCTTAGAAATAAAGAAGAAAGAAACTTAAGAAATAAAAGAATAGAAAAAGGGTATTACGTTTTTAGCAAGGAAGGCAGGCTGCTTGTGCTCTCCGGCCTGCATATCAACCGGCAACAGCTCGAATTCTGCTCCCACCTCATGCAGACATGCCAGTGCACGTGCTGTGCATGTGGACATGGCCAGACCATGCAACTTCATCCCCATCGTTGGCCGGACGGTCGTCGGATCTCCTCTTTCTGCCGGTGTTTGAGAAAGTAAAAAGAAAATGAAGGGGCAACGTTGCTCTTTTGGTCTCTAACTCTGAAGGAGAGAATGCCACTGCATAAATAGAGAGACAGAGAGATGCAAAGGGTTTCTCTCTTTGACTTATCAAACTCAGCCTTCTTTCTCGAAGTGGGCCCACATCTAACGCGTTTCCACCTTCCTTTCCTTACTGGGCAGGGCCCACTTGCATGCCTCTGAAAATTTGGCGGAGCGATTTAGACGTGATTTACGCGTCCAAAGCTTTGATTGGCTTCGTTTCTTTTCATTTCACTTCACTCTCGAGCAAAATTTCTAAGTCTTCTCATAAAATTATATAAATAAATAAACTATGGTCAAATTATACTGGATTTTATTTTTTTTAAACTTGAAAATAAACTATTAAATAAATATTTTGACATATTACTATTAATTTAATAGTAAAAATATACTTGAATGAAAATTGTAAAAGATTAAATCCCTATGTTCCAGTGTCAAAGAGATTTTTTGCAATCCTCACTTAAATTCATGCCTACCTATCTTTCTCATATACCCTCTAAATTTATGAACTTTTAAACTGTAATTCATTTTAATAGAAACTTTACTTGCTATTGTATCTTTCCAATTAGAGAAATATTTTATTATAAAAAAATTAATAAATTATTTACTAAAATATGACACATTTCATCCACCAACCTTCGAGAGTGAGTGTCCTAAAATAAGCCACGCAATAGAAAATGGAAATTGAAAGCCACGCCTTATATGGTATGCCAACTGGTACTGAGTGCTGCATTATTCTTTTAAAAAAAAAAACATGGAAGAGTCAAATACTGCTGTTCTTCTAATATAAAGTTTGAACATTAATAACTCATTTATTTGATTTAGAGTCATTCTCTGTTGAACTTATTCAATAAACACGTAGATTGGAACGTTTACATATGCCTTGAAGAATAATCGAGTGAGACACTTCGATATCTTGATTAAAAAAAAATGAGCCTTATATTCTTCAATAGAATAAATAAAAAATTACAAATAGATTAGTTGTGTAAAATTTGAGTTTCACTATTGATTTTGAATTTCAAAACTTTAATTGTTAGAAATCATTAAATTTTCATAGTCTATTTTACAAAGTTATGATGATCAAATTAATGGATTTTTCTTACGATATATCATCTATAAACTCATTAAAATTCATTCATCTGAATATATAAGATTTCTTCTATAGTAAGTATATCATCTCTCCCATTGTACCAGGTTCGAATCCCCATGGATTCACTTGGTATGCCCTAAGGGCAATGGATATCACCCGTGAGAGTTTTATATTGGATTTCTATAATTTTTCACACGTAAATTTAAAATAAAAATAAAAAATAATTTCATGTTTCAGTGTCGTTGTAACTAATTCGTCACTTACGAATCTTTTCTCGATCCATTATTAATGGCATTTGTGGCTCTCTCTTTACTTTACCAAGTCCTTAGAAATTGGCAGAGCATTTTCCTACTTTGGGGCATGCAAGTTATTCTGCAAGATTTTCCCTTCCAGGCACAGAAAGCACCTAACGTCAGTGGGACGTCATCAATATCTTGTTAAAATGTTAAATTTCATATTTGTGAAACTTTATATTTATTTTATATTTACTATAGGGGTACTTATCATTCATTAATTCATTGAAAACTACTCTTTTAATTAAATAATAATATCTCTTAAATTTAAATATCCATTCAAAAAGATGTAAGAGGGTGATAGAGTTAGGGCATTTTGGTTATTAATAAAATATAGTTTTTCTTTCTAAAACAATTGACTCACTTTTATTGAGTGTAATGAGTCAATTACAAAGATCTTTAATTGAGTACGAGACTAAACAAAATCATCTTAATTCAACTACAAAAATCAACTTTTTAAGCTATAGATTCTTCAATTAGTGAACATTGAAACTCTAAAATCACAACAATTCAATCATAAAATTCATATTTTTTAAATCTTAAAAATTTCCATCCTGACATGAGAGCTACTTTTTTCTTTTCTTTTTTTCTATTTGAATCAGATTATTGAATCTTAGAACCATATTGTTTAAATTCTTGCAAATTTAATTACTTTAAATTACTTTTTAAAACGATTCATTTTCTTTTGAGAGAGAAAAAAATAAAAAATTGCCGGCATCCTATTTCATCTGGCCTTGCCTTGAGCTCCCTCTGGAGAGTAGACCCAAGGGGTAATTATGACCGTCGGATGGGTTAGCTGTTGGCAAACACATTAGCTAACCAGTATTCACATATGATCTCTCTGCTCCTCTACTCGTCTCTCTTGGATTCTAATTTTCTCAAATCAAATTGTTAAGCTTTTCGATCTTTCCAACCTAAATTACTCGAATAATATAATAGATATAAGCATTTTTCATTTTTATATCATTACTTGATGTTTTTTTTATGATTAACTGTCTACAATTATTATATTATTATGGTAAAGACTTGTTTTTATGAATGAAGCTTTATTTGAAGCATATCAATACAATATATATATATATATATAGACTAAATTATCTATTTAAATTATATGGGTTGATCAGTGACCCAATTTAAAATGAGAGCGGGCTAAGATTTATCTCTCAACCGACCCACTAGGGTGTCAATGATAGACTTTGAACTCAGCCACTTTCATCCATTTGAGGAAGACCACTAAGGTGTCAATGATAGACTTTGAACTTAGCCACTTTCATTCATTTGAGTTGTGTACACGCGCATTTTATAGACTTTGAACTTGGCCACTTTCATTATCATAAGGAGACCACTAGAGTTGTACACACTTGCATTTCATACATGTTGAATTCTTTTTCCAATTTCTTATAAATGACTCATGGATTTTTTGGGACAGTATAGTTCACTGAATATTTTTTCTGTTTATTTTATTAAATAAGATTCAAATATATCGAGTACATCAAAATATTATTTTTTTATATATATCGACCGATACGATAAGTATCAGTCGATATTTTTTTCCCAGCTCATCCATATTGGAATGTATACATCAAGCATTTGGGATTTCTTTGTACACTCAAGTGGAGTGAAAACCTTTGTAAGAATTTTCAAGTTGTTAGAATCTTCAAATTTGTAAGTTTTATTTGAAATTCTAGTTTCAATTTTCTTGTTGAATTAAATTAGTTATATACTTGTAATTAAAATCATATGCTAGTGGGATATTTAAGTTAAGGTTAGAATTGTTGAATCTTTTCTCATTTGATTTCAATTTTGCAAGTTAAAATTGAGATTGCATTTTTCTTAATTTAATTCAATCAAGTGAATCTAGTTTTTCACTTAGAACTCGTTGAAAGCTTGTGTGTAGCTTGTCTTTGGTTAGAGCTTATCAAACAAAGATTTAATTTAATAAATTTGAAGGTTGATACTATCTCTCCTTCGACTTCCATTCAAACAAAGGTTCAAATGTACCTGACCTTCATCAGATTCTCTAATGGCAAATATTCCGATGAATTATCCAAATAAATCTTTGGAATATACACAAGGACCTAGATATTAATATTCAGCAACTAAGCTATTAATATTCTAAACATTTATACATTTGCCTCCCCTTTTAATTATGCTCTTGTCGCTCTTTGTTCCTTTCTCATTCATTCAGGTCATAATCCCCCTTTTAATTATTCTTTTTATACCAAACAACTCAAGGTGGACTTTCTCATGACAGCTCGGTGACAATCATCTCTTCGATAGAATTTATTTGAAAGATATCTATAAATATTTTATATTTTAGAAAACCTACCTATCTTTTGATAAAAAAAAAAATTAAAATCCCCATATGGCTATGTTTTCTAGAGGTTAATTTCATTTAAAAAAAAAATACTTATTTTGAACGGTTCATGTCATGTGAAATATTTTATGGAGTGACTTAGTTTTGATTAGAGTTACACTTATAATTGGATTAAAACTAATTTTTTTTATCATATTAATCTAACTTATTTGATTTTTGAGACACTATTCATATGTGAAAGTGTCTTTTCGTGAAGTTGATTCCCAGTGAGCACCACAAAATACTTCTATAAAAAACCCAATGTAGACACCAATCAATCATCAATAAATATCGGTACACAGTTTCTAAATTTTTAATAATTTTTTTTTTTTTGAAATTTAAAAAAAAATAAAAGAACATCCTAGGAAATAAAGCAAAGACATGAAATTGTTTGAAAATAAAACTTTGGAAAAAACCGCAACAAAATAATATTTACAGCAGCATAATGTTTCTTAACATTATTTCATATAATTCACACTAAGTGGGAGTCTCAAATTTGAGTTCCATCCCACCCCCAAAGGATCACTCTCCATAATTTTAATGGATATGTAAGGGTAGAAAGACCTGTGTTGGGGTGCGAACGAGAGTCCCACATCAGTTGTGATAGAAAAAATCTAAGATTTATAAGAGACTGAGTCATTCCACCTATCACACTAGTCTTTTGGGTAAGAAGTCCGGTCCAAACAATTTTTTTTTCACATATCCCGAAGAGTAGTCAAGTATTTTAAAAGACCTTAAATACTCAGTAGTGAAAAAAAACATTATCTCACCGCACTGTGGCTACGTGTCTCTTATGATCTTATCACTTCCTCTTTACATTGCAAATTGGCATTTTTTTTAGTAGTTTTGCTTAAGCACCACTCACTACCTGTCATCTTTTTTAAAAGCTATTTAGTTTTTTTTTTTTTACTTTCAAAAAAAGCGACTCTATATATTCTCAGAGAATATTCTTCTCTTCGTTTCTCTTTTATGAAAACTGTATGCTTAAGTGGAGTGGAGATAAGAGAATCTTCACTTTATAATCTTATTTCTTTGGTGATCTTTATAAGTTATGATCTTGTTTGAGAAAAATAAAAGAGAGGTGGAAAATGCTGATTCTCCCAGCTTTACAAGAGAATGTTTCCGAGCCAAGATCACGGTTCTCCTAATGAACGATTTTATGGAAATTATTCACTTTTTCTTAATTTGTATATGTGATAAAGAATTTTTTTTCTAAAGTATAATACACCCTATTCGAGTTATTCTTTAATCTATTAAGGGATTAACCCTCCCCTTCGACTTTTGAAAACATTTTTTAAAGGAGGAGTTTGCATATAACCCTCTAAAATTTATTCCCCATCCAAACTCAGCCTAAATTCAATTCCTAAAATTTTCACCCCTTTTTTCTTAATTCAAATAGATTAGAAAGGAGAGTCATGGCCTCTCAATTTTTTTATTTATTTTTTTCCCTTTGAAGCCTCTTTCATGTAAAGAATTAAAAAAAAAAAAAAAAGACCTCCGTGTAGAACCTAATTTTCATGGTATATACAAGCCAAAGTGCTCATGGTTCACATAATTTCAACCCAAAGAGTCCTAGATTAGTGGATCATTTATAAGTAATTTGACTTTGTTTTGCTTCATTTTCGTCTTACACACTTCACCAGCTATAGACTAATGGAAGGAAAAAAATTATAATAAAAAAAAGAAAGAGCCATCGTCAGATGAACATATCATGGGCCACAACTTGCATCCAAATGTATACCATACATGAGTCTAGATCACATATTAGAGTATTTTTTATGTGTTGAAAGTAGGGCTGTAACTCAGGTCGGGTGGGTTGGATTCTTTAAAATTCAACTCAAGGTGAGTTGATATATATGGAATCCGACTCGACCTGACCCGAATTCTTATCCCAAATCTCACAATCCGACCAGAATTCTAACCCAAATTCTGACTCGACCAGCATTTTGAACCAATTTTAGACTAATTTTAATCGAGTCGGGTTAACTTATAAAATCTTCAACCCGACCCGACCCAAATTTCATGGGGGTGTTTATCTTCTCAGTCCAACCCGACCCACTGACTCAAAATTCTAGACCCGACCCGCATGATTTCTCGGGTCGGATCATGCGAATCTGACCAAAACCCGACCCGAGTTGCAGCTAGTTGAAAGCTAGGAAATATATAGAGTTGTGTCAAGTTCGTCAAATGGACTAAAAAAATATTTGTTTCATACCGTATCAATTGATATGGTCATATTGTCGATAAATAACGCATTCTTTTTCTTTTTTCTTTTAGAAAAAAAATTAAAAAAATCTAGTGTGAGCATATCCATTCAACAAATAGCGTTATTTGGATTAAATTTAAACCTCATCATACAATCAAGCATTACAACCTTCCTAATGAGAATACCACCCAACATTACACACTCACCCCCATAATCCAAATTAATTAATTTTCATAATATATAATAAGTTAGTAATTTTTTTATGACCAAGGTGTCTAGGAGTCTCACCTTTATTTGGAGAGAGGACATTCTAATGTGACTAGTCGTTACGACAAGAGCAAGCCTCCCAATTTCACACACTGAATAAACAATTATGGAGAGTGACCTAAAAGAGTATTGAGCTTGAATCGAACTCCACACTTAATTAATTAGTAATTTCTTCGTAGTTTTGTAGAAAATTATATTTTCTCAGTTAAACCTGAGAGAGAAATACAATTCTATTTTCTAAGTTAAAGCTGAGAGAAATACAGAGAGCGATCCTCTCACAGGCATTTCATGTTTAGTGACACGGGTTTTAAAGTATTTTCGATTTTACCCTTCGCATGAACAGTAAATTTCAATGGGCTGATTTTTACTGTTCATCGGCGAGCCGATTTGCAATTTCAGCAAATTGCACTATTCATGATTTTCGACGAGCCGACTTACAATTTTGGATAACCGATTTCAGGAAAAATTGCACTGTTCATGATTTTTCGACGAGTCAGCTTGCAATTTCGGAGAGCCGATTTCAGGAAACATTGTAATGTTCAACTGTTCATGATTTTCGGCGAGCCGGCTTGCAATTTCAGAGAGCGGATTTCAGGAAACATTGTACTGTTCATGATTTTCGACGAGCCGGTTTGCAATTCGAAAAGCTGATTTCAGGAAACGTTGCACTGTTCATGATTTTCGGCGAGTCAACTTGCAATTCGGAGAGCCAATTTCAGGAAATATTGCACTGTTCATGATTTTCGGCAAGCTAACTTGCAATTCGGAGAGCCGATTTTCAAGAAATATTGCACTGTTCATGATTTTCGACTAGTCGACTTCCAATTTCGGAGAGCGTATTTCAAGAAACATTACACTATTCATGAATTTCGACAAGTCAACTTGCAATTCGGAGAGTCGATTTCAGGAAAATTGCACTGTTTATGCATTCTATTTTCGGGTACGGCAGGTGGAAGGCAAATTCGGTATACACTAAAATCTGTGTATGTATATACAAAATACCCGTGAAAGCATCGCTCCCAGATGAATACAGTTCAAGAGGGTTTGGAGTGATGACTCCAAACCTGCCTCGAAAGAGCGCTAAAAAGCTAATAGTACGGTACATCATGGAAGAAAAATTTGTAAAAGATCATTTCCATGTTCACCGGTCTAAGAGATTATTCTCTGAAAATAAATGACAAACCCAAACCACTTTGATAATATTTCAAGAAAATTTAAATTATTACCTTCACTTTTCTCACAAGCGAATCATAACTATGCACTATTTTTACTAAGAAAACGTATATTAGAAATGTATAAAATTAAAATAGGATTAGAGAATCCAAATCTTTCACGTTGTGATACGTAGATAAAAGAGGATAAAAAGATTTTTGTTTGAGTACGGCCCTTATAAAAAATCACTTACACTTAAATAAAATTATCACTATGTTTAATAATTCAGATTTTAAAGTATTACATGAACAAATATCAATAAAAACATCCAAGTACAAATGATAAAAAGAAAATGCCTTCAAAATACAATTGAAGGCCTCAAATTTTCTTGGATTTTGCCGGAAAACTGGACCAACTTTTCCCAAGTTTACTCTTCATGTGTAAGTGCCTTATTAGATCATTTATCAATTTCCATGGAAAGAATATGTCGCACAAAATTAAGAGCATAAATTAGCCGATTATAATTGAGAAATTATTTGTGGAAAAAGATACAATCTACCCACAGCAAATTCATGAGTTGCAGCCCCCTTTAATTCAGATAAAAGTGTCAATTCCAATCTGAACAAACAATGATACAGAATGGATCATAACTCTGCATCCAAACATGAATAGATCCTTGAAGTTAACATATCAAACATTCCACCGAAAAACCCATCAAAGAATTAGGAAGAGAAACCAAAAAAAAAAACAAGTATAAATTTCAGAAAAGTATGATATTCGTATATATACAGAGAAAATGCAAAGGTCTTATAAATCCAGCATCCATCTCAGCCCATTCTCATATTGTAAAACACATAATCCTAATTTCCAAATGTCAAGAGAAGGCCTAAACAACCCATCAAGAGAAAAACGAAGAAGAAGAAGATAGAAAGAGAAACAGAGAGAGATAGAGATCAGAAATCAAAGCCACCGGCATCATCAAAGCCACCGTCGTAGCCATCGCTGGAATCCGCAATCATATCTCCAATCAAAAGGCCACCAAGGGCGCCGCCAAGTAGTCCCGCTCCCAGCCCCATCCCAAGCTTGTTCTTCTTCGGAGGCTTCTGGACCGGCTGTGGAGGGTAACCGTAACCTCCGTATGCCTGCTGAGGTGGTGGTGGATACCCGTAACCGTACCCCTGCGGAGGCGGGGGTTGAGCACCATACCCGTAGCCAGCAGCCGGGTACGCGGCCTGCGGCGGTGGGTACGGATACGCGGCCTGTGGCGGCGGGTACGACCCACCGGCGCTGGGACCAGGCATGGAAGCTGGGTATGCAGTGACGGGTTCGTTGGCCTTCGCCACAGCAGGCGCGGAATACACAACCTTTTCACCGACCTTGTAAGAGAGATTCAATTCCCCCTTTGGCTTTCCGGAGGGTTTCCGGACCTGGTAGGTGACAAACTTGGCGGAGTGGGTATTTCCGTCGGAGTTTTGGAGGATCTCGGTGATGGGGATCTGAACGTCGCCGATGTCGCGGTCGGAGCTGAGAGAGCGCTCGGTTTTGAGCTGGATGCGGAGGACGAGAGGTGGGTTTGATGGGGCGGTGGGCACGGAGAATTTCATGGTATGGTTCCATTTGGGGCTCTTTCCACAGTCTTTGTCGACTGCCGTCCGCTGCTTGGTGCGAGGATCGTTGTCTAGGGTGACGACGGCGTAGACATCCATCTTGCCGAACAGATTCACGTCGTTCAGATCCTTCGCCGATATGATTGTCAGATCTAATGGCCTGTATTCCATCTCTTTTACTCAGCCAAGATAACTTCTTCCCACAAGATTTTTCAGAGAGAGAGAGAGAGAGAGAGAGAGAGAAGGAAAGAGAATAAGGATTTGATAGAAAAAAAGAGGGCTGGTTGAATTTTATATAACAAGTTTGGATAAAGGGTGAGAAGGTTCCTTCCTCTCCGAGGCTGTTGAGAGATATTTTAAGCTACCTTTAATTGTTATCCAATATAGTTATGGAATTTACAAAATAATATAAAACTAAATTTGACCTTCGGATCTACTTAAAATACTAAATTTTGTTTTAATAAAAACTTTTATTCAGAGGATATAACTGAATAAAAATGAATGGTTGCACAAACTTTTTTAGACCATTTTCAATAGTTTATATCATGTAGTTAGATTTTTAACAAAAAAATATTAAGGTTTAAATTTAGACGATATGTTATTGAATTTTAAATTATATGCCTATATTATCATGTAAAGATAATATAAAAGTAAAAAATAAAAATTCAATTGCGAAAGGAGTTGGACACTTCAATGGGAAGGGAGGGAGGGAGGGAGGGCTATTTCCGGAAGAACGCGTTATCTTCACCGAGAAGTTGGAAGGGTTTGGAAGTCGTGTTATGATGAAATGACGTAAATACCCTTTGATTAAAATCGTTGACCATTCCTGTAATCCCGTGGGCAGTAAAGGAAAGATACCGAGGCCGAGTACATCTCTAACCACGAGTAAACCTTACACGGATGAAACACGTACGGGGAAAAAATATAAAATAAAATTTTAAAATCAGAAATAAAGGTAAGATAAGTTTTCAGATAACAAATTTTTAAAATAAATATTGTATTATTCGTCCTAAAATAATTATTGTTTGTCTTCCGTACGTATTAAATGCTCTATTTTATAACTAAAAATATTAATAAAATTATCTAATTAAAGGTATAATATACACTAATTAATTAAAAATATTAATATCAACATAAAATATCTAATATATAAATAAAAAAATTATTGGTTAAAAAATAAAATTAAGAAAATAATCAATTTACAAACTGAGTAAGAATGACATGTCTTCCCAAAAACAGAACACCAAAAATTGATCCAAGCAATTTCAGCAAAAGTTATTAATACCATAAGTCCATAACCTAAATTTGACATTCTTTTCCTTCTTCAGAGTATACAAAACTTTCATATGGCATAAATTTATAAAGGGATACAATCAAATAAGTTTTTCACTTCATTTAATTTCACCAAACTGATTTAATTCTATTTTTATGTATTAACAACATGAATACATGATAAGGGCCAACGTACCTAATATAATCTTAAAGCCCTCTTTTTTTTTTATTTTTTAACATATTTTTAGATTAAATTCTCTATTCTTTTTGTTGTTGATACGAGAAAATTAGTTAAATCTTTCAAACTCATCATATTTATTTATAAAATTATTATTTTTTATTTTAGAACTCTTTTGAAAAAAAAATAGTTTGCAATCAGTCAAATTTTTCAACACGCTAAATCCAATCTCAAAATATTCTTTTTGTTAGTCATTTTATAAAAAAATTATATATTTTTAATTATTGAAGTGTTAAACTGCAACAAATCAATTCATTTTCTAAATCTAATCTCAAATTCTTTATTTTTTAATTTTTGCTATTTCTTACAAATTTTATTATTTTTTCTGTATAAAATTATATCAATCATAAATTAATTAAGTGGTCAAAATTCATTTAATAAATATTTAAAATTATCTTATATATAAATGCTTATTTATCCATACAAAGTTACAATTGTGTCTTATACCTCAAGTGGTTGCCTCTTGCCTCAAAAAGTAGAAGGTTGTGGGATCGAGCCTTCATTGGCCTAACCTTGATGTGCCTTAGGGGTAGTGGGTTCATCCGTGGGGATTTTAATAGGGCTGTGTCTGAATTTTCCACATTTTAATCCAAAAAAAAATCTCCCTCTTTCTTCCCCAGCCATGCATGGGTATTTTTTTCTTTTCTTTTCTTTTTTTCGACCATGGGTATTTCTAAAAGAAAAGTTCTTAAAGTTGTGTTAATTAAATAAAATATTAATATCATTTTGCTGAAAAATATAGATAGAATGTTTTACCTTTGTTTTATTAACTTAGATTTGTGACTTTGATAAATATATGTTATAAAATTTAAAAAGAATGATCAAGATAATTTTTGATAGACTCCATATCTATATATAGAACTTTCTATTTAAAGTGATTTTTGATGGGTCTAACATGTTTTTAAATCTATACAAATTTAAAGATTAAAAAAAGTCATAGTACTCAAAATTTAAAGTGTTTAAAAGCGTGATTTATTTTTATTCATTTAGTGAGTCTCATTATCATGCAGACTTCTTTTAATAAATTCATCACTTCAGTTACCAATTTTTTTGCCAAAAATCTAAAATTTTAGTTAAAATTGTTTTGATTTATATAATTTTTTGGGTCAAAGGAAAACAAAATTTTATTACTTATAATTCTCCTGCCGTCCCATTTTAGTTATCTCATTTGAAATATTTGTATTTTTTAAAGAACTCTCTCTATAAAGCTAGCTGATGAACACCATAAAACTACTTTTTTACCTTTTAAATATTAGATTAATTAGTTTTTATTTTATAAATATTAGATATGTTTAATATGTTTTTGAATTTTACATAATATTTTGGAAAATACAAGAAATGTGAATAAAAATTGGAGAAAATAGGCCACAATGTCAAATTTGAAAAGTTTATAATTTTATCACATAATTTTAGAATTCTTTGTAAATTATTTTTATTCAAATCTATTATGAGAATTTAAATTAAAATAATACCTTTTCTATTTTTCTTTACAAAGGAGGTTAATTTTTACAAAAACTTCAATAGCCATTCTTCCATCTTATAGTCTAAAGGTGGGTCGTAAAACTGAAAAGCAAGAAGCACCTGTTTGCAACCCATTGAGAAAATCAGCAAACCGTGTACAAAGTTTTGGACTTCAGCAACGTATTAGCAATGGGAGCAGTCAGATTTCTACATCAACTTCAGCAAGGTATTGTGAAACTGATTAAGAGGAAAAGAAGGTACTGGCTGAAAAGAAGGAAGAACAGAGAGAAGAAAAAAAAAACGCAGAGAAGGCAATTGCAGCCAGCGCCCAAAGAGGGTTTTAGATTGAGAAACAACAGCATAGCGAGCTCTGTTGTGAAACAGGGGAATACGAACTCTCACTATTTCCGGCAACCGACTCCCGAGGAGAGTAGAACACACTCTCCTCATCAGACGATGCAGAGGAAGGCAGAAAATGTCGCAGTAATCTTGGCAGTGGCGGCAAAAGCTGAAGTTCAGGACACGGGCGATGCTCCTCCTCTCCGCGAACAGCATTAAGTCTATGACAAGGAGAACTAATCAAATCTCTGCTGATCCTAGCATTGCAGGAACTGAGGTTGCAAAGGAGGTGTCTGACATGGTGTTGGCTGATAGAAGAAGATAGAAAAGAAAAAAGGGGAAAGAAAAAGTGGCTGCTATTTTCGTGTAGAGCAGAGAGAGTGCTGGCCAATTTTTGAGGGTTTCGGCCTTAGGACTCAGCAAAGATAAGATAAGATTGATGAGAGCAATGAAATAAGGAAGAAATCTGCTGAATTTTAGAAGAGGCTATAAGATTTTTGCCCAAATCCACGAGACTGGACAATAAAGCCGGACATGATTCGGCTAAGAGATAAGGATGAAGGTAGGAAAGAAAGGAAGAAAAGAGTTTGAACAGAGGAAAGAGAGATGGAAAAGAACTAGGTGTGTTTGCGGCTTACCTTACCTTATCTCTTCTCACTCATTGATGGCTTTGGATCCATTGAACGGGGAACAGAGTAAGACATTGAAGAGGTTGAATTTGGATGGCTAAAGAAAAAGAAAAATATTTGATTTCTTATAAATCATCTATTTTATTTTTATATAATGAGTTCCAAAGAATTGTATTTTCTTATATTTCAATTTTTAAATAAAATTTATGGTAGATTCTTTAGATTTATAGTGTTCCCAATTATTAAATATTCTATGGTGATGGTTTTTAATTTTTTTTATGAATGTTATGAAACAAATTATTTTTAGAATTTTTCAAGGAAAAGTAGAACCCTTGTTAGAATTGGTGGGACTTAACTTTTTCAGTTTAAGGTTCTTTTCAAGAACAGTTTATTTTAGATTTGAAAAATGTAAGTGTAAATCCCGCTCAAGCCTAAGGCTTGAATTGAAAAATTCTGATTTAATGGACGACGTAATTTTTCTAATTAGAATTTTAATAAATGATGAACTTGAATTTATATTTTATAATTCTAGAATATTTTATAGTCTAGGCCATGATTTTATTTTTAAATAGGATAACATGCTGCCTTAGATACTTGTCTCGATTCCATTGTAAACTATGTAAATAATTCATTATTATTATTTTTATTTTATTTTTTTATTTATTCGTAAAAACCCTTGAAACGATTTAACTAGGTTATAAATATTTTATTTGTTTCTTAATTTTGCATTTTAAATTAGATCGAGGTCATTTAAATTCACTCCACCATTTTAATCAAATTTATAAATCAAAGATAAGAGTAGATCTTATATTTCGTCAACTTTCAAAGTTAGATAAATATTGCTTATCTAAATCTAGAATTTTGCTAAATTAAGATTATAACTCCATGTTTTTTATATTTTCTTAGATCACATTAACCATTTTTTATTTTCATACATATATTTTGTTGATTTCCCTTGGGTACGACATCGCACTCATTCACTACACTGTTAACTTGTTCGTGCGCTTGCGAGTTAAATTTAAAACACAACACTAGCACTCTACGTGATCTCATCAATTTTCAATATATTTTATACTACTCTAATATAAATGAGACAACTATTTTGAGACAATTCCAAAATTCATATAAGACAACTAATTTGGGACCGAGGGAGTAATATTTAAAGTGATTAAACTTTAAATGTTAAATTATAAATTAATTAATCCAATCAATGTAATTTTTGAAGAATTTATATTTAAACATAGAAATTTACCATTCAATAAGATTTTTATGTGTCTCATATTTAAGAATTATATCTTTTTTATACAATCAATCGAGTCGGTTTTTTAAACCTCTCAAATTTTGATCACATTAAATTATTTAAAAAAAAAAAACATATGAGAGGCTGAGAGCAATAAAAAATTTTAGAATATTTGAATGGTTAAAGTCTATGGTTGCACATGAGTGTCGCAACAATTATACTCGTTGGACCAATTGAGCTTTTCATTATTATTTAAATTTGACAATTTTAAATTATTTTTTAATTCTTAAACACTTCAGTCTAACATAAGCCCCACTTTTACTCGTACTGGCCTTACATACAACTTTTGGCTAGGAGAATTTTTTTTGGTCGATGCGGACTGAAAATGTTTCGAGGCTTAATTTTGCTTCGTTTGGACAACTTTATTTGGTAATTTAAAAATTATTTTAAGTGAGAGTAAAAATTTATAAAATTATATTTTTCATTATTTTTTTTGAATATTTCATTGAAAGTTAAGGTATTTAAAGATGACTCTATGCTTAAGATGATTCCAGATGAGGAGTGTCTCCTATAAAATTATCATTCGTCCAGACCCAGCCTAGATATCTTATATTTAAAAATAAATTAAAAAAAATTAGTCAAAATTTTTGAAATTACAATTTTCAGTCGATACTCAGATCCATACGTTTAAAAAATACCCTTCATACTCGTCGCTTTCAACTCTATTAAAGCTTTCTGCAGAAGCCAAGAAAGTCACCTCTCAAGATGCCTGCTTCCCGTACTGGAGATTGAGTTTGATTTAAGATAAATTTAAGGGTTATTTTTCATTAAATTTATTTTGTATGAAGTAGAAGGTTTATGCGTATATGAGATTAGTGTAACTTTTAATATGAGATTTACTTTATTAAAAAAAGTTTTATATTGACGTGTAAAAAATATTGTTTAATAATATATGTACATGCATTAAAGATATAAAATTCATTGAGTCGATAACTATGATTGACAAGAATGTTTTTTTTTTTTTAATTTTCTTTTTAAAAACATATAAAATATGAGATAAAAATAAAAAATTTAGTGTGAGTATACTTTTATTATAAAAAATCATTTTTATACAGTATTAAATATTTAAGAGTTAAATTTTGATATAAATAAAATACATTTTAAAATTTTTAGAAAATATGAGAAGAAATATTAATCTTGAGAAATTAGTTTGATGATCAATTCTCATTCTTGTTTGTGGGAAGTCTTAGGATCAACTCTACGTCAAAACAAAAAAGGCAACTCTCTTTAATTGACTCTGTGGATCTAAAGATTTACATATATTCTAAAGATTAGTCAGATAGGATACTTGAATATCTTAGTCTTCTTTTTTATCTAAATTTTATAAAAATATTAAAAGATTAAAAAGTTCACGTAAACATCTTAATAATTATATCAATCATGTATGGGTTCTTCATTTAATAAAAACTATATTTTAAATTGGTATTTATGAATAGCTTAGACGTGGCATAAGACCGACACACGTGGGTGCCATGCATGTCTTAGCCCTTAAAGATCAAACACGTGCAAAGGCCAATGCATGTGTGATGAACTGTTCATTTAATCATAAATTGGTAGCTCCAGTTATTGGGGAGGGGATATAAAACTTTCTTATTACTATTATTAATTATTAATTATTATTGCAGGCAGGAGAGGACTTGGAAGAGAGAGTCGGTTTTGAAATTCTCAAAGGGGAGAAAATAAAAAAAACAGTTGGACGGCTTTGGAAGAACCGGTGCCACTCGGAAACAAAGACGACAGTTTTGGATTCAAACTTTTGATTTCAATCTCTACAAAGTTTATTGATTTGGAGATTTGTTTATCTCAAGTATTGAAGCACTAATTTTAAAGCGTTTATCTTTTATTTTCTTTTTTAAATTATATTTTGAATGAGATTATTGTAAGAAATAGAATTTCAGCTCAGGTTTTTGTAAAAATGATTTAATAAAATAATATTTAGTGATTATAAAATTTACTGAAAATGTCTTAATATTAATATGATTGATATAGTTTGTAAGGTGTTTATGTAATTTTCTAAGTTTTTTCTTGACGAACCAATGGAAGTCAGATTTTCTGACTAATTTCTTATTTTCAAGTTTCTTGTGTAAAAATTGATAAAATGTTATACAAATGTTTGTTTCTAGAATTTAATGAAGAACCTTTAATGAGGTTGATATAATTTTTCGAGTGTGTATAATTCTTCTAATACTTTAATTTTTTTTTTAATGAAATTCAGATTTTTTTCAATAAAAAATTATGAATTGCAATAGAAGATGAATGTTAGTATGTGATGCTTGATAATATCAATTTTATATTAGGTGTTTTCTCACGTATTTTCTTATTGTTTTTTTTTAAATTTTAAACATTTTTAGAAAATTTATATCATATTTTATTTGTATAAAAATTTTGATATTCAAGAGTCTAATACTTTATAAAATCGATTAGGGTTGCAACTTGGGTTGGGTTTTGGCCCATCTCACATGATTTAACCCGAGAAATCATGCGAGTCGGGTTGGGTTGAGAAGATAAAAATCTGTATGAAATTTAGGTCAAGTTGGGTTGAGAATTTTACAAGTTAATCTGACCCAACTCGACTCGACTAAATTAGACTAAGATGATTTCAGAATACAGATCAGGTCAGAATTCGGGTCACATCAGATTATGAAGTTCGGATTGAGAATTTGAGTGAAATCAGGTTTTAAAGAACCCTATCCTTCTGACATGAGTTGCAGTCCTAAAACCGATCATTATTTTTAATAAAAGTATAATCACATTAGTTTTTCTACTTTTTCTTTCTCTATTTTTCCCATAAATTTTATATTTTAAAAAAAAACGATATTAGGGATTTATCGTGGATACCCGGATGATACTCATGTATGGGCACATCGGCTTCACATGTGATGTGAGTGAATGATAACAGGCAAGTAGAGAGCCGTAATGAATAACCGCCTGTTGTCATTAAATGACTTGAGGGCTGCGTTTGGATGGGGGTAAGGGGGTAACCGCTACTTACCCTCATTTTGTAATAAGAGGAGATTTTTACCCCTTTTGTCTCCCTTTTCAATATCTCTAATGTGACAAGGGGTATTAAAGAATGAATACCCCTCCTTACCCCCCTTTTGCTTATGAATTTTTTTTTTTTACATTTTATTTATTTATTTATTTTGGTGAGTACTTGGTTTTTATTTTTTTTAAAAGCACTCCATTATTTATATTTGATAAATTTCATATCACCAAAAAACAAATTATATTTTTTTATGAAGAGATATGAAGAATTTTTTTTTATTCATTTATTGAAATTTAAAATAATAACAGTGGTTTTTTATTTATTCATTGTTTTTTAAGGAAACCTTTCCCCCATTTATCCCGTGCCTTCATCTATTTTTCAATTATATATTATATAATTTTCTGAAACGTATTTGTCAAAATATTCTATTTTTAAGGGGTGATTCTGTCGAAATTTCGATAGGGTCTCAAAACTCTGAAAATTTTGAGATTTATGATAATATCTTTCAGGGTAATTAACAATTTATTCTATTAGAAGATTATTTTAAAAATGTGTCAACATTTTCAACGTGATGTATTTGGGTGAGGGGTAAATTTTTATAGGGGTTACCCTTGAGTAAGGGTAAACTGACGTATTAACAATTTTATGAGAATTAATAATTTTATTAAATCTATATAATATAAAAATAAAATTTCTATAACATTTTCAACGTGATGCATTTGGGTGAGGGGTAAATTTTTACAGGAGTTACCCTTGAGCAGGGGTAATTGTACGTAAGGGTAAACTGAAATATTAATAATTTTATGAGAATTAATAATTTTATTAAATCTATATAATATAAAAATAAAATTTCTATAAAATTTTCAATGTGATGCATTTGGGTGAGGGGTAAATTTTTACAGGGGTTACCCTTGAGCATGGGGAATTGTACGTAGGGGTAAACTGACATATTAACAATTTTATGAGAATTAATAATTTTATTAAATCTATATAATATAAAGATAAAATTTCTGCAACATTTTCAACGTGATGCATTTGGGTGAGGGGTAAATTTTTAAAGGGGTTACCCTTGAGCATGGGTAATTGTACGTAGGGGTAAACTGACATATTAACAATTTTATGAGAATTAATAATTTTATTAAATCTATATAATATAAAAATAAAATTTCTATAACATTTTCAATGTGATGCATTTGGGTGAGGGGTAAATTTTTACAAGGGTTACCCTTGAACGGGGGTAATTGTACATAGGGGTAAACTGACATATTAATAATTTTATGAGAATTAATAATTTTATTAAATCTATATAATATAAAAATAAAATTTCTGCAACATTTTCAACGTGATGCATTTGGGTGAGGGGTAAATTTTTACAGGGGATTACCCTTGAACAGGGGTAATTGTACGTAGGGGTAAACTGACATATTAATAATTTTATTAAATTTATATAATATAAAAATAAAATTTCTGCAACATTTTCAATGTGATGCATTTGGATGAGGGGTAAATTTTTACAGGGGTTACCTTTGAGTAGGGGTAATTGTACGTAGGGGTAAACTGACATATTAACAATTTTATGAGAATTAATAATTTTATTAAATCTATATAATATAAAAATAAAATTTCTCCAAGATTTTCAAAGTGATGCATTTGGATGAGGGGTAAATTTTTATAGGGGTTACCTTTGAATAGCGGTAAACTGACATATTAACAATTTTATGAGAATTAATATTTTTATTAAATTTATATAATATAAAAAATAATAATTATAATTTTTATGAAGAGATATGTTGATATTTTTTATTTATTTATTGGGATTTAAAATAGTAATATAAAAAAAATCTTTATTTATATTTTTAATATTAGAATGCAAGTGTTCATTTTAAATTATAATTATGAAAAATAATTTATAAAAATTAGATAATATTATTATAAGTTATATTATTAGAATTTACTTCATAAATATTATTTAATAATTATGTTTTATAAAAAAAATAAAAAATATTAATATATCAGATTACCTTTTCTTTTAGTTATCAAATAAGATTTTTTAGCCTTAGGGTAAGGTTTTACTTTACCACTATAATTACCAAAACAGATAAGGGTAGTCCTACTTCAAGGTCACCCCTACTCAAGGGTCACTCCTACTTTAAAAATTACCCTCCATCCAAACGCAGCCGAAGAATGTGTCCATAGGCCGGAGAGAGGCTCCTTCACTTTCATTTTAAGATTTCTCTGAGCCACCAAAGGCAACGAAAACTCCTGCAACTTCAGCAATTCCCAAATTCTTTCAACATTCTCACTTTTATAAAATGGGTTGGATTGACCAAAGCCTGCTCAATAGTTAGTAATTAGGGGTAGAGACCAGAGACTAACTCAACTTATTACTAGATCTATATATAATATAGTCAATTATATAAAAGTTTAAAATTTAATTTCATAAGTAAATGAATTTTAGTAGAATTAAGTAATTTATTTTTAAAAAGAGTATAAATTTAATTGGATGTCATATTTAGTAAATGGGTAGATATTAGATGGGAGACATGGGACAAAAGCGTTAGAGATGATACAATAAACATTGTTAGTTCTAATTAGACACATTCATTGCACATTCAATCATCAAATTGTTAAGTTATATATAGTCTAATCATGAGAGGTGTATGGTTGATGGGGAGCCTCCAAACCGAATTTTTAATTAGAGGGGTAATTTTATAATTTTATATTGCACATTGTATAAATCCTAACTAAAATAATATATAATATTATTTTCGGTAAGAGAGAGGTGAGAAGAGCGAAATTTGTAACGAGAGTTATCTCTCCTTTTTTTTTTTTTTACTTTTGAAAACAGTGGATCTATGTTGAACCTATAGACGTACCGAAAGAGAAGCACATAAATCTCTTTATTATTGTGTTGACTTTCATTCTTTGTTCGATATTACTATTTTTGTCTAATAGGAAATATATTTCAGGCATACATTGAATACTCAATTTTGTTGCCGCGTTGATTTGGATGTGCAATATGGGCAGGCATCTTCGGCTGAGAATTTTATCCTACTTCACCCTTATAAAATTCAATTTGTCATTTTTTTTAATTTAATTCATATTTTGGCCCTCTTCAGACCAATCATAAACAGCCAATTTTAAAACTCCAAATTACTTTTAATTCGAGTAAAAGTAGATCGAGTCAGAAGTCCATCTAGTCAATTAAGTAGACAATTGGGTCAATATATCAAATAAATTCAGTGATCTATTTCTAGAAAATCAAATTTGTATCACTAAAATATAGTCATTTAAAAAAAATTAAATCTCAAAAGGTCATCCAATAATTATATTAAAAATTGAACATATATAATTCAGATGAACTAATAAAACTAATCTGTTGATGTTATAGACTAATTCAATTGGATTGAACTCAAATTGCACACCCAATTGAAGTCCGAGGGTTGGTCTTTGTAACTTGAGTGATGCTAGAGTTTTGCTTAAGATGGCATGCCGGTCTGACTCAATCTAATTGAATTTAAATAAGAAATTGATATTTAAATAAGAATTTTAAACGTTGAAGTCCCCATTGACTGAAAAAGAAGCCAACGGTTTATTATTAATTTGGTTGACTTCTGAATAGTTGTTTGTTTACTTCAAATCTTTTTTAGTATAAGGCAGTATATAGCTTTTGATCTTAAATGTATTCTAAATGGGACCACTGTCAAACTCTTTTTAAAATAAATAAATTAATTAAATGCAACATAATTCTTACATTATCAAATCAATTCATCTTTACAAGATGAACCAACTTTCATTAAAAAGATTTTTTTTTTAATTTATGTGTGGAACTGCAGGATACCCAACGTAAAACTTCCATAGGTGAGCCCACTACCCTTAGGCCACAATAAAGTTAGGCCATGGGGCCTGAACCCGCAACCTTCTATTTTTTGAGGCAGGAGGTAATTAATTGAGCTAAAGCATGTGAGTTCATAAAAGAGATTTGTAAGTAGATTTGATAGAATTTTAAGTGGGCAAGTCAATAAAATTTTTTAAATTTTTTAAGGGTTTTTAAAAACTCAATTAAATTTCTCTGCTTAATAGAATTTTAAATTGAGTTTGAATTTTGAGATTTTAACACTGATATATACTACGTTCTATTTGAATGGAGAGAAGTGAGAAACTTTCTCTCAAGTTTGTTTCAATTCTCATAATTGGATTTTCATTAAAGGAGAAAGTGGATTCACAAGAGACTAAATTTCTTCCCAAGGAGAGGAGAATATGGTATTCTTTGCAACTATCACTTGAGTTTGTATATGTTATGCTTGTATTTTTTTTAAGTTTAATAAAAATCTAATTGATGAAAATGTAAGTTTATTTAACGTTGGACATTAAAAAAACTAAATTTCCATCTGAAAATAATTTTTTAACTATTTAACTGTAATGATTAAATATCACAAAATATTATTTTTAAATACACGTAGTAACTTTGACAATAAGATCAAGTAATTAGAATTCAATTTCTTCACTAAAATTTGATTCATATGCCGAACTCGAAATGTTCTTCTAAATTTTCTATTATTTAAAAAAACCTGATATATAATTTATAATCTTTAATAAATTCTTTTCTCTGAATCAATTAAATCATCATAAAATTCTCGTGACTGCTTACTAAATTCAAACTCGATCCTTATCAACAATAGCAGCCATTAATGAATGGAAAAGCGGCTAAATGACACGTGTCTCTTTAAGTCGCGCCTAAACAAATAATGAATTGAGTTGAAAAGGTCTTATCCTTAATGAATGAATTTGAAAGGAGTTTATCAAAATGTCATGAATGGATAACTCTTGTACTACTTTAAATGCTATAAAGACTAATGGTATATCGGACGTGACTCTCTTTATAGTATGGACTAATGACTGAGACTTCTTCACTGCCAAAGATCCAATTCAAATAAAGTGATTTGGAAAGAAAAGGAACTCAAAAATTATAGTTGTTTATAATTTCTTTTTTAAAATTATTTTAGTAATTAGTACCTCACGTGAAATAATTTAATTGATGCACTTTAGTTCAGGAACTATAGATTTCAGATTTGAGTTTCATAGTCATCAATGTTCGTAGCTTGCAAAGGACAAGATACATCTAGAATTTCAACACTCTCATATTCACAAAGAAATATTGATTCTTGCAGAAAATTAAATGAATATTGGACTAAGCAGAATTTATATATTAAAAGAGAGATGCCCATATGCAGGATATAGGAAATTTGACTACAATAAAATTGAATTTTACCTCACCGCTATCTTAGACTTGAATATTTCTCATTTTCATGATAAATTTAATTGCACTTCTCAGCTAAAGATGGATTTCAAACCTTACTTGGGGTGGGGCCTTTTTCTCATTTCATTCATAGAAAAATCTTTATTTACAATTTATAGGTAATGGAGATGTGAAATGGTAACGAGGTGACAACTAATGGGATAAGAGTGAAGGGTAAAGGGATATTAGTGCAGAGATTAGACTAGTGAGAATGTTAGAATCTATTTAAATTTATTTAGATCATATCTTTAATTAGTGATTTCTCCAATATTGTATTATCTCATTTAAAGCTTTCCCATTTAATTGATTTGCTTTATTTATTTGTACTCTCTTATCTCTAATATAATAAAATTTAAGGTCTCTCCTGGATTAAAGAAGGCATACCTAAACTCTGTGTGTATTATTTCTACAGAGGAGGTAGAAAAGAAAAGAAAAAAAGAAAAGAAAAAGGAAGAACTAAAAGAAGGGTTCGACCTTCGGCTGCAAAAATGGACGCTTCCGATGGTGAACTAACGAGATCTAGAAGGAAACAAGATGAGAGAAGGAAATGAGGAAAAAGGCATTTCGATTTCTCAGCTTTTTGTAGGGGGTGTATACATAAGAAACCAATGCTGAGAAATTGGAAGTTTTTCTCATGTAAAACAAACACCACGGTGAAAATCGTTTCATAAGAAAATTCCACTTTCTTTTCACAGGAAAACTCCGTTCAACATGCCCTAAAGCTTTTAAACTATGGTGTGATTAATCCAAGATGTCCTGTTTTATGTCTCCAGTAATTGTTTAGGTCTGGATGAGTCCAGACGTCACACCTAACTAGTCCCCCAGAGTGTGTGAAAGCCACCCAATCTACAAACACCAAATAATAAATCTGCGGAGAGTGAACCTTCATTGTTTTTTGTCTCCAGTATTGCCCTGGTTATCAAATAAGTGATTCCCATATTCTCCAAGCAACATTGAAACCTTTCATGGGTAATGTTTCAGTGATGAACTCAACAAGCCAAGTCATACGTTGGCGATTTAGGAGTTATATATTACATTAGAAGTGTAAATCTTCACTATCTTTAATCCCAGGATTGAAGAAGCCAACTCAACTTAGATTTTCCATACAATGTAAACCTCAGCACATCTCAGCCATAAATGATAGTATATAATAAGAAATCAAATTCAATATGGACTGAAACATTGGCTTGGTTTTTCTGACAGCTGATGTTAGGTTTTGGCCTAAACTTGGATCTCAGCATCAAATGCAGTATTAATATTTATCAGCAAGTGCCTTACCCATATTTCTTCACATAACAGACTCTTCATTTCAATATATCACCGAACAATCCGTATTACACTCAGATGTTCCCCTGGATACAACGTTGGGGAAAAATCAGGTTAAAAACAAAAATAAATGAGTATTGAATGTACCTGACATATTACAAAATATGATGAACGGAAGCTTCAAAGGCTTCTTGCCAATGGACACATGATCCCTTATTGCCCTCACTAAAAAGAACACAGCTGAAAAAAAAATAAAAAATAACAAAAAAAGAAGAAACTATAAGGTATTTAAAATAATAATGGCTGAATATGGTTATGAAGTTAGACTCGAGTAGCTTCAGGCATCTGTTGTCTGGTTAGGGGGAGTTCCTGCAAGCCAACCCCATACACCTCCAGATGACTTTTGCTTCTGTATCAAAGCTGCCTCCTCAGATGCCGCCTTTTGCCTCTGAAGCAACTCAAGTTCCTTCTGTAGAGTATCCATCGTTTGCAGCTTCTGCCGTAGCTCTGCAACATCAACCTGCTCAAAAGATACGTCTTAGCTGGGATAAACTGGATATTACTACCTGCATTCCTATTAGCCTTGTTTTCAGGCAAGGGTAACCACAGACGAGGATGGTGATTTTTGGACTGATGGTTCTGGACTTTGCATGAACACTTCAATTTAAAAAACTTGTCTGTATCCTTGCTGTATCCATGCCATGTCCAGGAATGAACAATTAAAATAGATACAAATGAATAAAAGATATAAATGGATTTCTCCTGGTGGTCTTGAGTAAGACTGCAATTGAATATAGAATTAAAAGACTACAGAAACACAAGATCTCAGCTTCACAGAGTTTTTTTTATAAAAAATAAATAAAAAGGATATAAAGCCAACCAGAATAGACTTAAGATTCATTACAGGGAGGGAAAAGATTCCAACTAGTGCAAACGAATTACATCAACCAAAGAGAAGGGTCTATCAGACAGAAAAGGAAGACAGAGACCAACCAGAACATGACAACTTTGATCTGTTAACCCAATAACACCAGCCATCTCTACTACATTACATTTGTATAACAGTATATGTATGTTAAGATTAAAGTGTGGAGATAGAATTAGAAATGCACGTGATGGAGAATACCTAAAGGTTTCCCAAAGAGACAAAAGGATGAGAGAATACCATTTAGGGTGGTTCTGGCACATACCTAGAAGGCCAGAAACAGCCACCACACATAGAATTGAGGGCTTATAGATAGAAGGTATGTAAAAGGTACTCTTTCACTGTAAGTGCACATACTAATTATTTTGTGCAGGCTGAAGGAAGATCCAACAGATCATCCAAGTAGAAAGTATAGAACTTCAATATGGAAGTGGTAGCCTTCACTGTGGCATTTCTTGGGTAGCCAAAGGTTGGTTGGGTTGGGAAGGAAGAAAGACCTGGGAGAGGAGTCCTTTATATAGTACAGATGAGTATGTCAAAGATTATAACAATGGCAATTCTGTGATCAATTTAGAGAAAAAAACATGATACTATGATTTTTTAAGGTAAGATGAGAGTAATCAATTTACCTTGGGCTTATATAAGTAATTCCAGAATTCATCCATTTTAGATATATCCATAGCCTCAAGGGATTGTTGCGATATTGTATATTTTTTATCACTATCTCTTATCTAATGCTTTTATGAGTGCCTCTGCTGTTGCTTCGACTCCTCTGATAATGTTAGATGAAGGTTTAGATTTCTCCTGATGTATGTTTAGTGTTGCGAATTCAGGAAATTATTGTTGATGACTTACAATGGAGGGCATAATAAGAAAGTCGACTGCAAAAGGACATTTAAAGAGGATGGAAGAAACCATAGAAGGGGGGCATTAATCCCATGGATACACGAAGCTGCCTGCAGGCCTAGTGTATCAGATTACTCTAGGAGTCGTCAAACCCAAGCTCTCTAGTCTATTGTTAGAAGCACAAGCCAGATGCTGCTTCTGTAGGGAGAAAAGAATCCAATTAGGAGGAGCTTCTAGTAATAAAGGGAACACTGAAATTTTCTAGAACATTTATAGGGAAGGATTACAATTGAAGACGAGTCTCTAATACCTTTAAGTGGGAAGCAGGGAACAAATCACCAAGGAGACTTGTATCAGTTTCAAAGGAGATCAAGGATTAGATAACATCGATGGATGTTAGGTGGCTGATTTCTAAACTAAACAAGGGGCAGCTAAACATTGCTTTTTTTAAGGATTGAATTTGTTTTTCTCTCTTTTATTTTGGAGGAGAAGAGAGAATTTTGGGAGGGTTACTATAACAACACAAAGGCCTCTCAAGACTAAAGAGTCAAAGTGATAAGAAATGACAGGATAAATTGTGGGTTGATGTAGAACATGATCATTAATAAGAAGTCAAAAAGCCAACCTTGTACGAAAGATGATTTTCTAAGTATCATCCAAGAATAAGAGATTGGCATTCAATTGTCTCAATTTTTCCTGTAGTGATCATTAAATGCTAAATGACCACTACTTTATAGAGGCATTGACTGATTAAATAATATACACAAAGTTGAACTATGACGTATTTATTTATCTAATAAATGGCTCACCATTTTCATCTAACAGAAAAAAAACAGAGAGGAAACGTCATTGTCATACGTAACTACTACACATAATTCTCTTTGATAGGAAGGTAATGAGAACTTCCTATGAATTACAAAGGTCCCTCATTATCAAAACAAATGGGAGTAGGGGCCAAATCATCTGTAGACTACTGAAATACTCCTCCAAAGATGTATCTGAAAAGCCAGCATCCATGAAAACAGTTATTAGTGGTAGGTAGGGATCACACGCACATACCTCAAGCTTGAAACACCGTGATTGCTCAGCAGCAAGTTGACCACGGACAGATTGAAGCTCCTACAAAGGGCAACCATATATATCAACTTTTGAAACGATAGACAAATAGCTCATGTCACATGCATATGTAACTATGCATGATGATTTATATGAAATATATTTTGTTCACAATGATAGAATTAGAACAAGATGACTTTGATCATCTTACTCTTGTTTTTCGACCCCACATAAATCAAGGACATTAAATAAGACCACAATTTTTTTCCTGTGACAGAACTTATGGTACTTGGATTGGACAATGCTTCAATGATGATGATAATAATGACAGTGAGCAGAACACTTCGATAAATTCAGATAAAAAATAGCAACCACTTATCATCTGGAACAATGGCTTATGCCATGATGGGGAAGCTTCAATGAAAGTGGTGGTGATGGCATCAATAATGATCATAATGAATTGAAAGCTTGGATAAGTTAAAAATAGCACCACTTGATACCATGGACCAAAGAATACGATGGCCATTCATATGCTCCAGTTTAACATCAACTTTCACCTACTCAAGCTGGGTCAGGCCCTAATATGAGAGAATCTATGAAAATTGAGAGAGAGATCCTTCAATTAAATAAAAAAGATGGAATACACAAGATAAGAATGCAACTTGGCCAAGCTGGGTCAGGCCCTAAGTCAATTCAGGTTCTGGCCTAGATTGCCATTATAGATCACGTGCTAAGATCGAATAGATATGGGCCTAATTACTTTAAGTCAAGCTTGGATCCTAAACAATAAATAAGGGCCCATATGGGCCTTTGGGTCTTCAGCCCTTAATTTAGTTTTAAATCAATTACTCCTAATAGTCTATAACATGAAGTTGTTCAATATTGATTTCACACCAAGGTTTTGATAAGATTTCGCATCTGAATCATATAATTATTTTCCCATTATTCAAACCATCATTATAGCCACTAGTCCCATTACATTTCTAACATAGATTCAGTTCCAAAATCATTATTTCACTTCTAATCATCCTATCCAAAAAAAGTCATTATTTCACTCCTAATCATCCCATTCAAAAAAGTCAAGAAAAGAAATTCTAAAATAAAAACCACCAATAGGCTCTCAGTTTTACCACTGAAAATAACAAAATAAATTCCAAGATAGGGTAATAGGGCTTGCTCAGAGGACATGAGAAAGAGACATGGTTAGAGTTTAGGGATTTAAAAAATAGTGACCAATACGTATTGATTGACGATATAATATATATCAACCGCAATACGGTTGATATGGCCTCTCTCCTCCTCTTTTTTTGTAGTGTGAGCATATTTTTATTACAAAAAATAATCCTTGTCATGGAGTTAGACCCTTGAGCCACCGACACTCATCGTCCGTGTGGCCTTGGTTGGTGGTTTCATGGGGTTGGCCCGGCATTGAGTCTTGGTATTATTTATGTATTAGACATTTAGACCCTTGAGCCGAATACAAATAATATACATCCTAAATAATTGAAAAATGTCAAAAAAAATTAGAAAATGGAAAACCAACATGAAGAAACACCTATATGAAATCCATGTTCTCTAGTGTCCCATAATGACATGTATCACTTCCCTATTATGATTTAATGAACTAGTGATTAAAAATTTTAATTGAAAAATAGCATATTATATATAATATAAAAATGTAGATCAAATATCATCGGTTCTCAGGGTTAAAGCTGGATTGGCCCCTTGAATGTAAAGCCCAGACCCAAGCATGTGACCCAAATTTAAATTGAGCCAAATTGGACCTAGGAACATGCACACGTGCATAGACACAAGATGTCAGTTATCACTTGGGCCTAGGGCTTTAAACACACACACAGACATCGGTCATCAGGCTTAAAGCTGGATTGGCCCCTTGAGTGTAAAGCCCAAACCCAAGCATGAGTTAAATTTAAATTGAGCCAAATTGGATCTAGGAACATGCACACATGCACACACACAAAAGGAACATGCACATGCGCACACACAAACAGAGATGCTAGTTTTCACTTGCACGTACACACACATGGCACGCGCTCACACAAAGATGCTAGTTTTCACTTGGGCATAGGGCTTTAAACACACACACACACAGATACAAACGCTTAAAAGTTGAACATAACATAAACTTTTTTTAAAGATAACTATTTTATTCATAAGAAAAAGATGGGTTTTACAAAAAAGAATCCACAAAACCAGGCAAAACAGCACCCGCCACCCCCACAACCCCAAAAAATTATAACGATCTAATTGCAAACCAGACGACAAATGAAGGCCTTGCCTAGCCAATTCATTTGTTGTCGAATTCGCTGCTCTTGGAACCCAAGAGACCGTTAAACCATTCAATGAGATGGAGTGCCGAATTTTTTCCACTTTATCCACAAATATAAAACTCCTGAAGCCCAACCCATAATCACCTTGGAATCTCCTTCCAATATACCCCATAATGCACCCAATTCCTCCATCTTTAGGACTCCTCTACAAAGGGCATTCAATTCAGCTTCAATCATAGAGCAATTGGGAAGAGGACCAACAAATGAGACCCGAATCTCTTCAGAATGGTCTCTAATTAACCCACGAAATCTGCCAAACCACATTCCCACATACAACTACCATCAAAATTTAACTTAAAGAGATCCAACTTTGGAGAACACCAAAAGGCCAACCAAGGAGGAGTTGGAACCAATCTTCTGAAATCAACCGATGCCCAACATAACATATGCATTTTTGCAAACCTAACTTTGTTTATTTGTTTTTATTTCATTGCCCCAACACTCTACTCCATAAAGCATTGCAGATCTAATAACTCACAAAAAAAAAATACATCATTTTAAGCAATTTAGGACTCTTTTATCAGACAAAACTCTACTACCTTGTCTACATTTAACCCACCCCACCCCACCCCACCCCCATCCTATCAGTCATATCTAAGTTAAAACCGCCATGGGATTCAACCATAGAGCCCAAGTATATAAACTTATTAGTTGTCACAATGTGATACTAAGTTATTTTCCAATCTAATCAAACCGCCCTTGCTATCTTCTATTCCGCTAAAAAATCACAATCCATGTATTATGTTTTTAGTTTTACTAATTTTTAAAATATTTATCACTTTTCAAAAAAAAAAAAAAAATTTAAAACATTTATCTCAAAAATTCTCCTCCAAGATTCCAACCTACTACTAAGTTGTTTCATCTCATTAATCAATACTACATCATCAACAAAAAGCATACACCACAATACTTCATCTTGGATTCCTAATGTTAAGTTATCCATGATTAACGCAAAACAGGTACAAAGCTTAAAGCAGATCCTTGGTGGAGTCCTCCTCCAACGGGGAACTCCATCGTCTCTCCCATATACAATTCTGGCATTGGTGGTTGCACCATCATACATATCTTGGATAATCTTCGTGTATACGTTAGAAATGTATTTCTTCTTAATGTTCCCCATATCAATTTCTTTGAAACTCTGTATAGGCCTTTAAAACCCATGTAAAGGTTCTTCCTCTTCTCACAACACTTCTCTAGGTTTTCTTGGTACAAAGATAGCTTTTGATGTTGACCTACCTAGCACAAACCCAAATTGATTTTCAGAGACACTTGACGCTTATCTTAAGCAAGCCTATATATTATCCTTTTCTAAAGTTTAATAATGTGATTTATGAGTTTAATCGCACAATAATTAGTGCAACTTTAAATATCTCTTTTGTTTTTATGGAAAGGACCATTGTACTTTTGCAACACTCATCCAACATTCCTTGTGAGGTCAAAATTTCATTAGATAATCAGGTCAACCAACAAAATCAATTTCACCTATCACAATTCAAGCTTCAAAAGAGATATCATATGATCCTAGCACTTTATGCTACTTAATATTTTTTTAGTGCTTGGTTTGCTTTTGCTTCTGATGTTTTGTTCACCATCCCCTCATTTGTCACCCCTTCCATATTAACTTCATTTTCAAATTCTGTATTGAAAGAGTCTTCAAAATAAGTTTCCCACCTATTCTTTCTTTCTTTAACTAAGACCCTTTGGTTTTCACCCTTGATGCATCTTTTGTGATAAAAATCATTACTCCAATCCTACACCTTAGCAAGTTTATAAATTCTTTTTTCACCTTCTTTCATTCTCAATTTTAAATACAAATCATCCTAGGCTTCATATTTGGCTTTACTTATCGCTCCGTTAGCAACTTTTCATGCTATCTTGTAGTTCTCTTAATCTTACATCTTTTTTATGAAAGGTTAATCTTGCATCTTCTTTGTTTTTTTTTTTTGCCATATCTTGAATTGGTTTTTCTTCTTATTTATAGCCCTTTCTACTTCAGTGTTCCACCACCAGGTATCTTTATGCAAACCTATTCTAGTTGCTTTAATTTCACCTAAAGAGGTTATGAAGACAACAACATATTTTAAAGAACGCATAATAGAAAATGTTTGTCCTATGAAAAGGGTTACTCCATTTTACAAATAGAACTTTATGTTCAAAACCTCTAGCACAGTTTGTAAGTGCTCCTTATTGCAACCTCAAAGTTGTGAGTTCAAGTCCTAATGGCTCTATGAGCATCAGAGAGAAAAACGGCCCATAGAAAAAGGAGGATGCCAAAACCAGATGCAAATGCCAACCCCATATTGATGGGATAAATGGCTTTGATGATGGCTATATAGTGGTTGGAGAACAGCAATTGGTTTTTTCCCTCTTTACTTGTACACAAGAGATGGGTCAATCATATATTTCATTTACTTTTCCCATTAGCTCTTGCATATATCTCTTCTATATTAATACAGTATTATCATTATTTCCTTTTAAAAGAAAAAAATCAAACTGGTTGTCACCCCTTTGTATATATCCCATATAACCTCAATTTATCTGTTGGTCTTCCCTAGACAAACACGTGAAACAAATTGCAAGATGCTTTAAAATGGGATTCAACTTATCGTTTGAGTTATTTGTGAGGGAAGGAAACTCATCTTGTGTTTCAAATGCAAATACCAGTTAGCTCAAAAGGCTTCTAATTTGTTCCTCAGATTGTACCCTCCAACCAATCCCAATCCCAAACAACCACCCGAATCACCACTACGAAACCCAAATATAGCAGATGAAATTGCATTCTTAACCATGTTATAAAGCTTCTTATAAACTCAGCAAAAAACCATGTTATAAAGCTTTTCCAATTGCAATACTTTGTGATAATAAGATCATTCTAAAGTTAATGACCACAATACCCTCCCATCTAAAACTTCCAAACATTACTATAGCATCTTCTTTATTTTTTGAGATTTCTTTCTCCACCCAAACATCATCCCACAATTAATTTTAGAACCATTATATACCAAGAATCTTCTACCTTTCATAAGAGGTTGCAAACTTGCAACGCTATTTTCTGGATCCCCTATTCTGGATGTCTCTCTCCACATCTGAGACTGAACTCTCTAATCTCCACTACCTAGATCCAAACCATGTCTCCATGTTTCAATTTAATAATCTCTCCATAATTTCTGCCTTGACTCCACAAAAAGAGAAAACTCCTCTCGAGGGAACCATTTCCTTTATATAGGAAACAGAAAATTCCAAGTGTGCCCTTAAGCTTTAAAGAAAATCATTTTCTCTCATACTTTTAGCACTCCTGCTAGTCAAAACCTACAAGTGTGGGTTTAACTTGTTCCTCTGAACAACTCATCTCATTTTACCATATGTATACAGGACACATGACCAGGCTTCTTAAAGGAAAAAATGTAGGATCACTCAAACCCAAAACTTCCAAGGACGCAACAATGAGCACCTTCTAAATACATCACGTGTTCTTGTACTTCATAGCACTGTACTAAATTTCTTTATCAGAGACTCATTTTAGACTAAAATATCAATCACAAATTTCAATTAGAAATGATCTTTACATTGAAGGTATGGTTAGGCCACTAGCTAGGCACTGTCCACCCTACCTTTTAGAATACAAACCCTCACCATCTCCCCCATGAATTCGTAAATGCCCAAGCCTAGATCCTACCATACTGCGGGCATTATTTTTTGATGAATCAGATGGTAATGACCTTTAAATCAGCCCATCCTATTTGATCCATCCAAAGATGAAGCCTCAAGTTAATGGGAGTCATGTATTTATTCATGGAAGAGATGGTTGGAGAATGGTCTAGATTCATGAAAGATAGCCCACATGAAAGTATAGTTGATGTCAGAACTCTTGATTCCTTGAATTTAATACTTATTTAAGACAAGCCATGGCTCCTTGTCATTTTGGAAGCAAAGAAAGTTCTTCCCAATTTCTCAAAGTTTCCCTAAAGGTAAAATTCTCAAGAATTAGAGAACAAGTCACTGCCACCAAAATGCCAAGGAGCCCAAAAACCCTGAAACAGTATCGCCTTTGTAAAAAATACTAATATATAAGCTTGCCTTTGTAAGGTCTGTGTTTCGTGTCTCAGCTTCAGCTAGCTCTTGCTTCAGCTGTAAGGACAGCAACTGCTCCCTGTTTAGTACCGCTTCCATTTCTTCTTTCTCTGCTTTTAGGGCTGTAATAAGCCGTTCACTAGTTTCCTCACTTTTGATGTTCTGCACAAGAACTCCACAGATTAAAAGAAGCAAATTTGCAAGTTGAAGGTTACCAACAAAGTCCCAAATAAACACAATACAGCCAAAATATGAAAAGAGAGAGCTGAAGTTATGGTTATCAAACCCAACTCCAAACCATTAACGCCGTAAAGCATACACTATTTATTTTCTTGAGTATAAGTGTATGTGAACAATCGCCTTGATATGTGAACAAGAAAACCTAGAAATTAATATCATTTTTTCTTGTTCTCTGTACTGTTATCAACTCTCCAAACACATGCAAACATGTACAATGCACAAACGAGCACATACATCTTTATATATTTTTATACATCCATGGCTTCAGTGTTATCTACATGCATACAATCTTTGTGCAGGTCATCAAGCAGTATGGGTAAATTTATGACAAAGTTATTCCAATTTTTGTATCAGTATCTTTTGTCAATGGGAACATAGGTCATAATCATCATCATCATCATCTAAGCCATTTTTCCCATCAATCTACAGTTGGCCTTTATATTTGGATCTAGAAAACTGTTTGCATGGGCCGACTGCCTATATGACGCCTATGATACTTGAATCCACACCCTTTAGGCTGTAACAACGGACCTTTACCAGATTGTGCTACATGTTCTTGTCGAACCAAGGCCATAATCTGTTAAAGAAAAGGTCACCTTGTTACCACTTATCCTTACCACAGGCTCAGAGTCAATGTTATCCATGATAATTTCCCTTATTCTGCCATCTTGACCAGTTTCAAACTCAGACTCCACATTTGTTGTTGGAATGATTGCAGCAACACTGTCAGGTACAGGTGTCTCCATCATCTTTGTTTGTAAGGTTGATTTGTGGCTTGGTTTAAGAACATGGACCTGGTGAGCATGGAAGAGAATTAGAGAGTTGAGATTTAGCTTTTCAAAGACATGAACTAGAAAGAATGACATTCTTACTCACCTCATTGGTGTACCGTCCATTGTATCCTCCAAAAGAAACAAGAATATCTTCACCATTATACGAGCTTGCAACCAAACTCAAGCCCTGAAATACAACAGTTGTAAACAATAGCATTTGATCAGAAAGAACCATTTTATCAGTTGACTGGATGAGAAAAATATCAGAAAATCAAGAATTTGCATTTATATTTAATCCCAACTTATCATTTCTGTTTTAGCGGTATAATCCTTTCATGGAATTAGGATTCAACTATTTCAGCCATTTCTGGAACTAGACCAGTTTGTCCCTCAGATTAATATGCATCAGCATTTTATTTGGTGGCTCTACTATCCAAGCTAGAGGAAATATAGAGTCCCAAGCATTGAGTAACGTACAGTTCCTTCAACTCAAAATTACATCAATGGGTAATATAAATCTTTAGGTAATATAGAATCCCAAAATTCGATCAGTTCATTCCTCGGATAAATATGCATTGGTGGTTCTACTATACAAGCCAGAGGAAATATACAGTCCCAAGCTTTGGGTAATGAAGAGTTCCTTGACCCAAAACTACAATAAGGACCCACATGATTCAGTTCTCAAATGGCTTAGCAACTAAACAATAGGAAAAAGTGAGATGGAGTATCCTAGGAATAATATGAGAGAATAGATGATTAACAACATCAGTCCATTGATCCCTTCTCAACTATATCTTTTCTTTTCAAATTTTCCATCTTTAGGTTTAAGTCCTTTAGAGTATTCAAACCAGGCTCACCATCATCATCATTATTATTATTTCTTTTTTCAGTAATGTTTGCCATAGTCACTGGTATGGATAACTTAAAGTAGGTCTCGTGTTCAGGGATTTGTGACATAGGGTTATTCCACGGTTTCCTGATGTGAACACCCCATAATTCCTCTCCAAGATAATGGCCATTTGAATGATCCCATTATCACATACTAATCAGCCATTATGTAAATGAGCGTAAATGACCTCATTCTAAAGGGATTTTTCCTTCCTCTTTATCTATAATAGACCAAATTCGACAAAAAATAAATGGTTTGGTAAATTAGATTTGTTGTTTCTCAAATAAAACACTCCAAAGTCTAATACAGCATCTGCCCAATCATCTCTTACACAGTTATAGGCAGCCATAAATTGAGCATCCATTTCTCGAATTACAAAATGTTTCAGTTCTGTCAGCTTTTTTTCCCTCAAATTTTCATCCATCTCTCATTTTAGCTTTTAAATAACAGTAATTCCAAAGAAATGAGAACAGAACATACCTCACTGGCAAGAGGCACACGGCCCTGGACAGTGGTTACAACAGACCAAACTAGAGTGGACATATTCAGAACAACAGTTTCAGATGCACCTGCAAAGAGCCACAATTGTCACTGTTAAGCATTAATGTAATTAGAGGTGAATATAAATGTTACTGCAGATACTGAATTTAAACAAATTCACTTGATCGCATGTTGGCAATACAACTAATCAATGCATTACACTTGAAAAAACCAACAAATAATATGTTATGTACACTGGTAAAAACCAACAAAGCATATGTTTTAGACACTAGAATGGCTTAAAATTATGCCACAATTCCCAGTTTCATTTTTGAAAGGTCCAGTTTCAAGATATTAGAAAGCAAAGTAAATGAAAGAGGTGCAGAAAAAATGTTTCAGATGGTTTTTTCACACTGAATCCTATCATTCAGTCACTATTGGTGAAACCACTTGAATGCACACAGTTATCTATTAGAACTTTTTATAAGGATTTGATATATTAAAAGCAAAGGTCATTATTCTAGGCAACTAAAATAAAAGTCATTAATTACCATAAACAATCTCTAGATTGTTTTCATTTCAGGGTTAGGGCCTGGTGTAGTCCACCGACCCAGGCATAAAGCACTCAAGTTGAAAAACAGAATAACAATAAGACATGTAGTGATACGGCTCTACAGGGCCAACACCATCTTGGTTGTGTTGGTTAGGCACCTCTTGGTCTCGCCAAAGATGTTGGTACAGGGATCAAGTCATTAAAGTCATCAAAGGCAATGCTATACGCAACACATGTAGGCTCCAGAGCCCCTTTGCATCTTGGAGTGCAGGGGCACCAGGATCCTTATTAACAGTCAAAGGCATACCTAAGCTTGCCTAATGTGTCGTCCTAGTTGTGAGGTCCCATTGTACCTCGAGTGCATCCCTCAACTTCTATGGCATCAATGGACAGTTTAAATCCATCAAATCTATAGAGATGAAAGACCTTTGTAAACCATTTAACAAACTTGGAGCAGGTTTTCATTTCTATGACACGTGCTTTTCTTCAATCAACACAGTAGCTTCTCTTATTTCCTTCAGAAACTGTAGTTCTTTGAGACAGATTCGTTTCTCCACAATATATCTTCTTGTTTATGCAATGCCAAGGAAATCTTACACATGCCAAGGAAAATCAAATTTGTTTATGCTGAGAAGCAGACAATTTGAAAATTTGTATGCACTAGGACATCCTAGTAAGATATAAATCCATAACCACACCCACATTTGAGTAGAAACTTCAGAGAAACATACCACTCTTGTTGTCACCTCCCCCAACGATGAACCAGTTTTCGCCTACCGTTACACCAGCATGCCCAGCTCGTGGAGTTGGAATCTCACCCTGTTGTGTTGGTCTAGACCATTCCATCTGCAATAAAACCATATCAACTAATAAGAGTAAATGTTCTTCTCATTACAACTCAACAAAAAAATTCTCACCAATCACAGCTCAAAACTATCTCAAGAATAGGGTGGCTTACACTCTGCAAGTCAAGGACATGCAGGTCGTTGAAACATGTAGCATGTGAACCACCACCAAAAATTAGAAGGTACCGATCTACATGTACTGCAGCAGCATGATCAGACCTTGGAGAAGGCAGTGGCCCCCTACAATGTAGTGGAGAACACAATTCAAATCGACATATATGAGGAAAAAGGTAAGGAAGAAAATTGACAGAACTTGTGACAGCCATCTCTCATAGTTCAGAAACTACCATGTTAACAACCATAATATATACAGGATATACATAGTCAAAAAAGGGAAAAATGTGCTTATATTCAGTGAAGGAAAAATGTGCTTCATGTCTTACACTGCATCAATGTCATCCCAGGTCATGGTTTCCAGGTCAAGAATGTGCAGGTCATTCAGGAGAGATCTCTTTGCATCTTCACCACCAAACATCACTAAACTTGTCCCAACAAGGGTCACTGACTGACCTCCACGTGAAACCTACAACAGAAAACAATAGAAAATACATGAATTTGTAATAGGAATATCAGTGGGAATGTGAAAAATCTAAATGACGTGCTAAAATAAGTGATAATAAGACCGATCATCTAGAAAATGAAAACATATAAACTATCTCTTGAAATTCTTGATGCACTCATGCTAAATAGCAGCAATTTGATGGCCTAGTGAACCTATGGACATTAACACAAACTTCAATATATAAGAAATTTAAACTAGTGATGGTAAAGGACATTTTATGTTCCTTTCTCAGAGGAAATATGAATTTGTTCCTTATCTTCTCATCATCTACTTATTCCCCGAGTGACCTCCATTTCCCAGCAAAATGGCAAGAAAGCAAATTTGTGAATTAGGTATTAGAGAGTGGACTTGTTGCGGCAGGAATGATTCTATAGCCCCCCACCCCTTACCCCAGCAAAAGAATAAGAATAATAACAAAGATATAAAATACACCATAGAGAAGGAAAACAATAACCACTAGCAATGATTCCCTTGACTTATAATTTTGTGTTAGATACAAGCATTTCTCATTTTGTTAAATGCAGTTATCCAGAAAGCTTCTGTAATTCCTGACTTCTCAAGTGGTTTATAGATCAGATCCATGACCATGACAGTACTCAAGAAAGCCTCCCAGTTTGACCACCCATCATCAGTGGTTTAAGTGGTTTATCTTCAGGCTCTAACTCCAAGGGATGTCAAATACTAAATAAAAAACTTATGACCACCCATCATGATGATTTCCTTGAAAGTAAACAATTAAAGAAGTAAATAAATACCGGTGCTTTCCCATAAGTCTTCAAGTTTGACCACGTACAGGTTTGCAGGTCAAATTCCTTCACTATCATGGAAAGAAATTAAGTGACAAAAAATAATTTTAATTAGGTTCCTGTTACAGTTATTAATTTTTTTTATAAAAAAAAAAACCCCACTCATAAAGTAAGACAGAAAAGAAGACACTATTATAAAAATAAAGGTTCAACCTGTAACAGCCTCAGAAGGATCTTTTGTATGCCCAGCGATGGACAGAAGCTTATTTCCCCATGATATCTGAAGAAAAGAAATGAATCAAATAGCATAACAAAGAATAATCACATATCCTCATAGATATACAATAATAAACTATTACAGAGCCCTGATGCTAAAAGCATCCATTTAATATTTACCAAGGAATGACCAGCACATGGAGCCAAATGCACTGGGGATGAAGATTCTAGAGATTCTGTCCCTGCCTTGGCCTCTACCTTGGACCATGTCAAACGTTTCAAATCAAGAACCTGCAATTGCCAAAATAACTAGGCATAAAATCTATAGCCAACTTTAATAATCATTAAATGATAGAGTAAACTGTATGCAGCTATATCCACATGGATGAATACTAAAACTTAAAAAGCCAGCTATGTATTAAAAAGAACAAAAATTATAAATTGAGCAGATAACAGGAAATTTAAAGGACAAAAAATGGAACAGAGATCATATAGAGTTAAACTAGAAATGTTTTGGCATTCATAAACATCAATGGAAGGGCAAAATTCAAGCAGATATCATAGAATTCAATTTTTCATTATCATTAAAAGGTCACAAATGATATTACATATCAGCATGACGATTAAAAGGTTTCCTGGATCCAAGAAAAACTAGTAATTGTTTGATGGAGGATCACAGGTTCCGTACCAGTCGAAATCTTTTTTTATACCTCCTTAAAAATCAATAACTATTCCTAGAATAAATTTTGGATCATACAAAAGCAGGAAGCATGGTACTTGTATACCTCGTACATCTACAATTGTATACCATTTCTTATCAATACAATTTCTTTTAATTTCATAATGATAATTATATGACCCACTTAGAGAGTTTTTTGCCAGTTTCTGTGTTTCAGTTATGTTAGAGTCTCAATCACTGGCGAGTAAAAGCATGAATTGCCAATATGGGAATCACCTATTTTTCAGAAATCTAATGATTTACCTAGAAATTTTCATCTGACCCAAAATACTCCAAGCAAGAAAGTACCAAAAAAATATTGCCTACAGCAACCTGCAAGTCATCCTTACCTGAAGATCATTAAGGTAACGGCCATTGTGGTTTCCACCAAAAATATACATTTTTTCCTGAACCAATGCTGCTCCATGCTGCAAATGGCAAGAAGATACAGTGAAGAAGTATGTTATAGATTGAACATTACAAATGGAGGAATATATCATGCCCACTACTCAGGCCATAGCACAGGAATATAACCTCATATCGAGCTTTAGGACGTTGACCTAATACTGAAGGTGCAACCCATTGATCATAGATACCAACTGAACCGAAGCCCTCCAACACCACATCTTTATCCTCGGTCTCCATCAGGCTTCCACTTTCTGTTGAAATTGTTTTTGGCTCTGGATAAGAACTTCCATTTGGAATAACTGACTCCGATTTCAGATTCTGCAATAGATCAGAAGCAACTTGAATATATAGGAAAAATAGTAAGAAGAGGTGTTTCAACCAGGAGTATTTTCAACTTAAATAAGATCTATTGTTCCTCCAGCATATTGCTTGTGTTTCACAATACTGATCCATGAAGACAAGATGCTAAACAGATTAAATTTTGGATATGATAGGTATTTGAAAGGTATTTTCAACTTTCCCCCTTGAATAGTCGCACCCTTTCTTTTTTTTCCAATAAAAAGTTGTGCTCCTCTTTTTCTTTCAACATAAACTGCCAGGTTGGTTTTATGTCAATAACTGATATAAACAATATAATGCATTTTTACATGCTTTTTTCACCTTTCAAATAAGTGAGCCACAAACAATACAAAAGACAAGATTGATGCATATTCTAAATATAAAATGGAAATGGATGTGGACAGCATCATTTCATTGTCATTCAACTCACATTCATTTCCACGTCTACAACAGGCTCAACAACAGATTCAGGTACCCTTGAATACCAAGCTGGATCTTCTTCCTATTGGAAGAAAATAGAAATGATCAGTTGACTAAAGCTCTAGAGACAATCATTAACAACATAATCTCAGTAGTTCACTGGATATGCACCTCTAAAATTTTCACAAAGAGACGCATTGCTTCTGTTGAAGCCATGTTTCCAAGCCCATGCCAACTGTATGATAACAAAAATCATTCGAGGGAAAAATCAAGATAAAAAAAAATAAATCAAAGAAACCAGCTTAAATATAACCTCAATCAAAACTTTTTTTGAGAAGAGATCCATATCACAAAAGTGTTCTACCATTTTATCTTGACGTGAGGAAATTTTCTTCAATTAAATGGTGGATATCTTTCTGTTCTGAGGCTAAGAACAATTCATCAGTGTTTACTAATCGAGATAAAATAAATATATTACAAGTGGCAGTTAGTTCTAACAGAACACTTTCCCCACTTCAATTGATTCTAATGGGAATATCCATCTTCGTGAGGACTTATAATTAATTCTTTTTCCAGAGAAATTTCAATCAGTACGAAACCGGTTGATTCAAATATAATAATGCAGCAAACAAATTATTTCCAATCAGTGTCTCAAAACAGGGAAGACAAAGTAAATGACGCAGATGGATTAATGGATTGATGAAATGAGTGCTCTCTGGACTATTAACTATGCCTAGATATTAGATAAATGCCCTGTGCAATCAGCAATGTTTCCAGACCATCTTAACAGCACAGTAAGATTGATATGGGTAAACCATCCATAGATTGGTAAAACAAGAATCCAGTTAAAATGCCATTTTTATAAGCAATGGGGCTCAGGAGAAGGCTACCAGTTTATTTTTAAATTATTAATAAACAAAAATATAACAATAACAACAACTGTAGAATCAAATCAAGTTGCAATTTTAGATAATGGTAGTAGTAACTGATGATGGTAATAATGATAGCAATAACTAAGAACAATAATTAACAATAATAATAAATGGAGACAACAACTAGGAAATTAATATTTCAGCGTGAACATTCAAAACTCTTGATCTCAGTTTCAACAAGTCTCATTTAGGTCAAAATGTCAATTGCTTCGGTCACATCTAAATGAAGGCTCCATCAAAATGATTAATCTAATTCAACACAGTTCGAAATATAACACAAAAGAAAACAACCTCTTATGTAATAAAACAAAAATAATTTCAATTTCAGTTAAGCAACAAAAAAAAACATATTTACAATGTTAATCGAACCATACCTCGTCCACTTGCTATGTTCCACTGGATTCCATGCACGGGGTTTTGGTACGTTACACTGTCCCACAGTTGCCTGCAATGACATGCCAAGACAGCAGAGCCGTTTCAGGACAAAATCAATGCTTTCAAAACCTCTTCATGATCAAGAATTTCAATTTCCCTAAACTCTCCAGACATTAGTGCCAATTACCAACCCTACCCAAAAATCCAACTAATCAACTCAATTTCTCGAATGTCCAACATTATGTCAATCTCAAAAGCCAAATGTCTTCCTATCTGCATTCAACAACGGCTATTTCCCATCCAACAATCTAATATCCATAAATGTGGTTAAATGGGTCCCACAGGGTCAGCAGCTGGGCTTGATCATATTCTCTCCACTTTCAAAATCTCTTCACATTCAAACCTCGAATTTCCCAGACTTCTACACAAATTAGCTCCAATTCCCAATTCTAGCTAAAAAGTAATAATAATAACAAACCCAATAGGATTGGAGTGATGGCCAAAAACCCACCTCTGAAAGTGAGAGGTCTTGAGTTCAATTCCCACTCCCCCCAAAGGGCCACTCACCGTAGTTTTACCCGTGTATGTGGATAGGGATGTTTGCACATGCCCCAGAGATTAGTTAGGTGCTCTAATAATAATAATAATAGCAAACCAAGCAAATCAACTCACACTAGCATTCATTAATAAAAGCACACACCTTTGTATCACATTTCCAACAGAACGAAAATATCAAACCACAAATCCTATCAGATCTACATTCATCCAACCAAAATTACAATCTCCAGCCCCAGATCTCACATAATTTCAGCGGAGACAATGACAAGAAAGCACATTGCTACCGATCAAAAAGCGTAAGACCTTTAGATCTTGATTGAATTCAATGCGGAGAGTGCGAGAAAACAAAGAAACGAGGAAAGATTGGTACAGATCTGAGAAGAAATAGAAGAAAATTATATATATATATATATATATATATATATATATATAGAGAGAGAGAGAGAGAGAGACAGAAGTGGTAACCTGCTGATACAATCCATAGAGTAAGAGAGCGACATCGTTCTGGAATTTAGAGATGTCTCCATGGGAAGAGGAACCAAAGCCAGCATAGGAGGCAGCAGCATAGAATCGATCGGGATATGAGAGGCCAGAGCTTGCCCTCGCCATCGCCATTGCTCTTCTCTGCCAAAGAAGGAGAAGAAGAAGAGATCTGGAAGGAAGGGAAGGGCTGGAGAAAAAGAGAAGGGGTATTTACAGGGGGAGTGGATGAGGTGTGTACGGACTGGTCTGGAAAATAGAGAGCGCTGCTCTTGCTTTCTTTCTTGCGATGTCTTCTCTTTCCCGGGCAATCAAACGAAGAAAAGGGACGATGAGCTGCAGCTGCTGCTTAGAAATAGAATGAGCCGAGTGCGTAATGCGCCCCACGTGGGATCTTACAGCGACACGTGCGCAGGGTCAAATGTGTGCGGATGTCGACTCATGATCCAACCCGTATGCCCAACTCAACCCGATCCGAAAGAGAACAATTTGTGAGGTTGGGTTGGGAGTTTGATTGAGCCCATAGGTTATTATTTTTCATAGCAACTCTTATTTTTGTCCTTTTCTCGTTAAAATACTAATCTACTTGATAGAGTGATCCAAATTCTTTATAACTCTCTAAATCTCTTCTTTAGAATCAACGTGGACTTCATTGCCCTAACACTTCTAACCTGTCTACATTCAAACTCATTTTTAATTTAAGTCGGATTTAATTGCGTGATAGATGAATCCCTGTAATTAAGTAAACAATTAGATTTATATGTAGGGTACAATAACAAATATTTGTTATCTTAGTTATGTTAACAAATAATATAATTTTGACATTTGGCATATAATGGGCTATAAGATTCCACCAAATTAAAAAATACAGTTGCATGGCATGTGACAGTAAAAGATTAAGACAAAAAGTAACTGTAAGTCCTTCACTCCAAATATACTGAAATTAATCTCAATATCACTATTGATTTTAATGAGTTCAATTCTAATGGCTAAAAATATTCTTTTGTTATTAAGTTTTAATTTTAGAATACTCTATAACTAGATTTTCAATGTGATAGGGTCTATTAGTGAACATAATATATAAATTAAAAAAAAAGTTTATCTTACCCGTTAGTAACGGAATTTCAGTATATTAGCATTTCTAATTTCAAATAAAGAAACATTTATAAAAATATGTCTCAATCACCAAAATATAATCACTGTAAAATATAGAAACTCAAAAAGATCATTGAATAAATATAAAGAAAAAAAGATATTTTCGGTAATTCAAATGAGTCAGATTATTCATGTTGGATTGTCTACATACGTGTACCTCAACTGGTTAACCTCCCATCTTAGGAGGTGTCAGGTGTTAGGTTCGAGTCCCCATGATCTAACCTGGTGTACCCTAAGGACAGTAGCATTGCCCGTGTGGGTTTTACACTGGGTTTTCATGATTTTCTACACGTAAATTAAAAAAAAAAAAGAGAGTCAGATTACTCAAAAAATTGAATCCTAATCCAATTCAAATTAAAAATGAGTCAGATCTTACTACTTAAACCAAACTCGTATTTAGAAAAAAAAAAAAAAAAACTAATTTAGTCACCTATAGTTCATATAGAGTCAATTAGATTTGAGTTCACACTAATCCAAACAGTACCCTATCAATTGGATTACACTTTTATTAGAAATTAATTCATCGAAATCTGATCTTATTCAAAACCAAATAATATACTATTATTGCCGAAGTACTTTAATTCTCAAAGTTAGAAAGTCATAATATATTGCCTTTATGAACACGAGTATGTTGTTTCCATTAAAAAAGGCCTTTATTTTAATTTAGGTGCAAATTATATTTCCATTTCCATTTTCATTTATTTATTTTTCTTTTATAATTCGATTGAATTCATTTAAGTTGAGAAAAATATAATTTAAGTACTCATGAATTCTTCAATCTCTTTGTTGATTTTATAATGTGAATATGTGATTGATAGCATGCCTTGGCCAATTGGTTGATTTAGCCAATTATATATTCTTTCAAATATATTTATGTCCTTTTACTTCAGAATTCTATCCCAACTTGCTGCTTTGAGTTGATCAATTACTTGATATAGTTTTTATTTTAACTCTTTAACTCATCCATCTAAATTCCATTTATCACATGTGAGATACAAATGAGTTAAAATTATAGTTCTTAAATCTATTTCAAAACTCGTTTCGTTTTTTTATATAAGAGAACGTTTAGAGTTTCGAGGTTTCAACTATTTGGTGTTCAGGTTTGAAAATCATAACATACACTAATAAATATATTTACAGAGCCACACAGACACTCGAGTTTTCTTTCCCTATAACACCCTTTTTCAAAATATTGGGTGAAATTACCCTTTTACATTTCCACTTCAAACCACTGCCGTATCCACCGAATTCCTCCCTTTCGTTCCTTTTCGTTCGAAGGACTTTACCGCCGAAACTTTTGGGAAGGGAGAAAAAAAAATCGGTGGGCCCACCGTTGATCGAAACCCAAAGTCTTCCTTAGTCATAGATAGGTGGGCTAAGGGCGTCCATGGTGGTGTCGATCCTAGGTAGAGAAGTGAATGATTCATTTAGATCTAAGAAAAAAAAACCCAGAACACTGGATTTCGGTCGCCCCAAGCAACAGTGAAAGAAATTGGCCAGATGAGGGTCTCACGCGAGTCCGATTAGAGATCTGATGGTTCAGATGGATAGACCATCAAAAAACAAAAGGAGTATGGTGTGGGTCCCACCGGTAGAAACTTTCCTGCTTCATGAACTATAAATGGATCAAATATCAGTCCAAAATTCAATTTCTACCTACTTGATTTCAATTGTTAAAGTTACCAGCACTCTAAATTAAGAATGTCTAATGATTTTGACTACTAAAATCAAATGACTGCATATCTTATTGTAGGTTCGATTATTTTTAAAATGGATCCAATGAAGTATATATTTTAGTTGTGCGGTTGGATTTTATATATTTATCAAAAAAATTTAAAAAATAAAATTTGTAGAGCATAATGGATAGGGTGAAATGGGCCATTCCGGCTCATTTTTCTCAGATCAGTCGAAATGAAAGCGGTACCAGAACATGACCCGTTCCATTCCATTTTTCGGCAAGATCCAAAACATTCTAGCCAAAATGGAACTGAATTGCCATCTAAAATTAAAGTATATAAAAATACACAAGGAATGAAAATTCCTAATCCCTTACTATAACATTTAACTTGAAATTACCATGCATGATCATAGAAGCTTGAGAATAGCTCCCTAATCCTTCTCTAGAATTCTTCACCCCTCTTCTTTGAAACTATGGTCTTCTATTTAGGATAGGGTTGGAATTGAAAGTATAAAGTTCTGCTCAAGTCAGGCCCATGGATAGTTGGATCTTAAAAAATAAGGGCCTTGCATAAATTTTCCTTTCTATTGGCTGTCTTTCTGCTCAAACTTCCAATCACAAAATGCTCATGAGTTGATGTAGAAAATTTGCTATTAAAATGAAGTCTTGCTCAACACATCTATACCTTTTCTAGTCATTCATCATTCATCAAAGTAGGCTCTTTGTTTAATAAGTCTCGAAATATATCCTTCTCCATATTCCCTTCGAAACTGTATTTGGATAAGAGTAAATTTTAGAGGAGTTACCCCAAATAATATGAAAACCCCTCTTTTGAAAAAGATTTTAAAAGTCGAAGGATAATTTTTTACCCCTCCCTTGGTTACCAACCTATTTACCCCGTTACCCTCGTCCAAAAACAACCTAAGTCCTAAAAAAATTGGCTTTCTATTAAAGGTGCCATGATGGGTATCCTCCTCGAGGTATTGACTTCCTTCAGGTATTTGCTTCCTCAATGAATTTCTATGATTTCCTCGCCTTTTGACAAACATCCATTGTAAAATTATTGATACCCAATCACCTAAATTCCAAGTTTAGATAAGTAAGAAAATCAATTATTTTATTCAACATGATAGTGTATTCAATTAAATGGTTCAAACATTATAGTAGTAGAGATTCTTTTATAAAAAATAGTAAAGTGCAAAAAATTTGATTATAATAACGTCAAGTCCTATAAACTAATTGAATTTAAAATTTTAAAATATAAACTCTTTTTCAATAGATGTTGAGCATATAAAAGCTAAAAATTATTATAATTTATTTAAGTCTCTTAATACCTCCATCGTCATTTCATCATGTGATTTTTATGATAGTGACAACCATCATTTGTGTGTGTTGCATTTTAGATTTTTAATACCGCGGAACTATTGGGGCATAAACGAGTGTTCCACATCAGTGAGAGTGAAAAAAAATAAGGACTTATATCATACTGGATATCTTCATCTATCAAGTTAGTCTTTTGGGTTGGAAGCTCGTCCCAACAGTGGTATCAGAGCCATGTTCTCTAAGCCACTGCATGTAGACTCAAGGATCCTTTAACTAAACAAGATGGTTTACGACATTCTATCTGTCGGAGAACCTTTTAGAGGGAGTTGTTGGAGTACAAATGATTGTCCCATATCAGTGAAAGAGAGAAAAATACAAAGACTTATATATAGTTGAATATATCCATCTATTGTACTAAGGAGAACCGTGCAATATATGAGAAGTTCATTAGCATTGACTGAATCCATTTTCTCGTGGCAACGTGAGAGTGAGACTACTTGATTAGGTGGACCATATGATATATAGAAATAGATATGTTGAGTATTGTCTAAATTAAAAATAATTTTTTTCATGAACAAGATTGGAAAGCTAAGATTTTCTTTTTTAGTAAATCTTGTGGAGAAATCTAAGGGCACGTGTTTGTTTTGTGGAAAAATAAATTTTAGCCGGAAAATAGATTTCAATGGATTTTTTTTAGAAAATCAGTTGATAGTTATTCATTTTCTAACGTGAGACTTTTTCTACATTTGTTTGTTACTATAAACTAACTAAGAAAAAGCTATTACAATGTAGGAGTCCACTTAATAAATAAATAAGTTAAGTATGTGTTGGATTGAACTAGTTAAAATTGTTTTGGTATAGAAGCTGTTTAATAACTGGATAGGTTTGGTGTTGAGGTGTTAAGTAACCATTTAGGAAATGAACTAAGTTAAGTTGGCACATTTAAGCTTTGTCAGGCACTTAAGTTGAGTTTGATTTGAGTCGTGCTAGATCAACTTTTTAATCAATGTACCAAGTTGAGATATGCTTATTTAAACTTGGCCGAATACTACTATTGAAAAAAAAACTATTTAATAAATGAACTAGATTTGAGATGGTTCAAAAAGATCCATTTACATTGGGTCTACATGTTTAATTAGTTAACCCTTTTAATAAATAGATTGGGTTTGGTAGGAGTTAGATTAGGCCAATCATTTAGTTTGATTGGTTAACCTATTTGAGCATGGTTTAGTAATTGGGTCAATAGACGTATTTAATAAATGAATAATGTTAAGTATGAACCAAATGAACAAATTTAAGATTGAATTTTAAAAGAAGTCATCTAATTGAGACTCATCTTGGCATATACGTAATAAGTTGGCACATACATAAAAAGTTGAAGCTAAAATGCATGTGAGAGAGCCTCGAGAGTGACCAGGCCACCAGGGATTAAAATCTCGATATCGACTGGGAAATTTCTCTTCTATTTTTTTTTTAATTAAAACCATCGACGACGGCCGATATTGGCGATATATATCAGATATCAACCGATATCGCAAATATCGACGATATATATTGGACATCGGCCGATATCGCAAATATCAACCAATACATATCGTATCAGCCGATATATAAACCCCTACTCGAGACATTTAAATATTTATGTATACGTACGCGCTTACATTTATGTATCCCAATTTCAATTCAAAGCAAAGTTATTTGTAAGCTGAGATCTCTCTCGACTGAAGCAATTCTTTCTCCTCTCACAATGCATGGCCTTGGGTCTCAACTCTCAAGTAGGGTTTGAGATTGCTTGTGCCAATAAAAAGTTCCAAACTATTAGCCAAGACAGGCTCACTACTCAAGCGATGATGTGCATGTCCGACACTGCACAGGCGGTCATGTGACGCACACGAGGCCACAAGAGTAGAGTCCAAGAGACGAGGTTGTATCTATTTGAAATGAATTTTGAATGATATTTCTCATAAAAAATCAAATCCAATTGAATTTCAAAAGCCATAATTTTCAAGGGTAAAAGAATCAACAATAAAAACAAAAATAATTTTGTATGAATTCCAATCCAATCCAATAGTGAGATTAACTCAGAATAGATTCAAATTGAACATGATCCAATTCATAAGATAGAGTGTGAGGGGTGGGATGGGGGTGGAGTGAGGCCCACATAGGGGTTCGAAATTGATGTCAAGCTATCATCTTCCTTCATGCTTGCAATGCAAGTGTTGCACGATTTGAGTAGTTTCATGAGAGTTGCTTTATTATTTTATTTTCCATGAAAGAATCCATCATCCCATGCACGTGTGATGGCTATGATAAATAGTGGATGATGAAATAGAAGTTCTGATCAAAGCTTAGATCTCACATTGTATCTACAGTATTGGTGAGGCCCTTGATTCTGTGATATTGGGCCCATTGGTGGACAAGGTTGCTTCAAAATTTGTTTAAATTTAGACTTTAGACATTCAATGTTTATCTGGATTTTTCTTGGAGCTGCATTGTATTTTATCCTGCAACAACAAGGTCATTATATTCCATTCTAAACCCAAGAGTAGGTTGGCCTGACGGCCTAAAAACACCTTTCATAAAGGGAGATTTTCAGTTCAATTCACGCTCAACACCTCTCTGAACCATTCCCCGTAATTACTTATCCGGTGTGTGTGCAATTAGAAGGTTTACATATGCCCCAAGGACTAGTAAGGTTAAAATATCCCATGTCCAAATACAAGTGAGACCCTTGGATGCCTTGGTCATAAAAATATATTTCATTCTAGAAAAATTTCCTGAGCATCTCTCACATTTTTATGATTCAACAATCTACACCACCCATCACATTTTTTTACTCTTCTTCCCTTTTCCTTTTCTTTTCCATTTTCTTTTCTTTGTTTCATTTTGTATTTTTCCTTCTTTGAATGAATTACTTACCTATCATTAAAAAAAAAAACACAATCTACACCACCCATGTCCCAACTGTACCTCGCCAGGAAGGGCGACAGTATCATGCACACCTTTGTAGTCTCTTATTACCAAGGTGCAAATTTATGAGTGCGACACAAACTTCCTCTCAAAAAATAGCAACTTGTCTTGTGCAGAGTAACCATGTATCGGCTGATATTCAAAGCAATGGTCACATTCACATGCACTTCAATAAGCAAGAAGAGATAATATCCAGTAGAACCGGCAGAAAGACTGGTGCTACATCCCATCTGATCTAGTTCTTAGCAACGCTAAATTCTATTTGGACAACAGGTAGTCACACAATTGGAAGGAGTTAAGAGTAGCAACTGTAAAGGTTATGAGTTTGATTTTCCATTAAAATTAAAAAGTAAATATTTTTGCATGCAACTCCTAACAGAGTAGCTGAAGAACATTCAAGCCGAAAATATGAAGGGTTTGTTTGCAATTGAAATATGCCCAAATGGACCATCAAAAGAAGTATAGCTCCAAGCTATCACATCAGACTCTCAACAACTGACTAGTGTGAAAGCACCCATACAAAACTTCTTAATCATATCTCTGCATCTGTTACATTCTAGCAATTTACTCCATCTGTAAAATCTAGGCCTTCTAGGGGTAATCATAAAATTGATCTTGATTATATTGTAACAGATTGGCAATCTTTCTCTGTTGAACAACCAAAGAGTGGATGTAAGAAGCAAGGAAATTCTTGCTTTTACCTGCTGTCATCTGTTGTCTTTTTATCGGTTTCTTCTGGTGGCAGTGAGATAAACTGCAAGATCTTCTCCACCTCAACAGCATCAATTCTGAACTTTTGTGCTATATGATGAACATCCATTGGCCCATCATGGTCATCAGCCTTGCCCTGATGTAGGAGGAGAATATGCTGCAGCTGGGTCACATTCAGAGTACCTGGGGGCACTGCTTTTTGCTCATTGTGGCCAACATCTGCCTTTGTACTACGAACCTTTGGCATGGGTCTATTGTATCTCTCTACAACAAATGCCTACACCAAAGACGGGGAAAGACCAACCATACTGTAAAACAGCTGATCAATAGGCATAGACACAAGATCATGCTGTCAATGGATGTGATAAGGCTGAATTTTCAAGATAAGTCAATGGCTTCAGTGTGTTGAATAACTGAATTTGACCATATGACCATATGGTGCTGATTACTTCTAAAATATTCTCCAAGTGATAATTTGGAAACCCAAGAGTCAAAATATGCACTTTATGCCAAATTGAGGAAACGACGTATATTTTGAGAGTTGGTACCTTATGACGCGCAGCTTGGCAAACATACAGTTTTCTCAGCTTTATCAGTTTGCATGATTGCATATTTTCTAAATTGGAGTGATTGATATAATTTTCACAACCATCTACTGGATAAGAAGAGGATGTCCAGATGAGGAAATCAATTGTTGACTGGTAGCCACAAATAGGGACTTCTTCGTGATTACTAAAACAAAAACAAGAAAATAGAGCAACTGTCCACATCCAACCCAAAAAAGGGTGAAGATTTGACATCTGGAATCTCATGATGCAAGAGATTTTGCAAGTCCAGTAGCATAACAAAGAAGGCAAGCAAATCCCAATGGGCTGAGCATTTTGTTCCTATTGTCAAGTGTTCTCGTATTATGTATGAGATCAAGGCTATACTTGTCTATCAGTAGAAAGTTGAGGTATTCTCTTCAATATTTACACAAGGATTCAAAGAATTAATCTGGTAACAATATATTTCAGTTGATCAATTTCTATATGTAAGTAATGATTCAGACTCACTTCTTGGTTAGGAATCTAGATTTGGTTCCATTTTAGTTCTATCACTTCTATAGATGTTGCATTCAAATTTTCTTTCTAGTCTATTCTACATACAGAACTACACCCAGAAGTCCCTTTTCAGTGAAATGGGAAAAAAATCATCAAGAGCTTGGAGACAGAAATTGTCAATTGAACTTGAAAAACTGACTCGAGAATCTTCAGTATGTTCATCCCTGTCACAATGGCAGTGGAGCATGTAATCCAGAGAACTGTCGTCTATTAGCTAAGTTGCATGAGTATGGATGGAATATGACGGGCATGTTTGGCAAATCCCAAAGCATATAACTCATGGATTTAGCACAATATTTATACAAACTTAACTAGTATTTATTTTAAAATACAAATAATATTTAAAAATAACACAAATTAACATATAAACTTCATTAAAAAACAATCAAATAACAAGCATTTCAATATTTAATTAGATTGAACAAGAAAAGGTGTAATAATATTTTGTCACTAGGGAAAACAATGTCAAGGTGGCAATATAGTAATCCTGAAGAATCTGATATGGTAGTCAAGGTACTCCTTAGATGTGCCTAGACTCCAAATTGATTTTGCATCTCGCCTACCCCTTACATAGGCTCACTTTAATTAAGTCTGTTTTCTAAGAAAAACTCTCTGATAATCCTCTTTAGTTTATCTATAATAATAGCAGTAATTAGACATCCTAGTAATTTTAAGAGCAAAGAAAAAGGAAAAATATTCTAGTTAATGTAAATTCTTAGCCAGTAATGATTAATCACAAACACTAATTATCATATAATATACTTGCCTATATAAATAAATAATTGTTTAATCAAGCCCTATTGCCCATTTGTTTTGTTGTTCTAGATGAACAAAATTGTATTTTATTTTAATGAAGGCAAACACATAAATGCTTGCGGTGCTACTAGGGGCAAACCGAGGCTAGCAGGGATTGGCGGAGTTTTACATAATGCTTGCGGGGGAATCACACTATCTTTCTCAGAACCAGTAGTGTTTGTGGAGTCCAATGAAGAGGAATTGTTGGCAATTAGAAAGGCTCTGGCATAGGATTGGTAGGGACAACTTGATAATTGAAGGGGACTCTAGGAATGCATTATCTTGGGCTAGTGGAAGGAAGAAACCACCGTGGAGGCTAACTCATATCGCAAGGGATATTAGCAAGATGTGTAGGGGAGAGAGATATTTTTGGCATGTAAGGAGGTTTGCCAATGTTGTAGCAGATTTCTCAGCAAAGGTTGGAGTGGACAAGATAGATCCGTTTATGGAAGTGGTGTGATGGGCTGTCTTGTATTTTTGTTCTTGTTTTGCTTCTGGAGTACATATCTCTTGTACTCTTAGCTGGGGTGTATTGGGGAGTGGGTTTTTGCCTTCATTTTACTGCATGTATGTTTTTCTTTCAATACAATCTCACTTTTGTTTCTGTTTCAAAAAAAAAAGAAAGAAAAGCAAAAGAAGAGACACACATTCTAGACTATTTAAATGAGAGTGTGCCCAAAACAATGAGGCCCATGCCCACCTTGCACCATAGGCTCTAGGACCCCTTCATCCTTGTTTGTGCCTTGCACCTTTGACTACACCATGGAGACGCCCTGATACATACTTTTTTATTTTTCCTTTCTTTTTTTGGAGAGAGAGAGAGTTAATGGTAAAGCAATGTACAAGAGACAAAAATGACCGGCAAGATATTCAGCCAAGACCAAGAGTGATGTAGGACACACGAAGACACTAATCCTACGTGGACTCATTTCTATTTATTTTTATTTATTTATTTATTCTTAATTAGCAAGTTGTTATTTTTGTTTTGGAATAATCAAGAAGTTTCCTAGTTTGTGTGGGATTCTAATCCCGTGTAGGTTTAAGTCTAGATTTATTTCTTTAGTTTTTTTTTATTTAACAGCCATGTAATAGGTTGAGAGAAACAACTCACGATGAATATTGAATGAAATTATTGAAGGCATAGCCTTTTCTATCTTTTCTTTTATTTTTTTATCCTTCTTCTATTTCCTGCCCAAGTTGCAGGCTAGTTATCCCTTCTCCCGATCTCGTCAAAGACTCGGGAATCCCTATTTTGGTTGGATTGCTTTACAGATAGCATCAATCCCGCATCAATTGGTATTAGAGCGAGGTTCTATGTATCTCTGTTATACAGAGACGACTCTGTTAGGAGACAGGTCCCTGCATTATCGAGGACGATCGTGGTCTCAGTTCTTCGTATTGAAAAAAAAAAAAAATAGAGAAAAAGGGTTTCTGTGAAACCTCACAGTTATTACCGATCTTCATCCTTCATCTACTATTCCTGCACCATCAACAATCGCGCTTCCAGATCAGTTCCTGAGGCCAGATCTTCGCACAAATTCCAGGCACCTCTCAAGCCTTCCCCAAAACCCATCTTTCCGTCCCTTACCCCTCTCACCCTACTTCTGCCCATCTAACCTCTGTCTTCCTTCCCTATTTTTCTTCCCTCCCAATCGTTCCACCCAAACGAAAAAAAAGCCCCAACTGCTTCTATTTATTTTTATTTACTTATTTATTTATTTTTCTTAATTAGCAAGTTGTTATTTTCGTTTTGGAATAATCAAGAAGTTTCCTAGTTTGTGAGGGATTTTAATCCCGTGTAGGTTAAGTCTAGATTTCCTAGTTTGTGAGGGATTTTAATCCTGTGTAGGTTAAGTCTAGATTTCCTTCTTTTCGTTTTTTTATTTTATTTAAAGCCATATAATGGGTAGAGAGAAACAACTCACCATGAATATTGAATGAAATTATTGAAGGCATAGGCTTTTCTATCTTTTCCTTTATTTTTTTACCCTTCTTCTTCTTACCCAAGTTGCAGGCTAGTTAACCCTTCTCCCGATCTCGTCGAAGACTCGGGAATCCCTATTTTGGTTGGATCGCTTTGCAGATAGCATCGATCCCGCATCAAAGAGAGTACAAATAACATACATATATTCAACAACAAAGGAAAAAAAAACTAAGATATCTCTGTACAACTAGCTCAAAAATCCATTAAAGTTCTAAAGGCAACACGTCCATTGAATGATGCATGATTCAATTTTGCATAGAACCACTTCATTAGACAAGGCTTTGTCTAAAACCCTCCTATTGTGTTCCACCCAAATAAGCCACACCATGGCCAAAGGTACCATTTTCCACAACATTTGGCCTTTCTTGGAAAGGGCCCCAAACCCTATCCCCAGATGAGAAGGAAGGTGGAAATCCAAAGAAGTGGAAAATTGAGATAAGAACAGAGGGTCAATGAAGAAACAAGTGATTCACTAATTCCTCATTTCTCCAACAAAAAATACAATTCAAGGAATGAAATTTCTAGTTCTTGCCCATTGTCGTGATTTTACCAAAAAGAATAAGTCCAACAAAAACTTTTTGACTTTTGAAGGGGCTAAAGATTTCCAAATGTTTGCAAAGAAAGATCCCACAAGATTTCCTTTTCCAAATTCTCCTATTCTCAACATCCAACTTTGATAATAACTCTTCAAGGTGGGGAACTTCATGATTGATAAAGCCTTTTGTAAGAAATAGAACTCAAACAACCCTTCCTCGTCTAATTTCCATTATGTACTCCAATCCACCTGCCCTCCCAAAAATTTATTTTAAAGCCATTCCCCATTACAAGTTCAGCCACTTCTCTAATAAAATGTACCAATCCGAACATGGGGGAACACACTGACAGATACTAGAAAGAAATCTATAAAGAATCCAAAACAGAAACACATTAACATAGGTATGTTGTCCATTTCAAAGAATTTGTTTGACAAAATCCACTATAGTATAGGATAATCAAAGAAGTCACTAATTGAAAGATGTTACTTATAAACAATATAGGATAGCTATTAAAAAGAGTCATAACTATCCAACATGAAAATGCCTTATTAGTTACCACCTGCTTGTAGCAAATAGAAAATTAAAAAAATAAAAAACCATGAATTTTTATCACCTTACCTCGCCCATTTCGAGTTTCCCTCCAGGCTTTGTTGTGATTCTTCCAGCCATCTTACTAAGCATAGAATCGTATTCTGGGTCTCGTTCTTCAAGAACATTGTCACTTTTTATCCTTGATGCATCTTACGAGAGAAATACAGTTGGAATAATCTAAGTCAAGATCATATATATTCAAATACATTGAGAAAAGAAAAAAGAACACTGCCATACAATTGCGTAATAGATGAATGATCTACCATGGCATGTATCCTGCGCCTAATGGTTTTAATACTAAGAAGAACATGCTTTTATTTCTGACAATAGAAACACACAACAAGCTACAAAACTATAACTCTATACATCTTGGCTGTGTTTTGATGAGGGGTAAATTTGCAGGGGTTACCCTTGACCAAGGGTTACCCTTATGAATATCCTTTGCTGCAAAAGGGTTTTCAGATATGAGATTGGAGGGTAAAATCTAGACTTTTTACCTTTACCCTTTAGTTACCTAACCCTCGTTTACCCCCCATTTCCTGTGAAACAAATGCAGCCCTTGTTTAAATATCTTCCTCTTAAATGTCTGGATGTTCAAATTGTTAAGACCTATTACACAATGTAATGAAAAATGAATACCTCTAAATATAAAAAATCCTCCCGTAAAGCTATTTCCAGTTAAGGCTAACACCAATACAAAAAGTGTGAAGGGGAATCAATTCCCGAAGGCATCCTTCATCAAATTTATAGAAGTTACAGCATTCCCCTTCCATCTCAAATCACGTTCGGAAATCAACATTCATCATCAAAGCAATTTTTTCCATCAATATGGGGTTTGCTTTCTGAGTTTTACCATTTCACTAAAAGCTATAGAAAAGTCATGTCATCCACCACTCAGTTCAGCATGTCCTTTCTTATCACACTAGTCCAAATTTCTAATGTCTTCTCCTTTTCTCCCACTACCTTTTATATGTAATCCTTGGACTCTTCATACTTCTGCTCTTTCTAGCTTTCAATTATGGGCCCAAATAATTTTTAAGGACATTCTTTCATCTTCTGCAACCCGCGCGCCACCCCACCCTCCCCCCCCACAACACCCCGGTTCCCCCAACCTCCCCCTCCCCCCCTCCCCCCCCCCCTCTCTCCCACCCCCACCTCCCCTCCTCTCCTCCTCTTTTGAAAACCTTTTGGCTTCCTACAGCATATTCATTTTTTTTTTTTTTTTCATTGGTTATACACTACATAAATCTTAAAATATCCATCCCCACCACCATTATTACTATACCAATGTACTTAAAAAAAAAGCCCAATGCTCATCAATATTTAAAAATCAACATTTAATCTTTTAATCTAAGTTTCTCCCACAAGGATGTCTTGTCCCTGTTCTCCTCCATAACTTCTCTTTTAAAAGACTACAATTTTAAGATTTCTGTTAAAGAGGAGAAATAACATCATGCATGTAGATACCAGAAAGAGAAACAACAAAGATTTAGGATAAAAAGGAAAGTGACTCCCATTATGGTCCCCAAGAATTTTGGACCACGAAAAATGTCAAAGTAATCCAAATGAGAAATATTGCACCTAAAATCATCCTTTAAATGGAAATGGAAATGGATATGTAAGAACCACAGTGTTTGGGAGACTTCCTCCAAAGTGAATGTTGGAAATTTGATGCCAATGTAGAGGTGTATGGAAAATTGGAAAGTTACCATCTATGTAAAAGGCCAATTGGCCAGTAGGGGGGAGTTTTGACAAATGGAATGTTGGAAACTTGATGCCAATGTAGCAGTAGGAGGTAAAGGTGAGGTTTGGAAAAGTCAAGGTGTTTATGGGATATAAAAAGGCTCTATAAAATAGTCTTGTCAAGACCATAAGGGTTGAATAATGCAAGTGAATATATTTAAAATCTCTCCCTTTTCTTACTTATCATTGTATTAGGGCATTGAACTATCAAACAAGGTGGGACACATTGGCCACGAGTAGCAAAAGGAACTGGGAGTTTGCATCCCGACAAGGATGCAACACAAACTTGACCTGCTCAACCCATCTTGAAAAAGGAGTAGGTTTGGGGCAAAGAATATTCAGGTTTCAAGTTGGCCAAGCTAAGTATAAGAAAACAAACTTGGGTCAGGTTGGGTTCAACTTTGAAAACCTGACCTGACTTGACCTGACCCAAGAAATGGCCAATGGTGATGATGATGATGATGATATACCAAATGCTCTCATATTGTTTGTGCAACTCCTATGCACTTGTCAATAAATTTTTGGTTACCATCTCTCTCTCTCTCGCTCACCTAGGGCATGTTTGTGTTTTTCTTTTCATTGAAAGTAGGATTTTCAATGAAAATGATCCTTTGCACAAACATCAAGGTAGTTTTTACAAAAAGCAAAGTGGTTTTCAAACCAACATTTTATTTCCCATATTTATTAGAAGATAAGATTTTCAATGAAAATGTGCATTGATTTATGTGCAAAAAGGGTAATTTTCCTACCTTAAGGGTCATTTTCAAGAAAGCCACTTTCCATGGGGGTGATAGGAAAATTGGAATCTCTCCAATTTCTTAGGTGTGGAAACTAACAAACATGCCCCTAGGCTTCATCACTCAAGCATCAATCTGAGGACCTCAGCCAAATGGAGCCTACAATGGCCACAATCAGACCCCTTCCCACCTCACACCCATCTACTCCCCATGTATTGGATCCTTACCCAGTTTGAATCCAATCCTAGTTACATAGCCCATTGTTCTAATTCTAACCACATGAATTTCCACCATTGGATAAAATTGAATTTGTGGGACCTCAAAAGGCATGGCCTCACATATCTAATCAAGGTGATGTTTAATAGGCATCCTATTCAAGCAAAGGCCTTTCCAACCAACCCATTCACATGGGCCCTGGTGGGCCCCACATAAAAGTCCTTGAATTTTTATTTGACAGCAAGGCCTCATTTAATCTTGACCCCAGCTTTTGTCATTCCTCCACTTTTGCAACTCCTCTTTTTAATTCCTGTTATGTTGGTTCCTTACCTTGTCCCCCTCCTTTTTTCTTATCATTTTTACTTTTTTTTCCTTTTTCCTATTCTTTATACTTGGTTCTTTACCTCATTTTTCCCTTTTTTTTAAATTTTTTTTCCAAATTACCCTAAAAAGAACCCTTGAAGATCTTCAATACCTCTTTGATTAAGAGTAGTACTACCTCATTAGATCTCCTTTCAGCAATAGGTACTGAAAGGAAATCAAGTGCACCACCACTAGGGTCAAGTAATATGCCTTCAATACCCATAAGTCCTGATTTACCTTTTACTGCACCATCCACATTGAACTTAACTAAACCAAATTTTGGTTTCTCCCACTTCTAAATGACTTTGTCCTTCTAAAATTTGAGAAAATTGATTACAAGTTGCGACTATTGTTAGACAAGGAGGTGCCACTAAACTCTCTTCTCAACTTCACCAAGCTAATTAACCATGCCTAAGCAAGCTTAAAAATCTTGCGTGCCAATTTCTCATTGCCTTCAAAGATCCTAGTTTTATGTTCCTTTTACATCGACAGTACAACTGTGGTCATGGTCTTCCACAAAATCCACCTTTGGCTCCAAAAAGGATCCTTTCCAACCAACAATATGGTCCCCTAGGCCAACAGGGAAGACCCAAGAGGTGCCACAAAGTGTCATAAGGAAAAGACTAGATGACATATGCAAAGGGTCAATGGAGGAAAAGATGCTTCAACAATTTGACTCTCTGTTGCACAAATCACATGAGACATATACCTCCATTAAAAGTATTTGGTGTTGCCAAAGATGAACTTTTGTGAGAGTCCTACCCAAAAAAATGCCTAAACAAAAAGCTTCTACTTTAGAAGGAGGAGGAAGACTTAGAGAGGGTGGAAACAATTTCCCAACAAGTGACTTAATTTTGAAGTCCCCAGAAGGGTCACTGGTTCACACCCTCAAATCTTCCTCATTCCTACAAATATAACAATCGTAAAGAATAGAAAGATGATTGTCATACCCTGAAAACTCATGTTTTGTAAAAACGATCCTAAACTAGACTCCAAACCACTCTCCCACCCACCCAAGTCTAAATAATTAGATACCCAATATTTTTTACAGGAATGGACTCTATACAACATTGGGAAGGACTCCCCCACCCACATATCTTTCTAAAACTTCAGTTTATCCCATTTCCGGACTTTGGATGACTCACTCCCCATTTTGGATGTAGCCATGACACCCTGACCCTTTTTCAACTTGGAATCATTCAAGACCCACTCTGTAAGACTATCCCCATATAAAAGGGCATAGGAATTCATTCCAAAGAGCATTGGTTTCTTCACCATGACTCTAAAGCCATCTACATGTTAAGGCTCCATTCTTTTCCATGAGGCTCCCACCTGTAAACCCCTATTGTCCAAATGAACTGCCATTTTTATCACTATTGCTTTCCAGAAGAAATCTTTTTCAATCTTCTCCAACATTTCTACTACTGAGATGGTATTTCAAAAAGGGACAGATAGTAGATTGGAAGATTGGCCAGGGTATTCCACCAAGTGAGAGATGGTTCTTAGTCCATGTTGAAAGCTTTAGCCTTTTTTACTCCCCCCTCCATTGGTAAAATAAAATTACCAAGAATTTAACCCCCACAACTCCATTATTGATGCTCAAGATAGCCACCACCAAACCACTGCACCACATTACACAATGTTACACTTCTGCTCGAAGTTCTCTACCAAAGATCCCATACAGACCAAGCTCTAAGGTTCCCCCCAAGTAGGAAGATAGAGATATTTCAAAGGAAGCTTCCCCACCAAGCAATTGAGGACTCGAGCCAAAGGAATTAAATATTCTTCATATACATTAATGCTATATATAGATCTCTTCCCTAAATTCATTTTCAAGCCTAAAACCAATTCAAAACTTCAAAATACTACTTTGATGCCCTATACTTCCAAATCTTAAGCCCTGCAAAAGAGAAATGTGTCATATACAAATTGAAAATGCAACATTGTTGATTAGTCACTGCCCACTTTAAAACCCTACATCAAACCAATATTTCTAGCTCTCATCATTAGTTTACTAAAAACCATCTGCCACCAAGGTAAAAATGAAAAGGGGAGAGAGTCCTCCTGCCTTAGGACCCTTGAAGCTTGGATAAGTAGACATGGAAATTCATTAATTAGTATAGACAGGATGCCTTATTGATGCAAGCCTTCATCCACCTCTCCATTTATCTCGAAAACACATTTTCTCGAATAAAAAAAAAAATCAAGAAGGTCCATTCTACATAATCGTATAGTTTTTTTTCCAAAATCAACCATAATGAGTTAAACTCTTTTCATTAGAAGATTTTTTAACATGAATCACCTCATTATATATGAGTACCCAATCAAGAATTTGTCTATCCTCTGCGAAAGTACCATGGTCTCTCTAATGATGTTTAGAAGAGCCATTCTCAATTTTTTCACCACTTAGCGACAACTATGTATATGTGTACCGCACAAGGCTTATGGGTTGATAATGGAATAGCTCATTAGTTCCTTCCCACTTAGGAATCAGTGTAAAGAAAGTGAGTTATACCTCCCTGTTGATGATCCCCTTCTATAGAATTCCTTCACTACCTTGATGAAGTCCCACTTCACGAAATCCTAGCATTTCTTTTTTGAATAACTTGAGTATCCCCGCTCCACATGGAGGTGGGACTAATCTCATGGATACACGAAACCGGATATCGTAGCATTTCTTGATGAATCTAAAGTTGAAACCCTTTGACCTTGGCACTTTACCCCTTCAAAGCTATCAACAACCTGATTTCGTCCTCTTCAAATTCTTTTTCAAATCAAGAAGCTTGAGCACTTTCAATTCTGTTAAACTCTAACACATGGAGAATGGGTTTGAATCTCAAAGCAATGGAGAAGAAAAGTGTTGAACAGTAGTCTCGCATTTTCCTTTTAATGGCATTGACCTCTTCAGCCCTACTTTCGTTAACTTGTAGGTGGCTTATTATGTTGCCTTTATACTTGTACTTTTTGTTAAACACTGTCCCGTCGACAGTTGAACCAGCGGTTCAACCTTGACCATCAAATTCATGGGCCGAGCTACATTAAAACTCTTTAGAAGCATAAAACCGTGTAAATCCATTGGGAACCGTGGGTCTAAACTCGAGCCAATGGGTCCCGACCAATTTATTAATGGGACCAAATCTAAATAAATAGCCAATCTTATATGGGTAAACCAACTTGGCCATTTATTGAAAACTTAACCCAACCTAACCCATACCAAACCTAGCCGACTTACTAAATGGGTTGACCCAACTCAGAAAATCTAAAATGGGTTGATCCAACCCATACATGACCGAAATTAGGGTTGCAAGTCAGACAAGTTAAGCCGAGTTTCAGACCAACCCAAGCTTGGGCCTAAATTGTAATTAAAGGGTCTGAGTTTGGATCTAGACCCGGACCAACTTGATCCGATTTGTGCAAACATGAGCTAGAATGATTTGTATTGGTAAGATCCAAACCTAAAGTGCTTATGTGAGGTTATTCGGGCTTAGCTTTTTTGCACAAAATGTATTTGTTTGTGTTATTATTATTATTTTTTAATATCATGGGTATTCCGGCCCCACATTCGAACTGAGACTAATCTCATGGATACATGAAACCAACTATAAGCCTCATCTATCAAGTAACTCCAGGGAGAGTTGTTGTTTGTGTTATTTTATAAAATCATAAATTATATAACATTAATTTTATATTACAATATTAATAAAATAAATTAGAGTTTTATTAAATTTGGCCCAAGCCTTTGAGCCAAACTTGGGCCTTCTTGTACGAGGCTCAACCAGAGCTAGGTGCAAATTGACACTGAACTTCTTTGAGGTTTTTCGTGTAGGCTCGGGTTAGCCTAGACCAAGTTGCACCCCAAACCCAAATAATTTATTAAATGATTTAGCCCAACCATAGCCTTTGGCCCATTAATTAAATGTTGACCCAATCTAACCAAACTATTTATTAAATGGGTTCACCTAACTTGAAATGACCCATTCATTAAATGGGTTGTCCCAACCCAAATAATCCTATATGGGTCAATCTGATTATCGCTAAGATAATTCATTTATTAATGAGTTAATCTAACTCGGGCACTTGATGACACTCGAAATAGGTTGACCCAAATGGCCCATTTATTAAACGATAGACCCAACCCAATACCTACCAATTCCAACCCATTTATTAGATGGATTATACAATTAAACCTAACCTGTTTTGACTCATTTGTCAACAAAGTTTTCCTTATGTAGGTTAGTGGCAAATGAACATAGGAAAAAGTTTAAGATTAGAAAGCAAATTCCAACCAAGAACCAAGCCATTTTCCCTGGAAATTTCCCGTCAAAATCAATTTTCCATTTGGAATTCACTTTCCCAAGAAACTAATATAGATGTCCTTAGGGATTTGAGGAAGTGGCATATTGTCTAAGAGGAAAGGAAGTGAGCGTGAGAGGGAAAGAGAGGAGTGATCTACGTGTGAGAATAATAATGGATTATAGATGTTGGTCACATACGTGTGACAAATGCGTTCTCTCAAATGCATAAAAGATAAAAATCAAAGAGAGACACTAACCCTATTGTATAGAGAATTAGATGAGGTCAATAGGCTTTGACATACACATTCTACCAATAGTTACATTCACAGGTGCATGCTCACTCGCACACAGAGTAATAAGAGAAATGGTCAAAATCTTTTTCCTTTTCAAAATGAAAAAAGAAAAAGAAAAGAAGAGGAAATCAAAGAGAGACACTAACCCTATTGTATGGAGAACTTAGATGAGGTCAATAGGCTTCGACAATTACATTCTACCAATAGTTACATTCATTGGTGCATGCATGCGCACAAACATCAAGATTCCCCAAATCCATCTTGTGTTGAGTTACCCTTGTTGTGCCATCAATGTTGAATTTAAACAATCCACTGAAGGGAAAGCTGCCACCGCTCCATGATCTTGAATTTACTGCTCTTATGCTCCATCACTTTCCTTTAGTTTCTATCAATTCTTGCACTAGAAATGCTAATGAACTCATTTCTCCCTTTCACCCAACTGATGAGACGAACCTTAGCTAGTTGAAACACCTATTGCATTGAAGTATTGAACTCTCCTTTCCTTCAATCACTCTGTTCGTGTTCTGTCCAAATGGACCAAAGTACAGTTGCTTGGATAGCCTTCATATGATCTTGCCCCTGCCCTTGAATGGACATATCTCCCCACTATGCTAATGATGTCCAAGGTTGTCTTTCCTATTTCTTAAAAGAAAAAGAAAAACCAAATGGATCCTCCCAAGTTGTTATTGAGGACCCAAGAGACACCATAAAAGTCAAGGAAGGACATCCAAACTAATGAGAGAAAGAGGCAAGAGAGAACTAAATGAGTAGAGGATTCTGCATCTTCCCCACACATTGGGCACTATATGTTTGCCTCTGGCAGAATGATGTCATGATGCCTAAGAATGCACCTCGTGAATGCCTTCCTGAGAGAGAGTAGAACAACCTCAACCCGAGGGAGTGCTAGGCCTTGTCACGTAGAAGCACAGAGGACGAGACAGTTGGGAATCCATTAGGCAGCCAACAAAGGACATGGTAGCAAAGTCCCATCAAAGATCAACCATCCATACCCCTAAAGCCATACTCATTCCTATAAACAAAACAATTTTTGAGGAGGGATGGAAGAGTGATATGTTTCCTTTTTGTTTTTTGAAAATTTGAAAGAGTGAAATATTTCAATGAGTCACTCTTTTAAAAAAGGATCCTTAAAGTATAGACTTCAAATAATGTTACCATCCAAGACCTCATAATAGTTACTCACTTTGGTATGCTTTTTTTGACAAACTCCATAAAATCTAGGAAATGAAACCTTGAGAGCAAACACCCTGACCCACATATCCACAACATTATCCCCCCTTAAAGTTGTTCAACACATCAATGATTTCCTCCTTCTCAAACTCATTTTCCAACAATCCCGTGCCTCGTTATCATCGATGGCACTAAAAGTAATGCCATCCAAAGTGGACTTGATACCCTTCCCGCTAAGGGAAGTGACGTGAAGTAATCCTTGAACTGCTTTCCAATCACACAAGGATCTTCAATTCTGATGCCATTACTGTTGAGTGCTCTAAAGGTATTGATCCTCCTCTTAGCACTTGTTATTGCATGGAAGAAATTAGTATTTCTATTCCTTTCCTTAGCCAAAGCATTTGGTTGCCATTCTAATTCCCACTAATTCCTCCTTTTTAGTCCCAAATTATCTTTTTCAAACCTCTTTTATCTCCCACTCTTTTTGTGTTTGATCTAGCTTTTCTACTACAATGTCCCTCTTATCATCCAAGGATCTGTACTTATAACTATTCTAATTCCTTAGTTTTTGTTTGAGTCACTGGAGCATCTTTTGCTGCACATACGCAGCCCACCCCTCAACATTGCATTGATACCACAATTTCTTGACAAGAAAAACCCAACACCTTCATCCAAGCATTATCGAAGTAGAATGGCTTCAAAACCCAATTTATGAGTCATATCCAACAAGACAGCACGATGAAAAAAAACTATTTAGGTAGGCAAGTGTATTTAACTCCACTGCCATCCTCCCAATCCTTACAAATAAGAAATTTGTCCAATCTGCACATTATTGAAACTTCTTGGTTATTTGACCATGTGAAGCAACCCCCTGTCGTAGGCATGTTATATGTTCCATACCATCAATGAATGTTGGGAATTTAAAATTTGTGGAGTGATGTATCTGCAATTTCTTTTCTCATATGGAAACCTCATTACATCAAAATGCCCCCCCACACACAGGGAGTTGCATCCCCTTCTAATCTCTTCAACTCCTTCCATAAGCTATCTCGTTCATTATCCTCATTTCATAAATATACATTGGTAAACAGGTTACATGCATGTTATGCTAGGACGAAGCATATAGATGTGAAGCACCACAAGATTTGAGAACAGATTGAAGATGGTGAGAGGTACTAGGGGTAGATACATACGAATGACAATGCAGATGACATTTTAGCCTAACTCATTCCTGTAGAGAAGTTTAAACAATGTTTGGGCTTATCAATGTTGCACCATGTTGAGACTCTGGGGCAAACCTGACAAACAAGGGATTGCGGATGCATACCTTGAAAAATGTATAGATATGGAGATGTTTGCAGGTTACCTTGAAAGTGGCTAGACAGAATTCAAACCAAGGTGGAGATTGTTGTGAAGATGTCCTATATTTTGTGGCGATTTGGACCATACTGGACCCTGGACCCTATTGGGATACTTTTGTAATTTGCACCAGGTGGCAGCCATATAATGCATTTTGAGGGATTCATAGGGTTACAGTTGTATCGTGTATAAAGAAGGCATGAGGAAGAGAGAAGAAAGCCCATATTCCATTGTAAGCTATTCTCCTAGATGGTGGAATTGCTCCTATTTCTCTATGGGTACAGGCACACTGTAGAACCATGTAAGTCTAGTTGTGTCTCTTGCATGTTCTTGTGTTTTCATTGCATTTTGTGGTTTCTTGGTTTCAACACTCCAAATCATGATAAGCTCCATTCGGCAAAACAAACAAGTATCTTTTTTATCAGAAGGATGATAAATACAATAGAGAAATAATCAAGGTACCATTTGGATTCACCCAAATTGCAACGGTTCAAATTGGCAGCGCAAATGGTTATCCATCCTTCATTGTCTACATGTTTTAAAAAAGATCAGGACTGGATATTACATTCTCTAGAACCAAGTTCAACCGCATTTTTCTCCAAGACAATAGACATTGCTAACAAACATTAACAAATGCAAGTGGTTTCTAGGAAAAACAGGTAATTCGGCATTTTTTAAAAAAAGAATGCAATTTGGATTAACCGAAACGCATCACGATACGATATCTCTCTGTAACAATTTGCCGTTCTCTTGGATCACTCTGTTCTACTCACCTGGACTGGGAACCGAAGGTTGATCCTGGCCGTCCGTCGTCGAGATGTGTGGGTCGGACGGAGCGACGGGTGGCGGACGCTCGATGTTCTTGGAGGGGGGAGGAGGGGACCGCTCGAGAGTCGAACTCCGGACTACTCCACTTGACCGCCTTAAGACCTGCCCCATCCTTTGCTCTCCCCTAGCGCCCAAATGGGCTATACACCGAATTTAGATGTATGCACGTGCACCCGGAGCTTGGTTTGAATTTTATACTGATATTTTGTCGGTTTGCGTGTACATACGGCGATTGTATGTATGCGAGGTCTTTGTCAGTTCGGAGAGAGGCAGGCACAACTGCAAAAGAGGGACGTGAGAAGAAGAGGGGAAGAACATAGGTGTACACACGCAGTGTCCACGTTTTATCATACTCAACTGACCTGAGCCGTACACGTGGTGCGAACGTTAGAGAATAAACTGCCCAAATGAAAGCCCTCAAGAGCCCAAATCTCACCCATTATTTTGAAGGTCAGACTCGGCAAAATCTGATTGAATCCGATTAAATTATCTGACCTGTTTAATAGACTATTCGAAACGAACTCGTTTAAAAATTGATAAATTCAGTCTAAAACTGAAAATAAATTAGTAGATCCGATTAACTTGGTTATTATCTTGTATATACAATCATACATGGTCTACATCTATTTAAAAGGATAATCTTAGTATATGTCTCACTATAAAAATCTTTTTAGTTAAGTAAATGGAGTTGTTCCTCAACTCGAATTCCACCCAAACCCGTCATAAACAAATGGGTTTGAGCACATATGTGAGCCCGTCGGACCTGGCTCAGGCTAATATAAAAGTCAGGCTTGAGCTTTTTGGCTCATATGTTCACCTAGGTCAATTTCCTTTTTAAAAAAATATTTTGAAATTAATTAGAAAAAATGACTCATTCATATTGAAAATAATCATGATGAACTACAATTAGACTAAATTTCACCATAAAAACTCAATTTTAACCACTTGCTCTTGGTGGTCAATATCATCAGACGTCTTTTAGAATCAATAAGACAAAGGTGCTAATTGACTTTGACCAATAAAATCAAGTAACTAAAAATTAAGTTTTGAACTTAAATTTGGTCTACTTGTAGCTCATCATGTCCTATTTAAATCTTAATGTTTGTATTTTTAATTGTATGAAATGGATAGGCTCGAGCTTAGTATTTTTCCAGACGGGTGGATTTGAGCTTTAACCTACAAAACCTGAAGGGCTTCATGCGGGCTTGGGCTTCTGAATAAAAAAAAAAGGCCCAGGCTTCCATAGAACAAGTTCAGCCCGAACCCGTCCTATGAACACCCTAATAGGTAAATGAGTAAATTTGACCCAAACCCAAACTAACTTAACCCATATTACAAGAACTGAAACAAACCCAAACCAAATAAGGCCCACCCTGAACTCGACCTAATCCAACCCAGTGCTTAGTCTACCACGTAGTTAAATGTAGATTTATCCATTCTATTTGAATAATTAGCTACAGAGCAATGATCTAATATTGTTAGTAGTATCAAACTATTGACTATATCCACCATTAATTAAGATAAAAAAAAATTAAATTCAAATCAATGGTAGATACAATTTTATTGTTTTATTTAACAAAGAACAATAATTTAATATTGCCAACCATCTCAAACTCTATGACTTTTTTTTTTTAATATTATTATTATCAAGAGACAATTAACCTCACATTAGAGGTGATACTAAGTTAGACATCTACTGTAATTCTAAAAACTCTGCCAATTTACTTATTACGACATGAATTTCTATATTTTTATCATTAAAACAAAATGTCTTCATATAATCTCTTTACATTTCAGTAAGATCTTTAATTGTTAATTAAGTCGTTATAAACACATAAAAATTTGGTGATGGTAATTAAGCTAACCTAAACAGAGAAGATTAAGTAGAAGCTTTGGCCAGCATGCTAGATTTCAAATCATAGCTAATGGGTACTAAACTCTATTCAAGTCTATCTTATAATGTGTAAACAATTGTCAAGATATTTTAGTCCAATTGTTTAAATAGAGGTTGATATAATACCTATTCACTAATATTGTTATAAGTTTGAGCAATATTTTGACCCCATTAGATTAGGCCTAGTTTGAGCAAAATAGATTTTTATTTTTATTTTAAAAAAGCCTCTCTCAGCTTCTTCCATCTTCTCTATCATTTAACCAGTTAACACTCATAAGAGAGTTAGAAAAATTCTAAACCCATATTTTACCTCAATTTTGACTTCTTTTTAATAAATTTTTTTGAATAAAAGCATTTTTTTTGAATTACGTGTGGAAAACCGCAAGATACCCACTGTAAAACCCCCATGAGTGAGCCACTACCCTTAGGGCACACCAAAATTAGGCCATGGGGGCTCGAATTCCGCAACCTCCTGCTTCCTGAGGCGGGAGACAACCAGTTGAGTTACATCATGTGGGTAAATAAAAGTATATTAAAGAGTTAAGGAATTTAATAGATGTGATATTGTGATTTAGATAATTTGAATGCTGTTTGTCTGATTTTCTAATATTATTCAAGAATTTCATGAAATAAAGGTTTTAGATAATTGTTAAATAATAATGGAATATAAGAATTGTATATAGTTAAATTTAACCACATGAGATTTGAAGAGATTAATGTGAGTGTGGATTATTTGTTTTATTATTTTCTCCATTTTTGAAAATTTTGCTCTAAATTAGTTTGCATTTTGGTCTTTTTTTTTTTTGAAAAAGTAGAATAAGAGCATGTTGATGTTTAGAGAATATTATTCAGATTAAGATTTACTTACGTTGATTGATGTTTGTTTCATTTACATAATTTTGGGAATTATTTATATTTATTTAGCGTACTTTTTATTCATATTGAAAAGGAAAATTTGCCTTTTATAGTTTGATACTTCGTGTAAATGTTTAAGATTTTAAACTAAAATTGTGGCAAAATAGCTTTTTCATTTTTTTCTGTAATGTTTTGAATTTTTTGAAGTAATTAGAAAAATTGCTGCCAATATGAACTCATGGCCTAGACTATATAAGGACCACTTCATGTTTATATGATGAGAATTACTGGTGGAAAATTTAGATTTTAGTTGTTAACTCAATTTGAATTTGAGATAGAAAAATTAGATTTGAATTAAGCATTCTTACCAACTTATTAAATAGGTTGAATAGTAAAAAAATAATTAATGGTTGGGTTCAAGGTAGAGTTTCATAAATTTGGATTCAAAGTGAATCTACCATGTAGTTTATTAACTAATTCATTTAATAAATGGTTAACTTTGATTGAAAATTCAAATATATGGATTAAACAACTCGAACCCAACCTCAACCCTGACTAATCCATCGGATGTTATTCTAAATGTAAATGCCACAAATATGGGCAAAGGAGATAGAGTAACTAGGGATATTGCTTATCTATTTTAAAAAAAAAAATCAAATTTGGGTTGTTTTGGAATGCTGAAATGAGTTACTTTTGAGACAGGAATGGGTTGAACTTTAGTGCTGAAATGGGCTAGTTCTGGGTGTTCAAATGGGTTCATTTGAAGTTTGTTATAGTTGAAATCGATGGTGAAAATAGGGATTGAAATGGAGCAAAATGGGGTGAAAACAAAGACTAAAATGGCATGAATGGATGGTGAAAATAGGGATTAAAATGGGTCAAAATAAGGCAAAATGAGGTCAAAATAGGGACTATAATGGGTCGAATTGGATTGAAAATGAGGGCTGGTTTGGGCTAAAATTTGGGGTGGAACAAAAACTTTTACAATGAGGTGGGGGTAAATATTATGCATAATAGCAATTTAAGAGCTGCTTCTTTGATAACTCATTGCCAACATGGCATTGACTTGAAAATGGAGTGACATCAACACCCATTCTCTATTTCATTTTCATCATTATATCTATCAAACATTCAAACATTTAACATGCTGAAATGTGACACCATAACAATATTTTTTGACAAGTTTAATTGTAAAATATAACATCTTAATCTATATATTATCTATCGCTTTATTTGTTTAGGTGTTTGGTATTCTCATCTTGTGGGAGGTCTTGCCTTCAAATTCTTGGGGCTTCTAATCTTATCTACGGTGTTTGTGTGTGGTGTCATGGATTCGAAGTTTTACCACAAAATAGAGTCAGCATGTTTCCACGTAATAAAAAAAATTATATATTATGCTTTATTTTTGAAATTTCACATTTATTGTAGCTAAAGCAGTGAGGAACAAGAAAAACAATCTAAATCATTCTTCTCTCACCTTTGTCTTCATTTTCTTTTCCTTCATTTGTTCTTCTAATTATTGGCCTTAAGGGCTGAGAATCTCCTTTTCACAATATGAGACTAAATCCAATCTCAAGCTACTCAGTTCCTCTTTTTGTACTATTTTTATTATAAATATATAAATACATACAGTTGATAAAAAAAATGTCAATTTAAGAGAAAAAAATCCAAACTTTTTTATTATATGTAAATCGGTATTTTATACATCGACATGTCCACTTAGGAGAAACATAAAAGAGCTAAAAAGAGCAACCTGTATGACCAAGACATAGATTACAACAAAAAGAGCATAAATAGAAATTCTCTTTCGGACCTTGTGGGCCTGTTCAAGGGACAATAGGCTCTACCCAATGACACACGCAGTGGGCCTCTTTGGGCTGCATTAACAAGGGCCCAATCTCTAAAAAGGATGAGGAATTCCACCTTTTGCAAGAATTTTGAGGAATTCCTCCTATGACTTTGGATGCTTTAGATTTCTAACTTGGAATTGAAAGAAATTCAAAACTTCTCTTAGATCAATAAATTTTCATTGCCTCAACTTAAAAGTTATTGTAATAACTTATTTTGTCAAAAAGAAATTCAAGAATCTTTGAAAATAAAGTTACAAAAGAAAGCGAGATTTTAGCAAAGATTAAGTGGTGGTTGTATAGGTAGCTTTTGATGGGAGAATAATTTAAAGATCTTCAAAAAAATAACTTTCTCATATCTTGGGAGGGCTCAATGAGGGGAAACCCTAGAAAAAGACAAACCCAAGAGAAATGGAAACCACCTTCATTAGGCTCTTCAAATTCAATATAGACGGGGTAGCCAAAGGAAAACCGAGACCTTCCGGAGTAGGGGGTTCCTTCGCGATTCAGCGGTAGGTCAATTAGTTTTTTTAGAATTAGTGGTCATGAGAGACTCTAATGAAACTGAACTCTTAGCTATTAGGAGAGCTTAAACACTATGGATGTCTAGAGGGAATAGTAGACTTATTGTTGAAAGGGATTTGGCGAATTCAATTAAATGGGTGAAGGGAAAGAAAAAACCTCATTGGAAACTGATTTCACTGATCAGAGAGATCAGGGAGTTATGTTCATGCTGAGAGGTATCATTTTTAAAGATCAGTTGAATGGCCAATGGGGTCGTAGACTTCGCCAAGCTGAGAGTAGATTCAGTGCTCAGAGGGCGGCGATTGTATTTATTATTTAGATGTAACCTTAGGTGAGGCATGATTTCTTTTTCCATTTTATTTGTCTTTTCTTTTTGTATGTGGGTCTAAGCCTTTTATACTCAGTATGTGCACTTGTAAATATTTTAGTGGATGTTTTTGGTACTTTAGATGTGTGAATGTCCTTCTCTTTCATTGATAGTAAATATTTTTTTTCAAACAAAAGCTCCTCTCATTAGTCACAGTTGAATGTATTTACATATATCTACAAGCATTTTGAGTGATGAAGTTATGATTGAAGGAGAGTGGAATTATAGGCTCGAGACTTTTCAAACCTGTTTCTCTCTTCTCATCAAACTTTGTACTTGTGAGGCCCATTATCCACAACATGTACAGCTGAAAACCATAAGACCTAAAGAGAAGTTGGATTTTCTGTGAAAATCTTCTTTAAAGATGGAACATGGTGGTACCCTACAAATTGACGTTCCAAATAAACAGAAATTTGACTAGTGAAAGGCAAAATGGAAGCACACTCCTCCTATCGTTTTCAAACTTTAATTTGTTTTCTTCATCCTTTGTGGTGGGGCGTCACTCAAACATGGCTGTAACATGTCTTGATGTTAGCCTCCTATAATTCAAATGAAGATGACTTTAAAAGATTCCAAAAGTGATTATCTTAAAAAATAATGTTAAAAAGCACTAAATAACTTTATAATAAATAGATGCAAGTGAACGACATGAATGGAGTGTCAAACACTCATCCACGCATCATAAAGTTTCCATGCAACATAGTGTCTCTCCACAGAAAAAACTTGTACTATTCTTAGTGTATTCATGGTGTGTCCCTATGTAATCGTATCGTGTTTGTGAGTTTTATAAAAAAAAATTCCTTTTTTTAAGTATAGTTCTTTGTTTCAGAGGCCTTCTCTCTCATCAATTCTGGTCTTCCCCCCTTCAGAACCTTGCTGCTAACCTCTTGCTTCCCGCTTTTGTGTGGCACTGCTGGAATGAAAGAAACATGCACATCTTCAAGTCTTCTGTCAGCTGTGCTTACAAAATCTTCACGAGTATTACTTCTAACATTAGAAGTAGGATCTTCTTCAGCCTCTCTAATCGTGATCTTTCTTCGGTTAGCAATATTTTCTCTACTCTCTGGGACCTCCCTACTCCTAGTCCAGCTTCCCCACGCCCCCTTATCTCACAACCCATTTCTTCATCATTCTCCTCATCTCTATCCTTTGGTTTCTTCTTGAACCACATATGTCTCATCCTTGGCTCCCAGCTTCTCAATAGGGATTGCTCCGTTTTGGATTCTTGTGCCTTCCCTTTTAGATCTTAGACCTGCACGGTCTCCATTTTGCATCGCTACCAACTGGTCCTTCTTTCTTGCTCCAAGCAGAACTTGACTGTCGATAGGATCCTCCTGCCTGATCTTGAGTCTCATTCGGCCATTTCTTCATTCTCCTGCCATCTGAGCATCAAGACCCATGCTCGTGCCGTGACTGAGCTGCTTACTCACCTCAGCATCAAGCATTTGTACATTGCTAACAAAAGAGATTTTCCCTTCATAAATCTTAGATCTTGGACTAACACTTTAACTACTCCCATTTTGTCTTTTTTTTGGTTCGGGAGTTTTTACTGAATTATAGGTTTTTAGGTTACCGCCTCGGGCGTGTGGGTTTTATTGACAATACAACCCCTAATTTCAAGCAAAGAAATCAGGGCAATCAAGCTCATCTAACTAAAGAGATTGAAACAACCGATCCTCATCTAAAGAAGATAAGGATCATCACCGATGGAGACCCAAATGGTTAAGAAGTCTGATGATCATGATCCCATCTCATCAAGTACAGTATCTGAGCCGTCTGATGATCATGATCCCATCTCATCAAGTACAGTATCTGAGCCTCATCTCATCTACGGCAGGCTCCACCTCCCCAATGGCTACTCGTCGTAGTTATGGTATTACCAAACCTAATCCCAAGTATTTCAATTATAGATTATTGTCTATTGGCGCAGTCTGTACCATCCGAACCAAAATCAACTATCTCCGCTCTCAAGCATCCTGGCTGGACCGCCGCCATGACAGACGAATTGTCAACTCTCTCTCTCAATGACACTTGGGATTTAGTTCCTCGACCAGTCCACCATGAATGTTCTCGGCTGTAAGTGGGTCTTTAAAACAAAACTCAAGGCTGACGGTTCTTTAGAACGCTTAAAAGCTTGCCTCGTGGCAAAGGGTTACAACCGAATTCCAGGCATTGATTTTTCTGAAACCTTCTCTCCTATAGTCAAGCATGCTACGATTCGGCTCATTCTTACTATTGCTCTAGCTCATGGATGGGAGATTCGTCAATTAGACGTTAAAAATGCATTTCTTAAAGGCAACTTATCTGATCCGGTTTTCATGGAGAAACCTCCAGGCTTTAAAGATACCGCACAACCAACTCATGTATGTTCTCTTAAACGTTCACTCTATGGGCTGGGACAAGCCCCACGTGCATGGTTCAATCGCTTCAACTATTTCATCTTGGGCCTTGGCTTCTTCTGCAACATAGTTGACTCCTCACTATTTGTTTATCATGGTCGTCAAGGTACTTTACTGCTATTATTGTATGTTGATGACATCATAGTCAAAGGGTCTAATCCTGCCTCGCTTCATGGATTCCTTGCACAACTGAGTAAGGAATTTGCAAATGAAAGACCTTGGCCCTCTACACTATTTCCTTGGCATCTTTATTATACCATTCTTTGGTGGCTTATTTCTCACACAGAAGAAATATGCCTTGGATCTTTTGGAACGTGCCCGTATGCAAGATTGTAAGACCACCTCCACACCGATGGCCACCAAGTTGCGCCTAAGTCCGATCAATAATGATCCTTATTCGGATCCCTTATTTTATAGCAGCATTGTTGGAGGTTTGCATTATTTCACTATCACTCGTCCTGATCTATCCTACAGTATCAATTATGTGTGCCAGTATTTGCACAATTCTACTATTCTGCACTTTCAAATGGTGAAGTGTATTCTTCACTATATTCAAAGGTTGTCAATTATGGATTTCGTCTTCTGGCTCGATGTCATATGCAACTTTATGCCTTCAAAGATGCTGATTGGGCCAGTTGTGCAACCACTCGCCATTCAACAACAGGTTTTTGCTCCTATCTAAGAAGTAATTGTATCTCCTGGACTGCAAAAAAACAACCTACTATGGCCAGATCTAGTACAGATGCAGAGTATCGAGCTCTCACCTCTACCGCTGCTAAACTTACATGGCTCACTTATCTTCTTCGTTATATCGGTCTCCATCTTTCATCTCCCCTGATTCTTCACTCTGATAATATTTTGGCATTACACCTCACTATCAATCCTGTCTTTCATGCGCGCACTAAGCATATTGAAATTGATTATCACTTTGTTCAAAAAAATGTTGCTCTTGGTTCTCTTGTCACAAAGTTTGTACCATCTTCTCTATAAATTGCTGACATCTTTACTAAAGCTCTTCCACGACAGCAACATCACTTGTTATGTACCAAACTGGGCCCCTAGCGTCATCCGCGGCTCAGTTTGAAGGGGGATATTGACGATAGAACCCCTGATTTCAAGCAAAGAAATCAGGGCAATCAAGCTCATCTAGCTAAAGAGATTGAAACCACCGATCATCATCTAAAGAAGATAAGGATCATCACCGATGGAGACCCAAATGGTTAAGAAGTCTGATTAAACCCTATCTCTTCCTACTCATCTATCCCTCTCCTATCTTATCTATCCCTCTTTGTTATAAATATCAATCTGTATCACCTAAGAAGGGTGGAGAAAATACTTTGTAAATCAATATAAAAACCACACAGTGATCAAAGGAATCTTACTGTGAAAACGATCTCTGATCTTTTGTTTCTTTAGGTTTTTCTTCTTAGCTCTTGATCTGAGCTCAATTTTGTACATCTTTTTTAGATTTTTTTCCCACTTTTGAAGAAATCTTATCCATTGTTAAAAAAAAAGAAGTATAGTTCTTTGGTTGGCCTCTTATTACCAGGTCATGAACGTCTTACTAGAGTGCTATTTTTGAAAGAAATATGATAGGTCTACTATTGTAGCACCCAATTTCTTCTTGATGAGTTGATGCGTACATTGAATTTGATTCGGACTTGATGGAAGATGAGCCAACTCAGCTAGATCAGATCGATGAAATGGCACTCAAAATTTACCCCTAGATTGACAGAGAAAAGAGAGGGAAAACCAAGAACAATTCAAGATTTTATCACTAAAAATTGGGAACATTGGTTCGACCGACGAGTTTTATCGGTCTGACCGATAATGATCGATTCGAACGATTACATCAATGCGACCAACAGAGAGCATAATCGACTGTTTAAAATTCCTATTTCACCGTTGAAATTCTTATCTGCATCATGAGTTCGATTAGTCCACTTAAAATTGTTGGAACTTGTGGCTCAATTCCACTGAAATTAGGAGTCTAGTTACATGGGACTCCTAATTACATAGGACTCCTAATTACATGGGATTCCTAATTACATTAGGAAACTGCTAAACATAGGACACTGCAATACTGCTATATATTAAGGACGTGGGTTTCATGGAAACCCTGCCGTTTGGCCGAGTGCCTTCTGAGGCCAGAAGGGGCCTCTTGCAGCAAAGGTGTAGTGAGGGAGATAGAGAGAGAGGGAAGATACCAAAAGAGATCTTAGGATCCAAATCTTGTATCTGTATTCTTTTTATCTATAATGAAATCTACACTTTCCCGTGGACGTAGGCCAAGGTTGGGCCGAACCACGTATATCCTGTGTTCTCTATGTTTATATGTGATTGAGTCTGTATTTTCTTTATGTGGGTATTGAGTCTAATCCCTAACAAAAATAGTATAGGACACAGTTTGTTCCTACAATAAAACAGGCCTCTCGAGCCTTTTGTTTGTTAAATCACATCATCTTCAGCAAACGGTTTCTCTTTTTCAACTCTTTTAGACTTGCAAAAACAGCATCATCATTGACATTTTAGTCCATCAGTATAACTTAAAAGCAAAGAAAAGGTAGAGACATAGACAGAGAGACGACGATGACGACAATTATGATAACAACTGTGATAATGATTTTGATCAAACATCCCACATGGATTTTCCTATTTCAGCCTGTCCATGTGATAAATGCTGCTGTAATTGTTGCAAACCATGCAATCTCTGCTCACTCACTCCTTCAAACCCTAACCCTTGCTGTTGTTGTTCATGCAGGTTAACTGGTCTTGTTCCTCCTACACCCAGGAAATCTACTGTTGTCATGTCACCACTACTGCCATCTCCGAATGCCGTCGTCGATGTCCCCATGCCCAAATGTACATTCCTTGAATGTAACAGAGTATTACTGTTATTGCTCTGTTTCTCAATGTTCTTCAGGAAACCATGATCTTGATCACTTGCCATGAAAGGTCCCAATCCCATCGAAGAGTACAAATTCATATCGCTCGTCGCTGCGGATGAATGAAAGAATTGAGCCGACATGTCTTGCAGTTCTTTCCGCATAAACTGATTTGCAACACCTCCATCATTCACTCCATATGATCTCATTCCAGAGAGATGATCCAATCCCACCATGCCTGCAGCAAAGCTCCCTTGAATCATTGGAGAGCCAACATTGTTGCTTGCGGTAGCACCCATTTGAGCGGCCTTCTGCAACAATGCCGTCGCCGATGTGTGAGCTGATCCAGCCATTTGCGGGCCATTTTTGCTATCCATTAGGCCTTCAAAGCCTGTTGAAGACGCACTCCGCGGACCGAAGAGCATGTTCGAACTGCCCGAAAGCATTCCTCCTTCCATGTTTAGGGACTTCAATGGCATGGACATGAGGTTTTGAGAGAGGGATTTGTGTGGATTCTTGTCGTTGTGATTGAAATCGGAGATTCCGAATGATGGGTTGGGTGGTGTTGTATTATTGTTCATGGAGATGGAAGACATTATCTCAGAGACATGTCCTTGCAAATTTCCTGCTGGAGTGACCATTATTCCTTGGTTTACTTTGCTGTTTTCTTCTGTTAATGCATCACAGAAGGCTCTGTGTGTGATGAAGCTATCCCTCCTGTAAATAAATCATGTGCCAGATACCATCTTAACTTGGACTTAAACAAAGTTAAAAAGAGAACTTTCCTGTTTACAATTGATTACAGCTGACTAGAAATACTGCTTTTCACTAGATAGAAAAGTCAAAAAGAAAAAAGAAACAAGAAAAAAAATCTACACATTATAAATACCCCAAGACATATTTTTTAGTAAACAAATATTCAAGATATTTTTTATAGTTCACCTAAAATATGCATAAAACATCAAAGTATCTTCTTATTTTCTTTAGTCCGGAGGTATCTAGAGGTCGCACCCAACTAGTCCTCCGAGGTGTCTAAAAACCCTTCTATCCGCACAGATAGGGTAAGTCGATGAGACCTTACTCTATACATATTTCCATGGGAAGTGGTTCTTCATTGGAGTTCACATGGTTTGAACCCAAGACTTCCCTCTAGAAATCTTGTTCCCAAACCAATTGGAATAATTCCTTAGAGTTCATCAAAGTATCTATTTGTCCCACCTGAATTTTCAAACATCCCTAAAACTTATTTTTTAAGTAAACAAATATTTGATAGATATTTGATATATATATATTTCTTAGAACATTCGACTAATCTTTTGGAGATTGCAAATCTCTCTACCTACATTATTGAGTAAATCTACATAGTGTGAAGAGTGGAGTGAGAATCAAACTCAAGACTCTCACTTCTTAAAATGGACTTTTAACCATCACTCCAATATTTTTGAATTTTGTTTTTGAATGATGGATAAGTACTTCATTCAAGAAGAAAAAGAAAAAAGTCCAAATGGAGAAAATATACTATAAGCCCACATCAAGATAAATGTCACCTTATACATATAAATGTCACCTTTATACACATCAAGATAAAAGACTTAATATATATATATATATATATATATATATATATATATATATATATATATATATATATATATATATTTTCATGTGATGCTAATCAATATAAGATAGGTTATGCCTGAAAAAAGTTATACCCTTAGAGTAATTAATAATATCTTTTTTCGGTAACAATTTTTTTGCAATAAGAGACGAAGAAAATTAGATGAAGAAACGAATTAGTAACTTATATTTTAAAATACCTATATTATGATCCTCCAAACCTAATACCTAATACTACTGTTCTAGAATACTTTTTTCTCCTTCTTTTTATGCCCATATAACTATCAGGATGAAATCCAAGCCATTGATCTGGTGGGGACCATTGGTGGATATGCCACGAAGAAAATGACAAAAGCCAGGTCACTCATGAGGTGGGCCACATCTGTGCTTTGAATATGTGTATATGTCATTTGTCATTTTCTGCCCACCATCTCTATTCTTTGCATTCACATGAACATGGACCCAGTAATGGCATATATCTGAAACACGCACCCATGCATGTTGATGTTTTTTTTTTAATTTTTAATCACCATTAATTATCATCTATCACTGATTATTATCTTAAAAATTACATTTGAACATTGAGAAAATAATACCTCAGTGGCCCACACTTGACAAAAAATCAGGGCAATGATTGGACGGTTAGATTTCCATCCTGGGCTAGGTTACCATGGGCTAACATGTACAACAAAAAAAAACATAGATAGCAAACTCTATACTTTGACAGCTTGGATCCTGTGCTGGCGGGCCCCAAATAAAAATAGAGGTCGAGGATAAATTATAATTTTCTATTTTGGCAATTATTTTTGTGGATTTTAATTTTGTTTTATTTCAATCAACATGACCAAAATGTTCATCCTAGTGAAAAAATTGAAAAACAAATATGAATCGAAATATCCTAGTTCTCTTACAATTATTTCAACTATTTTGACATTGTTTTATTTTAACTTTAACTTTAATTTGATCCTTTTTATCAATTTTTGTAATATACATTTTAATTTTTTTATATATTGAAAGTTTGAAATCTCAGACAAAATATCATACGCTATCATCTTAATATTAAGGATGACTTTCAATTTCACCATAAGATATGTGAGGTCCTGTTCAACATTTTTAAATGCAAAGATAAATTTATGTAGTTTGTGAAATTATTGGAGCTCCTGTCGAATGAATCAAATGAAATCTACTTAATTTTCTAATATATGAATTTTTATCAAAGTTTTCTCTCTTATTTGATTCTTCACAAAATCCCAAAAAAATGCATATATGTATATTTTGTTATTTAAAATTTAATAAATAGTTTAAAATTTTCAAAAGTGAACCATACATATCCCAAATTTTGTAATTTAAAGCCATCCTTATTATAAAGAAGACAACATAGAATCATTCCTCTCCGTCTTATTTAAAGAAAATGTTTCCCTTCTCTGAAAGAATACATAAATAGACAACATTAAAAATATTATACTCCCTCCGTTCCATTTTAGTTGTCTCATTTGAAATATTTGTATTTTTTAAGGAACTCTCTATATAAGGCAAGCAATCATGTGATCTCATTGATTTTCAACACATTTTATACTATTCAAATACAAATGAGACAACTATTTTCGGACAATTCAAAAATCCATATAGGACAACTAATTTGGGACAGAGGGAGTAATTGAGAGGTATAATAAAATGATTGCCAAAACCGAACTAACAAGTAACAACTATAGTCACATATGGTACCTCATCGGGCAAGTTACTGAGTACTAAAGAAAAGGGTGCCTGGTCAGTATACCGATTCACTGGAAAGTAAACTGATTTCTAAATGTTTGAATTTTTTTTTTGCGTATAAATAGATAGGGGTAAAATTAGAATTTCACTAAAACTCGTATATGCTAAAATAGTTTTCCTATGTGTTAGGATGGACACCAAAAGAAAAAGGAAACAGGCAATTTTTATAGCTACTACAAAAGAACCAATATTTATTTGGGGAAATTAACCGGTATAATCCATGGTTCAGTTCCTTGATGTTCATACTAATATAATCAAAGTGTTTAATTCGTTGGATTTCATCTAAAATGAGATGTAATTATATTAGTAAAAGAAAATCATTTTTTTTTACTGAAATAGTCTTCAGGACATGTGCAAGCATCACTATTCATATACATCAGATAAATTTATGAAGAGTAGCATCGAACTCAGGACTCCCACTTTTTGAAGTGGGTTTTTAGCCATCACTCTAACCTTTTCGGGTTATGATAATTCTTTTTACTAATACGGTGGGATTAATTGATAGAAGTCAATATGATAATTAGAAAGATGATAAAACAAAGATAAGAGAGGGAGTGACGCTAAACCTGGAGAAGATGGTACCACAGTCACACTTGTATTCTTTAGTACCACAAGTCTTCATGTGAGCCTTCCAATCCGATTGCACTGCATACTTCTTCGAGCATCTATCACATTTCCACTTCTTCTCACCGTGCTTCCGGCAGTAATGCTTCTTGATTCCGGTGAGATCGCCGAGAGCCCGAGTCGGGTTGTGGTGGACACATGTAGTCACAGGGCAAATGTACACCCTTTTCCTAATCTCTGAACTTGTCCTCTGTCTGAGCTTCCAAGGAAGATTATGGCCTCTCCGGTGCAACTGAAGGTTTTGGTCCCTCTGAAATCCCTTGTTGCAGATCTCACATACAAATCTGTTTGTCGCCATGAGAGTCGTCGGTGAAAGAGCAATAACTTCTGCACTGGGATCTACATATATATATATATATTCAAATCCATTACTCACTACATTTTTCTTTCTTCTTCTTCTTGTTGAACACAACTTCTACTGTTGACAATATAAGCTGTAAAAGTAGATTACTGTTTCTTTTTATTGATCAATACAACTGTTTAATAGTGTTTAACACTGAATGTAGATTCTATTAGTGAAGTGGTAGGAGCGAAATCATAAAAATTCCAAATATAAAACAACTGGTTCTTATCTATATAAATGACCATTTTGTGATTTCCTTTTATTTAAAAAAGAAAAAGAAAATACCCATGTTTACAAATGTTATTAGTTAACAAAGCAAAAGAAAATACCCATGTACTAGTACCGTTCAAAGGTATCTCCATCTCATACAGATAAGACTGATCTCAAGGATACAGGAAATTACCCATGTTTACAAATATTATTAGTTAACAAAGAAAATAAGAAAGCAAAATAGCTATAAAATATGAAGATGGAATCACCATCTGCTCTTGAAAATTGTCCCAAGAAATGTTTAATTAAGGAATAATACTGAGACTGCAATTCCCACATAAGAAAAATAATGCAATCTTTGTATTTAGTTTATTACTTATTTTTGTGGACGACAACGCAAAACCAGAAAGAGAGAGAGAGAGACAGTCAGTCACGTGAACATGTTAGGGCAAATTCCCAGACAAACATTCACCAACCTGTAGAGAACAGTCTGAAAATCAAAAAGAAGTGAATCAAGCTAACAGTTTGATACAATTATTGTAATCACTACCCAATAATTGAATCATCCAACAACCAAAAAGGAAAAAAAGTTTGACAATTCTCCTTTCTGAAGATCCATTTGAACTAAAAAACAAACAAAACATAAATAAAATAAACCCAAAAACCATTAACAAACTGCCATTATTTTGGTAAAAAATAAATAGCCCAAATCCTTCTTTCTTTCCAAATCATCAAACAAACATCAAAGCTAAACCAAAGAAAGTGAAAGCAATCATATGCAACAATTCTATCGAGGTCCAACTCTACATGGCACCCACCCAAATAAATAATTCATACTAATTGAATTTTCCGTTATCTTTAACAGCATCGATATGAAAAAGTAGAACTTAAACAGCCAATTAAAAACTAACACAGTAGATTAGGAAATAAAAGAGGTAATGGATAATTAAATTGCCTGGATTTCCTGGGAGATTTCTCTTCTTCTTGATGGGTGGTTGTTGAGAGGTGGAATCTCTACTGGTAGCGATAGTTGGTCCTGAATTGGAGCCATGTGAAAGATTTTGGTGCTGGACTTGTTCTTCTTCTCCAGTGTTGCCAGAAGAGAAGCTCCCTCCATCTCCTGTAAAGTTTGACATGGAAGTTGATTGAGGTCTCCTCCTATTTATTTTTCTTCTTCTTCTTTGTCCTCTCAATACTCCCAAGGCAGTTGTTTTTTCATGAGAACAAAACTTGGGTTTTTTCTATATTTTGGCTTTGGCTAGAGAATAGAGATAGATAGACACCAATCAGGGAAATTTCTTTGATTTCATTTCTACTGAGGAATGAGGAAGAAACCTTTGGTGGCACAAGAACAAGGCTCATCTTTAGCTCATTAAATAATATATACAAGAAGGCAAATGTGTGTGTACTTCTCTGCTTGGTCGGATATTACAAGATCACCCCTTTTGGTCTTTCTGCTTCCATGTGGACTTTTAAACTGAGCCACAAATATCAAGGAGATAGTGTACTTGAACTGAGTTCTAATACCACTATGCTGCCATTTCAAAATATTAAAAATCAATAGCTCGGGTTGGCAACTCATTTCAGGAAGTAAATATCTTACCTTCTATTTAGACTCAATTTTAAAGGGTTACTCCTCGTATCTTTATCCGATGTATTTGGATTGAGAGTATCTATATGTCCTAAAGAATTAGTCAGGTGAGGCGCCAGGAAACATTTGATAAAGAAAAAAAGAACTTCAAAATGGGTAATCTTATTTTATGTTATTAATTTTAATAATTTTACAGCACTTGGGTTAAATATTGAATGGTTTTAAATAAAATTTATTACAATGATTTGATTGAACGAGTGTTTTCTTGACATCAATTGCATGATTTAAATCATGGGTAAAGATGCAATTTGCAAAGAATTATATATTGATTTTAATGGGATAAATCTTATATTACTAACTTTTAATGGTGTGCTCCATCAGTTAATGGTAAATTTTGAATGATTTAAGATCAATTTAAGTTCTACAATAAATATTAATTGGATGGGTAGTACTTTGAGACACATGACAATACGTTTGGAATAGAGTGTGTAGAGGACTTAAATATATAATAGAGAAAGGTGTTGGTAGGAAAATTGGTATTTTTTATTTTAACAAATATTAAATTTATTATTTATTATTTAATTGGTGAAAAGGTTTCCCCACCAAAAGCGGAAGACAAAACTTTTTTATGATTTTTTTTATATAAAATCCCTTCCTGTAGTGGGGGTTTGTATATGTTGCAAGAGGGTTGGCTTCATTTATTTAGCTATTTAATTTTATAATAATAAGTATTTTATATTTTTTTTAAATTTTAGGTTCTGAATTTTGTTACAACGTCCAAAAAATCAAATCACAAATCAAACAATCAAGCACACAAGCAAAAAATACGGATTTTACTTAGTTCAGTCAAATCCGACCTACGTTCACTGGGCGAGCAAAAATTCCACTATCAAAAAAATGTTACAAAGAATTTCCTTCCCACTTCCTAAGAGTCTCTCTTTCTCTTCTTTGTTTCTCTCCAAGAGAACAACTCAGCCGAAGAAAACCCTAGTGAAAGAGACATTATATACGGTAGCTTACAACAGACTAGGCCCACTGGGCCTGGACCTAGGCCGAACCGACAACGTAAGCCCAAAAGGGCTTTGAGCCATAAATCCAACAGATTTTGAATTTAAAGTGTCCAAATTATTAAGATTTTTTTTATAAAGTTGACTATTCTTTATATTGCTTAATATTTAAGAATTTTGGCCAATGACAATGATATAAAAAATACAGAAGTTGTTTGATTCTCGAAATTTGAAAGTGCTTAACTTTCTATTTCTTAGGAACTTTTACTGTATTTCATTTGTCATGCAATCATTCTTAATGTGCATTCTAAGTAATATTCTCCCAAGTTTAAGAATATTAGAATTTTTTAAAATAATCTCAAAAATGAAATTTTGTGATTTAACGTGCATAGGTTCATCTACCTCCATAATGTAAAAGGTATTCGAAGTTTTGCAATTCCACTCTTCTAAACTTTATAAAAATTGTTTATTATATAAAAATTCTTGAAGAAAATTATAGAAAAATAATAGAAGAATGGAAAATCAATTGAGTATATTCTGATTTGAAAAATTGGTCTTTTAAGTAAAATATCAAACCCTTGAAAGCAAATTATTTTATAAGAACAAAGTACAACCAAAAAATTGAATAACGTTTAAAAATTATAAAAAATGGAAACCAATATTAGCAAATACTTGATATGAATTTCATATTTTCTATTACAACTCATGAATTTTTTGCAAAAACCCTTAATGAAAATATTGAAAAATATAAAAATCACACAAACAAATTATATCAATTACATTATCATTCAATTCTATAAATACTCGATATCATTTCACTAAATTTTTCACAACTTCAAAATGGAGATTATCTTAGAACAAAATTTTTAAAAATGATAAAAATACCTCAAAATGGACAATTCTAAAAGTAAATAAGGTTAGATAGGAAAATGTCTTTCAAATATGAAGACCAATTAAGTTGTTGTAAGTTTTTAGGATTAAACTTGAAATCTTGAGTTCGACTTCTCTTGGGCTTGCAAGTGGTTTCATGAATCTGTGTGGTTAGTCTCACCTAATTTAGAGTGAGGGTATCTATATTATTAAAAAAATGTGAAAATGAAATTAACAACTATTCTTTCTTTAAAAAACAAAAAGTCATATCAGTTATTTTTTTTATGAGTAATGAAAATCTCTAAGGAGAATAGATGCAAGGAGAATGACCTTGAGATATAAAAGAGTTTACAGTTTGGCCCTTGAAAAATTACAGTTTGTAAATAGCCCCTTCATAGAAAAGTTTCTATTTAGCACTTCAGAATTCCAACCATGCCAATTTGTTCTAACTGCTAATTTCCACCGTTTTCATTATTACAATTTGAAAGAGTGTGAGTAAATATTTTCTCTAAAAAATAGAGCTTTTATCACAAATTATTATTATATATTGTTGGTTGGATTACATTGTGGATTATCTAATCATTACAACTTCATGAGATTTATCAAAGAAAAATCAATTGTTTATAACAATTTAATTTTTAAAATATAAAATTATGGACTTAAAATGTTCAGATAAAAGTTAAAGTTTATCTTACTATTTTTATCATTTTTAAATATCTCAACTAAAGATGTATGCTATTTAAAAATTTAATAAATAGCCTCTTTTTGCTTAAAAGCCCTCTGCAAAGTCCTTGTTTTCATTGCCAAGCTGGACTTGAACAACCATTTACTGATTTCTTAGTTTGCAAGTCAATTGGACTTGATTCATTGGTTTGGTTCAATTTTTAGAATTTGCCAAATAGTGGCGAAATGTAAAAGGAAATGATAATTTTAAATACTATTTATCTTTTGTCTCAATTATAGCAGTTATTTCTATAGTTTTAACGGTCTCGGTTAGAAAACCATAACTTGATAGCATTCTTGAGGTAGAAGTATTATATAAAGTCATTCACTCTTGCCACTTTACACTTGCCCTCACGTGCAGGCCCACAGTCACAAATACTGATCTCGAGATATTAATGGCAATTGGTAATATTGAGATATTTTCAAAAATTCAGATTTTTACCAGGATATTAACAGAAAAATCTTGTGAAAAATATAATATTTTAAAAAATAAACTAAAATTAAATATTAATAAAATAAAAATCTTAATATTGAATTTAATGGGAATTTACAGGGAATATATCAGGATATTATCGCAGTATTACAATTTATCGCGTTTTTAATGCTAATTTATTTGGAATTTACCGCCGCACTGATAAATATGTGTTATTAACACAGTAATGGTATTTTGGCGAAAAAAAGTGGTAAATTTGAAAATACCGCCGACATTTGTGACTATGTGTGCAATAAAGAAACCTGCTCTGATACTCTGTCAGAAAACCATGAGTTGGTAATATTTCTGAGGTAAAATTGCCTCTCAAAAGTTAGTCATTGAGAGAATGATGCCTTAAGTGTTATATAGAGTTAGTGGTTTTTCAAATTAATCGATGCGAGACTTTTTATCATTTCACACGAATACCTCCTTCTAAAGATAGTTAAATTGGCTTTTTATTAATCAAAGAGTTATAACAGTGAGATACATTTAGTAGAGATACTTTTTAGGTACTTTAACAAAAATAAATGAGCCAACATCAAGTTTACAAATGTATTCAATAATGTTAACTATGTGAATTTGGTCATTGAAAAGTAGACTTTTAAGTCTTGTAATATTTCATGACTAATTTTATAGAGATAAAATAAACATGAAAGAATAAAATTGACCCGATTCAATCCACTTGAATTCTTCACATCTAATGCAGTTGTATAAATTTTCACACTTTTCATACCTTCTCTTGTAGACAACCTTGTTAAAATTATTTCGTATTGTTATATTTTATAATAAGTATAATATTAATATTATTAATAACTTTAGATGATACTAAAATCTAAACAAAAACCATTATAAACTCCTTTTATACTTCTTCAGTTACATAATTATTTTATTTAATTCGAATACGTGACTTGATGGTTGCTGTCATGGTGATGGTGCAAGACTAGATGCTTTATTTAAAATCTCATGAGTTGTCAACTTCAAGCCACCCAATATTTTGTTTTTTATTTTTTATTTTTTCCATTTTTTTCGAATAACACAATACTTTCTTCTTAACTCCAACTGTTTTTTTATCGTCGGAGTATAGCCACTCAAAATTACAAACTATATATATAAAACTTTATTATCTTAATAGATTGAACAACTCAAAGGAATCAAAAGTAATAACTAAAAACCCATTTTAGAAAGCAGGAGTACTGAGTTTAATTTTCACTCCAATTCAGAAAGTCACTCTTCGTAGAGATATTAAATGTCCGTGAATAAAAATGCTTACACATGTCTCAAGAAATAACCGAGTGCTCTTAAAAATCTGAATATTTTACTCATAAAAAATGTTACCAGATTAAGATTAAGTACATATCACAGTGCTTTTAATTATTTTTATAAAATAAATAAATAAAGCACCGACAGACCTTCCAAATGTTCTTGAAGTAATGCTGAGGTTCAACTATGGTGGACTGATTGGGTGTTTCCCATGATTCTATAAATTCGGCAGAAAATATCTTTAGATTTGACCATAATTGTCCTTGTATCCAGTTTTCTTTTAAAGAAAAGAGATGCATATGATTCTACAGTCTAACATCAAAGGAAACACCAAACGTGTCAAACCAAAAATTTCAATGAAATCAATTTCTTATGTATCTCTATGATAATCGAAAATTTTAAACTTTTATTTTAGTTATATCTGAAATCTTTAAAATTTAATCAAAATTTTCAAAATATAAATATCTTTTTTTGAAATAAGACCAAAATATTCAAAATTTGGCCGAACTTTTTGCTAAAAATAATAAATATCAAAAAATAAAGTTTTTTTTTTTAAGACAATCAAACAGTAACATTTTAAACTTCGACAGATCTGTTGCCACCAGATCTTCTTCTCGGCCCTATATCAGTTGATCGGAAAAGTTTCTACCGGCGGGACCCACCATATCCCTTTCGTTTTTTGATGGTCTATTCATCTGTACCATCAGATCTCTGATCGGACTCGCGTGGGACCCTCCTCTGGCCAATTTCTTCCACTGGTGCTTGGGGCTACTGAAATCCAGTGTTCTAAGTTTTTTTCTTAAATCCGAATGAATCCTTCACTTCTCCACCTAGGATTGACACCACCATGGTCGCCCCTGGATCACCTATCTACAGCTAAGGAAGACCTTGAGTTTCGGTCAAAGGTGGAGCCCTTTGACTCTCTTTTTTCCTCTTTGCAAACCATTCGGTCGACATTCCATCATCCGAACGAATGTTTCTTTCGTTCAGTGGATGCGGCTCTTTTAAGTAGAAGGACAAAGGGGTATTTTTCATCAAATTTTTGAAAATGGGTATATTGGCACAAATTTTCCAGATGTCTGCATCGCTCCCATATCAAAATCTCAAACAAGCTTACAAGGGAAACAGTGTAAGTAATGAAATGGAAAAGTTAAAAGAAAAAGAAGTCTTTTAAAGAGAGAGCATAGGAAAATAGAATGTTTTCTTTTGAAAAAGGTTCCTACATGCAGTGAAAATTAATCAAATTTCACTGGTGGAAATGATTTCTCCATCTAGACATACTGCACGTGAAAAGGAATTCACCAATTGAAGCCTAGATGAGGAATGTAGAGTTAGTAGTATGACTATGGGATGATGGGACATTTGCTGGTCAAAAAGGTTTCCTTCTTCTTTACTAATAATGCCCATCATAAGTTGGACGGTCCAGATCTGTTTCTTGTCTTGTTTAATCCGGACAAGCTAAAAAAACGCTAAGAAAAGTAGGTCTTTGCGTAAGGGCGTCGACGTCTTCTGTTTTATGTACACACACCCAACATTCTTAAGATTCCTCTAATCATCGTTTTCTTACAAATGCAGCTTACCTCTCTAACAAGCATATGCATCTACAATTCTAAACAGTTTTTCATCTTGTTAAAATTTTAAGCTATGTAATTTTTTAATGTGATTTGACCACTAATCACCAATCATTTGTCATTTAGTTTCTGTTCGTAATCTCAATAATTTAATCTTGATGAGTTTAATTGATTTGAAAGTTCAGCTAGTAACATTCCGTCTTATAAAGTGAAATGGGATGAGTTCGAATTTCCGTAGTTTAATCCGATGGTTATCTTGTGGGGTTGTGAAACATCACTTGAATGGGGGTTTATTAGAGCTGTGCTCGAGGTTCCTCCCATCCATCATAAAAAAAATTGGGTTGAATTTCTAGTTCGATCTTTTTTTTCTAGATTCTAAAGTAGTTCTAAATAGTTTAAATCACATGTAAAAAATATGGCCATTATTTTGTCTACTGGGAAAATAAATGCCAATACGTATCGACCGCATCGCATATGTGTGTTGAAGCTAGGGTCTAAATGGCTATGGACAGATGCGTATCGACTAGTTGCAGTAAGTACGTATCAGCAAACCAATTTTTTTACCTCCGATTTAAACATGAACCATTCTTATTTACCTCTCTAACAAGCATATGCATCTACAATTCTAAACAGTTTTTCATCTTGTTAAAATTTTAAGCTATGTATTTTTTTAATGTGATTTGACCACTAATCACCAATCATTTTTCATTTAGTTTTTGTTCGTAATCTCAATAACTTAATCTTGATGAGTTTAATTGAGTTGAAAGTTCAGCTAATAACATTCCATCTCATAAAGTGGAATGGTGTGGGTTCGAATCTCCGTAGTGTAATCCAATGGCTATCCTGTGGGGTTGTGAGACATCACTTGAATGGGGGTTTATTAGAGCTGTGCTCGAGGTTCCTCCCATCCATCATAAAAAAAATTGAGTTGAATTTCTAGTTCGATCTTTTTTTCTAGATTCTAAAGTAGTTCTAAATAGTTTAAATCACATGTTAAAAATATGGCCATTATTTTGTCTACTGGGAAAATAAATGCCAATACGTATCGACCACATCACATATGTGTGTTGCAGCTACAGCTAGGGTCTAAATGGCTATGGACAGATGCGTATCGACTAGTTGCGGCAAGTACGTATCAGCAAACCAATTTTTTTACCTCCCATTTAAACATGAACCATTGTTATTTACCTCTCTAACAAGCATATGCATCTACAATTCTAAACAGTTTTTCATCTTGTTAAAATTTTAAGCTATGTATTTTTTTAATGTGATTTGACCACTAATCACCAATCATTTGTCATTTAGTTTTTGTTCGTAATCTCAATAACTTAATCTTAATGAGTTTAATTGAATTGAAAGTTCAGCTGGTAACATTCCGTCTCATAAAGTGGAATGGTGTGGGTTCGAATATCCGTAGTGTAATCCAATGGCTATCCTGTGGGGTTGTGAGACATCACTTGAATGGGAGTTTATTAGAGCTGTGTTTGAGGTTCCTCCCATCCATCATAAAAAAAAAGTGAGACATCACTTGAATGGGAGTTTATTAGAGCTGTGTTTGAGGTTCCTCCCATCCATCATAAAAAAAAATTGAGTTGAATTTCTACTTCGATCTGTTTTCTAGATTCTAAAGTAGTTCTAAATAGTTTAAATCACGTGTAAAAGATATGGCCATTATTTTGTCTATTGGGAAAATAAAGACTAATACGTATCGACCTCATCGCATATGTGCGTTGCAGCTGGGGTTTAAATGGCTATGAACAGATACGTATCGACTGGTTGCGACAGGTAAGTATCAACAAACCAATTTTTTTACCTCCGATTTAAACATTAATTTAAAATTTTGAACCATTGTTATTTAACTCGGGTTTGAACATATGAGTAGAATATTGTATACAACTCTCGTAAAATCTCAATTACAAAGAGAAGAGGAGAAACCAACATAAAAAAGAAGGATATTAAAAAACATAATAGATTGTCAAATAGTAGTGATAATTATGATGTTACTTAGATCATTGAAACGTAGTTCACAATTCATAATACATAACATTCTTATTGTTCCAATTATTTAGAGTAGGTATTTTCAAATATTATATATTATATAAATTTTATAAAAATATTACATAAAAAAATTTGTGGCAAAAGATTCTATAGAATTAATTAAAAACATTATAGAATTTAAAACTTTTAAATAAGATTCCCAACGGTCCAACTTATAATAAGGGTTTGCTAGAATCATATTACTATGCTTTGAACTATTATAATTACTTGAATTTTAAACTGTTAATATGCTCTAAATTTCTTTAGAGAGAGATTTGCCAATCACGACTTAGCTTTTAAACTCAACTTATTTGAATTATTGATTGCTTAAGAGAAAATAAAATATCATTTCTATTTTTCTTTTGACAAAATATATTCTTGCTAAGTCAAATTTAACTTATTCAATTAAGTGCTCCATTTTCTTTTTCTTTTTTCTCTCTTTAAAGGTGGTCATCCTAACACGGGCAAAAAATTTTAGGATACACAGGATAGAATGAAATGTCCATTTTACTCCTATCATTGCACCGCTCAACAAGTACGCATAAGTACCGATGCACCGGTAGAAGTAAAATATGCATTCATTCTATCCCGTGTCTCATAAAAAATTTTGTCCGTATTAAAATGGACACCCCTATTTAATTAGCTTCATATAATTACTGAGTGGAGTGAGCTACATAAATTGTTGATACAATCAGGGATTCAAAATGTGGTTCACTGCTATATAACGTTGTTACCGTTTTTCTCACCTCTTGTGTTTTTATTTTTTAAAACACACAAAAAATATGAGAAAAATAGGAAAAAATAAAAAACTTAGTATGAACATATTTTAAGAAAAACGGTCGTTTTTTATAGACCCTTAGAGAGTCGAGATTTTGATATGAATAAAGTATTTTCCAAAAATTTAAAAATATCTATTTTTTTTTCAAATAGAAGACCAATATAAGGAAACACTTAATATAGAATTTATGTTAATATGGAATTCTAAGTATCCCACAATATCTATTTTTGTTGCCTCTATTCCACTAAGTAAATCTCACTTTCAATGTGTTGCTTTTTCAACACATCAAGAATGAAAAGAGACCCACTGTAATACATTTTTAAAAATTGATTGATATTATTAAATTTATAATAAAATGTTTAAAATCATCAATTTCAACAAAGTTGGGCACCAAAGAAAATTGACGATAGTTTAGATTTGAGAAGGCCCATCATTAGTTTTAACCCAAAAGGGCCTCCATCTTTTTGTCTAATCATTAACAGGGCCTGTATATTTTATAATTTATATATTTTATTTTATTTATAGTCTTGTCATCTTCTTTTATAAAATACCTCCTGCAAAAGTTTTCCATCAACATCATGGACCATCCAAGAAAATCATTCAAGCTATCTTTGAATATTTTATATGTTTGTATATACATGGTCCTTATAAAAGGCCCCCGTTTACACCTTTCTTTTTAGATGTCTACACTCAATACTAACAGACCCAAATTTTAATTATTTTCCAAGTTTGAAATTTTGAATCACCAAATGGGCTCAACTTTTACAAGATTGAAATTCTTATCCCTTTTTCTTTTGCTGATTTAGCAACCTTTAAAATATTCAAAGTAGCTAAAAATTATGTCTTTAATTTTACTTGTTAATATGATAATTTCTTTAATTGAATATTTTTTATCTGTTAAAACGATAATCAATTATAATTTGTCCATCAAATATTTGTTTTATAAAGTTATGAATTGAATGGCATGTTTAATAAGAGCCCAAGTGTCCAACTAGGCTAGCGGGCCCAATTGAAAGGCCTAGCTCAGTGAAAAGTTTGTGCTAATACATGACTTTCTACCTTTCATTTATTTTTCATTTTTTAACTTATGATTTTTATCTTCATTTGGGAGTTTAAATATAGTCGAAACTTTAAAAATCTATTGTTGGCATTTAACTTATTAATTCTTTGTATTTTTATTAGTTTTAAACAAATATGACTCTTAGATCCGAGTTGTCTCAATTAGAGCTTAATCCAATTATGAAGCAGAAGTGAAAATATAGGTTAAAAACTTAAAAACATTCGGGCAAGTTAATCAGAGTTGACTTAATTTGATAGAATTTCAAATTAAGAGAGTCAGCGAATTTTATTGATTTTTTTTTTTATCGAGTTCAAGAACTTAACCGAGTTACTTACTCAATTCGATGCGATTTTGAGACGAGTTTGGATTTCAAGTTTAAAATATGTTAGCATATTGTTTATAGTGTTAAACCCTCATTAGTATGATCAGAAACGGCTTCCTGGTTTGTATCGAATGAAAGCAAACAAAGGACAGAAGTAAAGGTAAAGACGAAGCTCTCGTAATCTTACGGCTTTATTTAAAACCTCTCTTCAATAATTCTTAATACCAATAATAAGAAAACGCCAAACAAAAGATTTTCCTGCAGTTTGGACCGGCCAACCTTAGGCACCCACCTGCTTGGGATTTGCTTTGAAACTGTGCAACTAATCACGGGGTTTTGTATTTTAACTTCGTTGGTAAATGTGGTTTAGTCGAGATTTATCGTTGATTTGTCACATGTCTCATCAATATAGTTTGAGGTGTGGCTTAACCTAGCATGAGATAAGTTTAAAAGATCTCATTTTTACGCATTCTATCAATTCTGGGGTTTTTGACGTATTAGTCAATCTAACAACTAATTTTCAGAATTAGATACAATGTCGTATGCATGAATTTTGATTATTGCAATTTAAGAAAAGTGTTATTTGTCGCTGGTGTGAAAGCCTTCAGAGGTAGAAAAGGTTGTCCAGACTAGAGCGTAAGCTACTATAGAGTGGACTGACTACCAAAGGAGGTTGACAAGAAAACATGGTCGTGACTTGTTACAATGAGTCATCATTGACGTGGAGTGTTGAGATTCATCAATGACTTGTCATGTATTTGATAGAGTCCTTTAATTATGAAACTTGTGATATATTGGCCAGGTATCTATCAAACCACACAAAGAACACATATTTTTACGTGGTTCAGTACAAGAGTTACGTCTACAACAGAGCAATGTTATTGGATTTCACTATGAGAAAATTCTGGCAACTTAGTTAAAAGGATTTCCCAAACCCTCTAACCTTATACCTTCTCTGTTTTCTTTTCTTTGATATCTTTTTTCTCTTTTCTCACTGAGAAAACGCCCAACTTAAGAAAACCCTAGAGAGAAATTAACCCTTATATATACTGGGCTAACATAATACAGACCTGGTCTGCTTGGCCTCACCAATAATGAACCTGTCCCATTAAGAATCTTTTGAACTAAACCCAACACCTTGGCCTCGGTCCAAGTGAAACCCTAATTTTAGAACAAGAGACGGCCCCTCCTTATTATATGAGACAGAAATTAAATGTACTCTAACTTGGTCGATTTAGGGTCTATGATTTGAATTGAAATCCTTGATTTAGTGCTTCAACAGTAGATTAAAAAATGGAATGCAAAGTGATGCAATGGCTTCTTAAATTTCATGCTAATATTCTATTATAGTTGTCTCTGCTATATGTATTGTTTTGATCCTTAAATGTGTCAATATACATACTCATTTAAAATATGAGTAGGCTAAGCCAATTCATTTAAAATATGGGTTAATCCGGACTGAAAAAGCTTGTTCTATTTTTAATTTGGGTTGGACTAGGGTCATACTTTGTATAACTCGATCTACCTAAATTACTCAAATTATATATAAATATCTCTTCATCTTTATACCGTTATTTGATGATTTTTTAGAATTAACTCTTTAAAATGATTATATTTTAATAGTAAAGATTTATTTTTATGGATATCTCTTCACTTAAAACATAAAAATAGACCAAAATATCTACTTAATTATATTGATTGACTCGTGACCTTATTTAACTTGACCTAAATTGATTGACCTGTATTAAAAATAGTTTGGAGTTTTATAAGTGTGTTGGATTAGAATTCAAAAAGCCATCTCTTAATTTATAATAACGACAATCAAAGAGAAAAAATCTATCTCCAATTAATTAAAATAAAAAAAGGAGAGGACTTAAAATACTTCATGTCCATCATTGGCAACTCTTACTGCTTAACTTATTCGATATTTTTTATGATTTTTTTTTTTTTTAAGGTTTGGGATTAAAACTTAAAAAGGAGCTTACTTAGAAAAATACAAGGAAGAAAAATTCCGTTCATTGACTTGGATGAGTTTGAAGGAAAAGACATTCATTAATTCAAGACAGTCGTTGCTTAGTCATACGAAGATAGTGACCTTATTTCATATCAGCTTTTAATAATATGGTCGGTCATCTTACAGCATGAATTAAAAGATATTTCAATTAGGCCTAATTGAAAGGCAAGTTGGATGTGATCAGATGGGGCCCAAGCAAATGAAGCATGGAAACAAAGAAAAATGAAGAGTGAAGGGTGTGGACTGGCATTCCCCAATTCCCACCGGTTGTCTATTAAGGGACCCACTAAAACTCATTTCAAAATTAAAAAAGTTTGTTGACTAATGAAATAGCAATAACCCTTATTCACATTACACACCTGTCACAAGCTTGATTAAATACTTTAAGAAGTTGAAATGGATTCATAATTAAGTTAATCATCAAATTTTTCTGAGTTTTCATATTTTTATTTAAAATTTGATCAAGTTTTTTTAATCGATGAAATTTTGAATTGAATCTGAGTTTCAAATTTCGAACACCGGTCGATTCTATTGAATTTTGAATTAAATGAGTAAATGAATTTTATCGAATTTTTTTTTTAAAAAAAAAGTTTGAAATGAGTCCCACGTGAGACCCTTGTACCTAGGCATTTTATAGTTTTGCCTTTAAATGAACAGTGTTAGCTAATCTCTTTCGAATTTTGGTCATGGATTTGAAGGTGTCTTTCGTGATCACAATCGAAACAACCTGAAGCATACTTGTTTCCTTTAACTTAATCTTTTTTTCAATATTTTAAGAAAATGAATTCTAATGAGGTTCATGGGAATTATTTTAATATATGATTTTGAAATGTGCTAACTTTTTGTTTGCTTCTATCATCTACATAAAGAAATACCATTTAATAAATGAATCGGATATATATTTTGTCAACTCATTTAATATTGGTTTTAACCTAGCCAACTCATTGAATAAATGAGTAAAGATTAACATAAGCCGATTAGGTTAACAATTCAATAAATAGACTAGGTTAAATCCATTTAACAAATGAGTCCAATTAAGTTTGATCTAAGGTCTAGTCAACCCATTTAATACATAAGTCTAATCAAGAATGAGTTAGGTTAGATCGACCCATTTAAGATTGGCCATTTTGGGACACCCATCTAATAAGTGTAGCACCTCCCCTGATAAATTTGTTGAGCTGAACATAATTTTGGATTGATTGGAGCCCAACTCAAGCACAACCTGGACTGACCTCCAATAGTCAAGGGCCTTGTGATTTGAACATTTCAAACCCAAGCCCAACCAGTCCAGACCTAACCTTTCTGAAATGACTCAATGCTGGCATTTTTGGCTAAGGCTGCCTAATCCCTGAAGCCTACAAATGAGACAATTATCTTCAGCAGCAGCCAGATATGCCCATATATATCCAACCCAGGATAGTATCATAGATTCATAGTTTGACTTTATCGGATAAAAAAGCCTTTAAAAATTCAATTTTATCTAAATAGTGGTAACATCTCTAGCTTTTATCCAATACACAATGTGGTAGACACAGTAAGTTATTATTGTTGTTTTAGGCTAAGGTTTAAATATCGGCCGATACTTATCGTATCGGCCGATATATACCGGTTTTTTGAAACCTTGAAATATCGGCCGATACGATAAGTATCGGCCGTACTGTTGGAATATCGGCCGATATGGGCGATAAACGGTCCCCAATATCGGCCCTAATATCGGCCGATATTCCAAAATATCGGTATATTAGATTTGTTTTCCTTTTTTTTAAAAAAAAAAAATACAATATCGGCCGATACGGGCGATATATCGGTCCGAATATCGGCCCAATATCGCCCGATATTGTATTTATCGGGCTGGAAAGTATGGTTTTTTTTTAAAAAAAAAAAAATATCGGTAGTGGGACCCATCAAATATCGGCGATATTTAGTAAAAAAAAAAAAAAAAATCGGAAGAGAGAGAAATTTACCGGCCGGTATATCGGCCGATATACCGGTATACCCGGTATTTAAATCCCTGACTTTTAGGTATTGAAATCCACGTGGTATAATGATGGGTCCCACTGTCTCTACCATTGTAAAGTTGTAGTTTCAATTTATCAAAAATCAACATCATCAAACAAGTTGACAGTAACATTTTCCAAAATATTGCTACCCCATACAGCAGTTATATAATGAACTAATTATGTGGCCAGAGACCTCATTCAACAAATGTTTCAGCAAATTTCTTTTTTTCTAGTATACATTTTAAAGTATCACATCAATGTATACTTTTGCTGATTGAATTATAAAAAGACTCCTCTATCTAACAAATGTTAAAAAAAGCTGAAAATGTTGTGAGTCATGATGTATGAGAGAAGCCCCCTCAAAAATAGCATAGACGACGTTAGCGGTAGTAATTTCTTTCAATCTTTTCAATAAAAAGAAGTATCTACCCACACAACACTGCAAGAAGAGGTTAGTAAATAAAAGATGAAATTACCTGAATAATCATTCTACAATGGCAATAACCACAACTCTGATATCTGAAAGTAACCCAGGCGAAATTGGCAAACATTCCTTGAGAATCTGGTTTATTCATCTATACTGATGCGATGGAGAACACTATCGCGAAAGGATACTGCATGTAACAGCTGAGAGGTGAACAATAAACAAACCATGAATTCACTCCAGAAAAAATTGCCGACTCGTCCCTTCTTTTTTATCCCCTATTTTTGAAAGGTGAACTTTCTCAAATGTGTCTTTGAACTATGAGTGCCTCCTATTTGTGGTAAAACTCTTGTCATGAGAACTTGATGAAAAACTCTACCGAGACACCCAGTAAAAGTAGATTTTTACGACCCACTTCATTAGGTTTGATGTAAAGAGGATCATGTGAATAATTCTTATATGAAATTTCACTTCCATTTGATGATCTTATCCTTTGATTTTAAGCTTTCAAAAATCATGTAACTTTGACACTGTACAGAAGGAACGTCAGCATAGAGTGTTTTTTCTAGAATGTAAGACAAAAGGGCGTGATTGAGAGTGCCGCAACTCACAAGCCATTTGAAAATGTTGGCAATATGTCATGATTATCCATTCTGTTGGGCATATGAAGCAGTTCAGAAATTGGAAGCTATGTTAGGGAAGTTACTGTCTTTTTGTTGGGAACGGTGGCTCAAATTCCACCATGATTTTCTTCTAAAATAAAGGGTGCTCGAGACACACATTAGGACACGGCATTCAATGATGTGCGGAGAGTGGATTCATATCTTAATAAGACTGCTAATATGGGCAGATTGAAGAGGCTAAAAATCCTCTAGGATTTTCATACACGGCAATGAATAGAAAGTCCAACATGCCTATGCATGGGTGGTGTCCTATATATGTGTTGATAGGCGTATGATGTAATAGCCTTTGGCCGTGCCTTCATGGGGGCCTCTTGCAGCAGAGCTGTAGTGAGGAAGATAAGAGAGAGACAGGGAAGATACTCTGAGATATCTTGCGTTCCAAATATTGTATCTATGTATTCTTTCTCTATAATAAAATATACTCTCCCTTGGACGTAAGCCAGAGGTTGGCCGAACCACGTATATCCCGTGTCTTCTGTGTTTGTGCTTGGTGTGTGATTGATTTCTGTTTATGAGGGTGTTGGGGCCTAATTCCCTAACTTTTGGCCTTTCACCCCTGAACAATATCAGTGCCAACACTAATACCAGTTAGGGGTGCAGAGACCACCCAGTACCTTTCTAATGGACTCCTGATGTTTGCTCCATGTCACAGAGTGACAGGAATGAGCACTCATTCTGCAAAAAAAAGATTCAAAATGTTAACAATTTCAGTACATGTAAATACACCCCAAGATCTTAAGATCAAGAATAAATAGTATACCCACTGTGGTTCCTGCATTTTTTACAGCAATTGAAAATTTCTACTGCCTCAACTTCACTCTCCCAGTCAGAAACAGATCCATTTCTCTAACAAGATATGCTGTCACTTCCCATCAAAATCTCAAGCTGATAGGAAGTAGGGATCCCAAGTAAGTCATGAGTATCTTTTTTACAGGTGGGAGATTCACTAACCATGTTCTTGTTACTGCTGCACTCATCCAACCCATCTGCCTTGGAATCCATGTCATGGTCACTGGCATTGTTACATTTTAAAGAAACAGCCACCAAATCATCATTTTCAATGCTTGCCCGTTGCTGGGAAGACCTACGCATATAATTCGCATGTGAAAGAGCCCTTGGTCTTCTTCTCTGCCGTGTATTAGAAAACCCACATTGAAAAGCTTCCAGTGCTCTTATTGTCAATGGCCTGTTTCTGGTGCTCTGTCTTCGTGAATTTGGAGGAGGCAGTTGTTCAGTATTCACCACACTGGAGGTTCCCAGGGTACATGGATCCTCAGGTTGTTGCCCACAGTCCAATGGCAACGAAGACCCATCTGTATGAGAATCAACTTCACAGTCTGCCACTTCAGCAATCAATGGTTCATCAGCTTCAAAATCTGATGGGATGTGTGGAACGTTCAGATCCATGGAAGTTGAGAGTTGCGGACTTTCATGAGATAGTGGTTTGCCACTAGTGCAGGTTTTAAAATAGTTCTCACGACGAAGACATCCACTCTTTTTGTTTATGATTTCTTTTTTTGATGACTTTATCTTCAGTTCAGATGGAACTACTTCAGCAGACATGATATCCTGTGCTTTGAGTGAGAATGATGGGACCCATAGCTTCCGTTCTTTCGACCGAGGACCCTTAGTGAATGTGCCAGTGCAATGATTATTACTCTTACAAGAGACATTTAACCTCCGCCTTTTCACAGTAGGGGGGAAATTTTTTGGTGGATTTGATCTTACCCTTTGAGTGAACTGGCACTTGAGGCTCTTATTTTGGTGTTTGTCATGCAACATATCATGGTTCTGAATATCATTTAGTGTATCAGCTGAATCAATCCCTTCCATCGGCAGACCATGCATTGAAGTGGTTACTGCAGAGTCTGATGGGCTGGGCATGAAGTTGATGTTCCCCTTCCTACCATTCTCAGGAATATCAGCATCAGCTGCATCTGTCTCTCCCACCTGATCTCCACAGCTACTCCCTTCTGTTTCTCTTGAAAGGGATGCATTCCTGGAATTGAGGCAGCCATCGAAGGGCAGTGTCCGTAATTCTCTTAACTTACCTGGTTCTTTTCTGTGAATTGAACTGGTATCCACAATAGTAAACTTCATCAGCCCCAGATCACAATTTGGAATTTGTGGACGAAGATAGTGATGACGTTGATGATCAGGAAAACTGATTTGGTCTGATTTAGCATCCAGATCCCAACCATCTTCTTCCTTGCATCTGCTGCCATTAACCGCTTCATCCTCGAGGTCAAGAAGTTTTGGGTCTGATGCCACTTTGTTCAAGACGTCAGTGATAGAATCAAAATAATGATTGCCTTTCACAAGCTTACGTCTTGAGAACTTCTTAATGCCAGGGATGAGAAATACCAGAGAATGCTTGGGTGCAACATAGCAGTGATCTTTAGGCTGCTCAGAATGCCACCCCCTGGCAAGAAGACGAGGCCAAACAGCCTCCCAGAAGATATCATTTGAACGAGCTTTGCTCAGTCTGAAGTCTCCCGTAAGAAACTTGATAATGTCATCAGATGTGAGAGAGGAACATGCTTTGCCAGTGGGTACTTCAGAATGAACAGCAGTGACTAGATTTGTCTTTATGGACTCCACAACATTGATGGTCAGGTCATAGTTCTTCCCCTTGCCAATTCCTACAGCTTCAACTAGAACCTTCAGGCCAACTATAGCCTTTAAAATGGTAATATATTTTTTGAGAGAAATTTTCCCCCCACTGAACGTCTTGGTAGCCTGAGAACAGAGTATATGCAATATAATCACACAAAAATTTCTCTAATAAACATATAAAAAGTGAAGGAAATATACAAGTTCAGGTGAATAAGTTAGCTCAAACACACAACCACCCTTCTTTTGATGATCCAATCTGTCCACAGATGAGATCCATTAAAATTGGAATCTTACAGAGAAGATCAGCATGGCCCCTGAGCAAGGGTGACATGCACAAATCGAAAAAGACCTAGGATCATCAGGTAGGGAGATATCAGGGCTTGGCCTATCACATTATATGGTTTAACATCGTAAGACTCAGATTAACAGAAGGCAGTTCAAACCATTGCTTATTACACAAAAGAGCTGTTGATTCTCTTGATTTAGCATAGAACCTCATACAATACCTCTGAAAGGTAATGCTAAAGTTTTTGGTATTGCGTATATAACCAAATATTTTAAGGGAAAAATGAATCTTTTTTTATAGACCTTGGCAATAATAAACTTCAAAGCCATCAAACTCATTAATGAAAATGGAAAATTTTAGAATTTCAACAAGATCCAGGAAACAGTACTGCAGATTATAAAATGGTAACAAGAAACTAATTTGATGAAGGATTTGATTGACATTTTATTAGACATTCGACACAAGAACCTTCAATCCCAGGACAGTAGCCCCCCTTCTGAAGCTCATAACCCAGCTTAGAAGTGCACCATTGCTTTAAGTGCCAAATAACCATTTTTTAACTGAGAAGTGCCAAGTTATTGAAGTACCAATTTATAGATACCATGTTGTTATTTCCATATGTAGATATAAAATGTTCTTATCAAACAATCTCCATGTAAAATAATTTGCATCATTATAATCCAAATCATCAAAATCTTATTCCAATTTGGAGTCAGCCTTTTTAACTTCAAATCTTCCACTCAACCTTGCCAAAGTCCATGTTATTTCACTATACAATTCTTCATTTCAAGACATTGCTTCTCTCTTCTCATAGTGCCTTGTAGAGATCAATTCTCCATATGGTGATGTTTTCAGTCACCTTTTCACATGCCTAGAACATCTTAAACACATTGTAATCGTTTTACGAGAGATTCATTCAGTAATCTTAAATTAATTCATATCTTCAAAAAGAAATATACTTTTCAAAAAATACATGCCTAGAACATCTTAAAACACATATTTCTTATTCTTTAATTTATTACATAAATACAACTTACATGGTGCAACTTTCAAAACCACATCAAGATACCCATATCAGCTTTGCATGTTCTCACCCATTATAGTCTTTGCATCCCCAAATCTTGATTAGTGCAAATAAGGACTAGATAGATATGGTGATCTCATTGTCTTCAGGTCTATGAAATAGTCAGAAATGAGACAGTAGCTTTTAATCTTTCCAATTGGACATTATTGGGAACCTTGAAGTCAATAACTTTGATGGAAGTTCTGTTCCAGATCTAAACAGAGGTCTGCCAGAATAATAAGAGATGCCAATACTGCAGTTGTTCTTTCCTATGCATGTCCTCTCCCTCCTTGTCATGCCAATGATGCTGAATTCCAAGCTCTGTGGTGGGGGTTGAAAGAAATAGAAAAAATGGGGAGTGGGGGTGATGCAGTAGAGGTAGATTCTTTAAACTCAGTGGGCTAAGGGTTCACAGTGCCCATGGAAACATTTAGACAAAGTGGAGGAAGTGAGGTTGATTATCAGTAGAATGAATTTGGAGGTGGCCCATGTATTGAGCTCCGCTAATGATAAGGCAGATAATCTGGCTAAGAAGGGTTTGGATCTCCCCCATCACATAACCAGATTTGAGTAGTTGCCTTTTTTTCCCTTTGTTTGTGGCTTTCCCAGGCATTGGTAGCTTGGATTTTCTATAGCAGTTGGACGGTTTTCCTGTTCTCAGGTGTATTCTTCTCTTTATCCAAACAAATTTGCACCATTTGAAATAAAAAATAAAGTTCAATACAAAAATAAAACAACTGAAAAAAATGTTTTTCATAGAATTAGAAACATATATTTCGGGTCAGATGAATCTGATTTCAACTTGCTAGTAAGATGGACAAAATGTAGGCAATCTGGTAGGTTCTATGTGATAGGAGAGTGTCAGCTCTATTACAAGGGTAACTCTACAAAACAACAATTAGACTAATGATATATGGAGTGGATTTTGGTCAATGAAGAAAAAAGGATGATCACTCGTACACTCGTGTGCGTCATATTACTCTACCAATTAGGTATGAAATCTACCAAATGGGATGGTGATGGGATTGTTAAAAAGGTATCTCAACCAATACGTGGCTCACCAAAAATCACCTTGATTAGATCAAACAAACGATTTTTTTGAAGGCTACAAAGTTAAAAGACGAAAAAGAAATCAAACTGATCAAATTTTGAAGAGCATAAAAAGTGACTTAATTGATTCAATCAAAGTGATTTTTGGTAAGCCACAAATTGAATGAAAGACCTTCCAACAGAACCATTGCCACCGCACTTGGTGGATCCCACACCTAGGTGTGTGGGGTAATACAATGAACACCAATGTGAGGGTGATCATTTCTCATGAAAAAAAGATGAAATGAGGTATAGGTAATAGAGATATGTTAGCTTAGATAGAAGAGTAGGGTAACATGAAGAGATAGAATTAGGAATCATTACATTAGAACCATGGACACCGGCCCAATTGATGAGAAGATGAGGGAAGGCTTTCTAAGGATATGTCCATGGACAAGCAAAAAGAATTCTCATATGCCATAGGTGGCAGGAAGAAGGAGAGAACTTAAAAGAATTGGATCAAGGGGTCAAGAAAGAAAAGACAAAACGTAGAGTAGCGGAGAACAGTCTCCAAATTCAACAGAGAATATGGTCATTGGTAGGGTAGATTGAAAATGTAGAACTCAAAAAACTGAAACCATGTGTAACACCCCGTCCCTCTAATACAATATTGTCCTCTTTGGGCCCACAGTGACCAGCACGGCTTTGCATTGGCGAGCCAACCCAAGGTTGCTCCCAAAAGGCCTTGTGCTAGAAGGAAAGAAGTCCCAACTTATATACCTTAACACCCCAAGGTCTCCAGGCAGTATGGGATAGAGAAACATGCCCTCCTTGGCTATTTTTTCTCTCCTATACATGCCCAACACAGGGGTATTACAATCCACCCCCCTTAAGACCAGAGTCCTCTCCGGCTCTGTCCACAACCATAGTCCGAGAGTTGAACCATACTTTGAAACAATTTGTAACGCCCTGTCCCTCCAGCACAATCAGGGGTAAAAAATTTGGGTTTACCGAGATATCGGCGTCTCGGCCGATATATCTCTCTCTCCTAATTTTTTTTTTTTTTTTAAATCTTGGTGCATATCAACCGATATCGGCGAGATCTCCACCATATCAGCTGATATTCGCTAGTTTGGACGACACGCACTGTATTGGCTGAGATTTATACCCCTGAGCACAACATTGTCGGCTTTGAGCCCACAAAAGCCTGCACGGCTTTGCATTGGCGAGCCAGCCAACCCAAGGTTGCTCCCAAAAGGCCTTGTGCTAGAAGGAGAGAAGTCCTAACTTATATACCTCAGCACCTCAAGCTCTCCAAGCGGTATGGGACAGAGAAACACACCCTCTGTGGCTATTTTTTCTCTCCTATACACACTTAACACAGGGATATCACACAATGTAAATGGAAAATGGATGATTATGATTTCCATTCCATCCTTCTAAAGTCATACTTCCTGTCACTCAACATGCTATCGTCTCCTTGTTCCATCAATCCAAGTCTCTAAAGGCCTTTGCATTCTCCTTGAACCTTCTACTTGGTACCTTTCAATTCTATGTATTCGGGATAAATAGAAAACATTCATTTCTGGTTCTATGTTTTCAATATTTACAATTAAATAGATTGTTAAAAAAAATACTATTATTTTAAAGCTTAGTTCTAATCATTTTCAAAATTAAGAATACCCAACTATAGCTGCAGCCAATTGATTTATACAAAGTTTTTTGATCTATAAGAAGTTTGATTTTTATTTTGTTGTCTCCACTAAACCTTGAAAGGTTCAATGATCACTTTACTTTCTAAAGATCTAAATGGTGAGCATATCATTCTTATAATGTTGTTACTGAAATCTCATCAATGAACCTTTTCCTACTCAATGAAACCTTAAGAATAGAACTTGTTTATTACATTGTAATCATCACCAATTTTCAGGATTTAAAGCTACCATTAGAATCCAAAGTGCAATGAAGAATAATAAACTATGTGCTCCTTGTATATGCTTTTAGTTTGAATTATTGACAACCTACAACAACACTAAATATATGAACCTTATAAAATTGTGCGATCTTATTTAAAACAAGATCAACCTTTGTTTGCAGTATGGCAAGCATAGACATGTTATTCACCCATTGCTTATTTTGTGGTTTTGGATGGGGTTAGATTACTAACTGCTTCCCCATGCTCCTTGCCCGTTGGTTTTTCCAACGTTCTACTATTCACAACCATTTTCCTCTCCTCTACTTCTCCGGTTTGGGTTACCATATCTATTGCCATGGTGTACATCACAAAGGCAAATTGCAAGAAAGGCCTCTATTTATCTTTGGCAATAAAGGTGTCCACAGCCTAAGTGTATTTAGAGAATAAAGTAAGTAAATTGTTTCTACTCTCCATGCCACCACTTGTACTTTGTTCTGCACATTGCCCTACATTTATTCATGGTTTTGCATTGAATTGCATTTTAAATGTTTTTGCATTCTACTACACATTTTGTCATAACAAGAGCAATGCAAAATAAAAATCATGACATGATTGGTCTGCACATCGATTTGCACATTAATGCAGAGAAATCATTGCACACTTGCACACGAAAGATCTAAGCTTAATTAGGAGCTGTTTTTAATCATTTAAAATGCTTACAAATCTATTATAAGATGATGAGGCAATTTATTTGAAAACATTAAAGAGCAAACACATCCCTAGGTATGTCAAGATTCAAAAGGATATGTACAACTGGGTGACAAGAAGTATAAGAACGGTGTGTGGAGAGCTGATAGGGTTTGCAATTGCTATAGCACTTCATCAAAAGTTTGCTTTGTGTTATAAGGAAAATGAGAAAAATGAAGAAAATAATGGAAGAGAAGGGAAGAAAAGAGATAAATTCTCTGTATATTGTATTGCTTATTTCTAAGAGGAGATAATACATGAATATATAGAGTACATGACCGTAGGCAACATAAAATCCCCAAAAAACGACTACAGAAGGCGGAAAATTCAAAAATTGAACTTGGCTGATACTATGTTAATGTAACGGAAGAGGGGAAGAAATCAAAATAAGTCGATCCCGACAAGTTATCGGGTCACACACGCACCAATATGCTCACACGTGTGGAATGAAGGGGTAAGTTGCTGGCGCTTGGCACGTGGGACAATAAGTTAGGGCTGTTTGTAGGGTGAAATACAAATGGAAAAGAAGAAAGAAAGAGGGAAACAAGAAGAGGCAGCGGAATAGGGAGGCTTGTGGCGAAAGTAGAGAGGAGAAGAAAGGGGAAATCGCAAAGGAAGGAGGAAGAAAGAAGATGAAAGAAGAAGAAGAAACAAAGGTATGGGTACCTGTTTGAGGATGAGAACAGCAATGAGAAGCAATTGACGATTCTATTGTATGTAAGAAGAGGCCGAACTACCACTGATTTGGGGCCGTCTTCAAGTCAACAAGAAGAAGATGATGGTTGTAGTAATTCTGGGATAAATCCCAGACAACGGCGAGGGATTTCTTCTCTGGGATTATGCCCAAGAGTTATCGAAGTCGACACTGGATCTGGCCAGCCACGAAGCTATCCTGCAACAAGGCAGAGAAAGAGAGATAACAAGATAATGTCGAGTTTTATTCGGATTTCAAAAAATTAAGGTGTGTTCGTTCTCCACCTTTCCATCTTATTTATAGGCAAACGATTACTATTACAACCTTCCAACTCAGCCGACTCTTACGTACGACGCTAACTTTGGAACTTTCCAACTACATATGATTCCACCTTCTATCCTAAGACTTACGATAACCCAGTAAGACTGGATTTACAAGACCGACACCACTAAAGACCCTAAAATAAGATCGACATAATAAAAGAAATAAAAATAAAAACTAAATAAAATAGAAAAATGGGCCAAACTCGAGATTAGGCTCAAGGGCCACGCTTCGCGTCGGCCCGTTGTGAATACTTCTTCAAAAATTGATCTGCAGCTTGTTCTACATCACATGTTATAAGGAAAATGAGAAAAAGGAAGAAAATAATGGAAAAGAAAGGAAAAAGAGAGAGAGAGAGAGTTCTCTGTATATTGTATTGTTTGTTTCTAAGAGGAGATAATACATGAATATATAGAGTACATGGAGCCAATCAAGGCGATAGAAAAGGAAAGAGAATATGTTATAATCCATGACAGCCACAAGTCAACTATAATAAAAACACATGTAGAATGTGAAATACACTTATATCTACATCTACAACACTTTGCACCATTGGTCATTTGTTTTAGATATGAACAACTTAACATTAGAATCCAAAATGCATGTTGTTTGGAGAAGATGCAATATCAACTAAATAATAAATTGGAATTGTAGAGAGAAAAAATTGAGGAAATTGTTTGAAAATTAGTACGACAAAAATGGAACATACAAAGTGTAATTTAGATGGATTGGAGAATAGGGATACAAGCTAATTAAAATTGAAAATGACTTAGTACCACATAGTAAAAAAAATAGATACTTGGGCGCAACTATAAAGCCAAGTGAAATATCCATTTTAAATATGGCTTTAGGATAGCTACAAGGTGGCCAAGTGTAGGCAAACTAATGGAATGGTGTAGTGTAGAACAGTGACATGTTGATTAAAGGGACATTTCTACAACATAGAAATCAAACATGAAATGCAATATTAAACCAAAAGTTGTCCACGAAGATAAGATAAGCAGATGCAAGGGGTAAACCAGGGCCAGCAGGAATAAGAGGTGTGTTACATGATGATATGGGTAGATTGGTGGCAGCTTTCTCTGAATCAGTAGGGTTGATGGATTCAAATGAAGCAGAACTGAGGGCAATTAGGAGAGCACTTCAGGTTTGGTTTGAGTTTAGGAGTGGTAACCTCATTATCGAAGGTGATTCAACTAATGCCATCTCCTAGGCTGGTAAAAAAAATCCCCCCCCTGGAGGTTGATGGGTATTGCTAGGGACATTTGGCGGATGCACAGGTTAGGTGGTATCTCCTTCATTCATACACATCGATCGGCAAATTGCGTTACAAAATTCTTGGCAAAATCTGGTGTTATGCTACATAGTCCATCCTTGGAATTTTTTTCATCTTCCCAGCCTTGACTGTTGGGGTTGGGGGTTTCATATGCTTATTGTGGGGTATTTTTTTTTTTATGTATCTTGTTTTTTTTCCTTTTTCATTGTTCTTTTTCTTGTTTTTTTCCCCTTCCTTTTTCGGCTCTAAGTATATATCTCCTGTACTCGGATCCTTTCTCTGTAATTGCTTCTTTTTAATGATATTTAGTCGTCAATGTTTCAAAAAAAAAGCAATGACAAGTGTGACGTGTGGACTAATAACCAAAAATGGAGTTAAAAAATTGGAGAACTAAAGACACCTAAAGCTTCCCCAATTAAAAAAAAAATGAAACAATGTTACTTAATATGGTTTTGGCATGCATCACGGAAGGGTCACAAGTGCAAGATATTAGGAGAAGTAGGACGATATTAAAGATTTGGGATGGTTGGATAAGAAATGACACAACAAATTGTGCGAGTGAGAAAGAACATGAATTTTGAAAGGTTGGGTGGGATATGAGGATTAAAGAGACAACCCCAAATAGACGGAATGAATGCCATTGACAATGATGTTGCCAATGATGATATTGTAAACAAGCTAGCTCTTGTTCATGTTAGCTTGATTAGGCTCGAGCTCAAGCTAAGCTAGTGAATAGACAAGCCAAGCCCACAACAGGCCATCCTAAACTCAACTAAACTCAAGTTGGGCTTGTTAAGAGGCTTGCTCAAGTTCCTAAATGTTTGAGCTTAAGACTTGCTTCCTTGGTAATATATTTATGCTTCCATATGTGCATGTATGCATGCATGTATATGTAAATACTTTACGTATATTACACAGGGATTGGATACTACTTGAATACAGCTTCAATCTATAGCTCATGCTTGGTATCAATTAATAAGAGAGCTAAAAATGAACTTTGATCAAGACATTTGACATCAGTAATTTTTTTTAACCTCGTATTTTCAATGGTTGACAACTATTTACCATATTAACCTTTTCAATTTGTTTTATCAAGACCTTTACTTTAGGGTAGGGTAAATAAGCTAGTTGAGCTTTGTAAACACAAATTTCAAAGTAAAAATGTATCCACAAAATTTGAATTAATAATCTTGACAGTAGAAAGATTCTAAGTGTTGGAGTAATGGCACCTCTATGGAAGATTGATTCAACACCCTTTTGAAGGAGTACAAAAATCAAGCACTATTACAAGTTCTTAATATGCCCAATTACAACAAATTGTTCTAAGTTTCTAGATCATTGTCGCATGGCATCTCAGTGGGTATTCACCGACTTAACCAGCTTTATTAGGATGCTTCCAGAGTGGTTAATCCTCTTGGAATGTCTTGGATGGAGTTGTTAGGACCTGAGCTTCCAGCCGAAAAGACCAACTTCTTAGGGGAGTGACGCAAGTCCTATATAAACCCCTAGATCTCCATCCACACTTCCAATGTGGGACTCGTTCGCAGCAGCCCCAACAACCCCTCTCTCGAACGAGGCCCTCCGTCGGAGAGAGCGACACCGGTAATCCCATTCGCCTGGGGGATCTCTTGAGTCCACGTGAGACAGTCTGAGACCTGGCTCTGATACCACTTGTTGTGCAATAAACCCACACACTCAATCACAAATCAGATCACACAAGCAAACACAACAAGAACACACAGTTTTACGTGGTTCGACAAAACCACCTACGTCCATGGAGCGTGATGATTCCACTAAGAAGAAGTTATCAGACAAGTTACAAGGATTTCAAACCCATCCTACCCATCCCTTATTCTCAATCTCTCTCTCTCCCCCTCACAGCTGCTGAAAACCCTAGAGAAACAAAATATAAATATTGTTGGGCTCACAACATAGAGTGGGCCCACTGGGCCTGGGCCAACAGACAACCCAGGCCCCAAAGGGCTTTGAGCCATAAAACCCAACAAATCTCCACCTTGGCGAAGATTGTTGCCATGTGTTTATGACACCTTCACCTGCTATATAGCACCTACAGCTCTGCATCTTCTGTAAGATGCCCATCCCCACGCCCTGGGATGATCCACCAGTCTTCAGTGAGAAAGACTGATCAGCCCAACCGGGCTCCACCTCGAGCATTGCTGCCGAAATTCCTATGTTGCCTATGCAACTCCGCATCTTGTGTATGATGCCCATCCCACACCCTGGGATGATCCACCAATCTTCAGTGAGAAAGACTGATCAGCCCAACCGGGCTCCACCTCGAGCATTGTCGTCGAGATTCTTGTGTTGCCAATGCAACTGCGCATCTTGTGTAAGATGTCGATCCCCACTCCTGACTTCTTCAAAGAGAGATAATGGATGAGTTTAAAGCCCAAACTCATTCTTGTACAGAAAGTCGAAGACAAATCCCACAACACAAGTTTGGTTGCTCCACCTTGTCTTCCTTCTCAGACAGTCTGGTCTGGTCCAGTCCCTTATCTTGAGAAAACCTCCTCTCTATCCCAAGAGCAAAGCCAAACACAATTAACCCTGTGTATCATGACTTCTTCATGTTCTCAAAGTTCCTTCCTCTCTCTTTTTGCCCAATCCTGCTGCTTTACTCTGGATTGAAGGGAGTTCTAGGCTAATGGTGTCTTTCTTGTTTCTCTTCACCCGAGAAACCCTGCTTTCTCCAATTGAGAAAAAAAAAATCACAGAGGCAATCTGTCAAACAGTTGATGACAGAATTTTTTTTCCTTGTTCTGCATTGTTCCTGCGCTTGAGCATGCTGCTACCGCTGCTGCTCTCCTCCACTCAGCCTGGCTTCCTTCAAACCAGCAGCCCCTTCCGTCACCACCTCTTACTAAAAAAACCGAAGAGAGAAACAGTCTTCTGCACAACTGTGCACTCTTCCTGCGCACCCTCTAATTTCTACTCGATCCTGAGCTCCTTCAATCTCTGTTTCTGTGCGGTGATGTCTTCATGTCATTCCCAGATCTGTTGTGTGCAACTGCTCTCTCTCTACTTAGATCTGAACTGAGAGATCCGTTCATGCTATTCAAGAAACCAAAAAACAGATCTGCTGCAACTAGCCCATATCTGCCCACCGCTCACGCCTTCTTGCCTCTGTGTGCAGCGCTCAAGCTGCTGCATTCTCGTCTATGTGAATCTTCTAAATAGAGATTTCACCAATAGCAACGCAATCTCGAACCCTGTGATACATCATTGTTGTGTTTTGTCCTGGCATGATATACCTAAATCTTTGACAAATAAATAACACTTTAACTGTCACAATATAAAGAGACTTGGGGTTGCCAAAGACTTGAATCTGATAGGTTGAGCTGTCTGCGAGAATGACCCATACCCCAAGTCCCCAATGTTGGGGGCACGAAATGTTAAACAAAATTTGAACTTTAAATCTACTTGATTGGTATATTCAAAGTGAGTAAAGAAATTCCATGTTTGCAAAAGGTTATGAACTCAAAGTTTTGTTCAAACTCCAAATCCTACGAATGTAAAGATCCAATGTATCCAAATACTCCCAAGCCCACAAAGATTATGAACTCAAAGTTTGGTTCAAACTCCAAATCCTATGAAAGTGAAGATCCAAAGTGTCCAAGTTATTCCAAGTCTATGCAAGTATAGACTTAAAATTGGCCTCTCAACTCCAAATCTCCACAAAGGCTAGATCCAAAGTGTTCAAATCAACTTCAAATCTATAAACTGGCATACCTAAAGTTTGTTTCTAGACCCCAAATCTCCAAAAAGGGTAGATAGGGGAGAAGTAAGGAGACTTCTCCTATGTTCTCCTCACTTCTCCTGTTTGGATCTTCTTTCAAGGAGAAAGTGGTCCCACAAGAGACCAGACTTTCCCTGGAGGAGGAGAAGAAGGTGTTTTGTGCAACCATCACTTGGGTTGCATAGGTCATACTTCTATTTTTTTTTTTTAAATTTGAGTTTAATTTTTTTTAAAAAAGAAGCTAACCTATGGAATTGAAATCATTTGGAGTTCAACATTTGGATTAAATTTCATCTAAAAAATCAAATCGTAGCCACTTATCTTAATGGTCAAACATCACCAGAAGTCTTTACCTTCTTTTCTAAATATTCCTAGAGATTTTGACCGCTAAGATCAAGTGGCTACGATTCGGAATTTCAGTTGAAATTTGATCCACATGCCGAGCTTGAAATAATTTTTCAATCCCACCAGATAATTTTGTTTTATAAATTCATAATTATTCTAAAACTAAAAAAGGACTTGGAGGGGTAGAAGTTCTCATGACTTCTCTTACTCCAGGAGAAGTGAGAAGACTTCTCCTACTATAAGTTCTCCTCATCCAAACACAGCCATAGTGTTTCTTAAATCCTACCAAGAACACAACTGGAATGAATTTCGAGATCACTACTCTTTACCCCAATGTAATGGGTTATCTATAGCCTCCATGGATCTCCCTTTGTGTTCATCAAATAAAGGGACAACAACTAACACAAGCCACACACAAACAAAAAAACAAAAGTAAGATCCAAGTCGGACCTATGTGATCTAGATTGGGCCATAAAAGCCTGGGGTTGTGCAACCTATTGATAGGATTGGAAGTTTGTTACTATTAGAAACTTATTGTGTTTTGAATTTCAAAATGTAAGTGTAAATAACTACCATTGTCATGTATTATAAAAGGACTCACCCATCCATCTGCAAGGTGTGGTGTGAGATTCATCCTTATCATGGTATCAACCGCTGGATCATTCTAAAGACTTCTTTCTCTTCTCCTTTCTGTAGAATTGTTGCGCTCCATCTCCACTTTCAGTCTTCTTTCTCGTTTCTGCGTCTCTCCTTCTACTCAACGAAAGCCCTGAATTGGTTTCCTCTCGGACAAAAACCCAGTTTCCTCCACACGGTCCTCAAAATTATTAGAGTCGTCTGTCCCAATTGAATCCTCTTCTCTCTTTCATTTCTCTGTTCTCTAGCAATCTGAGTTTGCTGAAACAGATCGTTCCTCCTGTTTCCAAATGGTGACTCTCAGCAATTCCTAATTCACTTCTCTCGATCACTTGTGAACAAGAGTTCATGCATTTTCCAAACAAGAAACCAAAAAGCTCCCTCTGTTACTGAATCAAGAACTCAAAAGGTTGGAGTGGTGATCAATTCACACTTGATCCTCCAAAGTTTGTTGAAACTTCTCAGTGAAGACGTAGAACAGTCTCTCTTCCCTCTATCTTTCTCGTCTATGTCAATCGTCTTTGTATCTCAACCCTCTTCCTTCTCCAAGCAATCCTTCTCTATATCACTCCTCTTGCTCTCTTACTGATTGCAGAAAGCCTCCATAATTTCTCGGCCAACTTCTCCTCAACGTGGCCTTCTTCGACCCTAAACCGAGTCTTTCCTTCTTTCCTTTTCCCCCCTCTTTCTAGACATCACAAGCCATCGATTTTTACTGTTTTCAATCTCTCCTACAGAGCTACCTTAGCCAAAACCCGAATCTCCGAATACGGGAATAGACCATTTCTCAAACAAAATACCAACGACTTCTCCTCTCTCTCTGTGAGTCTTTTCTCTTTTTTGACTATGGCATCATACTCTTCTTCCACTCCTCAATCTAGAATGTCATTTTCTAACCTCACTCCATCCTTTTCCATCCACTTAGACAATTCAAATTACGTTTTATGACAGGCCCAGTTTCTTCCATTTTTTAGGGCTCATGATCTCATTGGGTTTGTGGACGGCTCAAACTCGCCACCTCCAAAGTATGTTATTAACTCTTCAAAAGATCCTATTGCTGCACTCTCTTCTGATTATCTGCAATGGTACAAACAAGATCAGCTGCTACTGGATTGGTTGATTACTAGTCTCACCAAACCCGTGCTTGGTCAGGTGGTTGGAAAGAACACTTCATATGAAGTTTGGACTGATTTGGAATAGTCCTTTGCCACTTGGACCCATGCTCGAGTGATGTATCTGAAAGATGAACTTCAACAACTTCGAAAGGGCCCCTCCTCTGCTCTAGAATATCTTGATCGAGCCAAGATCATCTTCGATAGTTTGATGACAATTGGCCAAACCATATATGATGATGAGTATATTCAATGTTTGTTGAATGGGCTTGGACCTGAGTATGATGTTTTTTATATAACGGTGGTTAATCGTTCTCCACCAGTTATAGTTGACGAGTTCCCAGCTTGGCTACTTTCTCAAGAGTCACGTCTTAAACACACACACCCCCTTGCCATCGAACCTGTTACAGTGGCTGCTAATTTCGTTGGATGTCAATCCTCATCTTCTTCTTATCCTCATACCAATAGCAAGCCTAATAATACATTCTTTCCAAAGAATAAAGAATGGGACCAGCCTCCTTCCACCTCTGACTGTTTGTGATTCCCAACCTTATCGACCCAAGGGACATGGTAAATATCAAGGTGGCCCTCGATGTCAACTTTGCAATTGTGGTGGTCATGTTGTTACCAACACTTCAATCATGTGTTTCAGCTCCCAGCTCTCTCTCCGTAATCTGCCTATCCACCTTCTGCCTACAACCTTCAAGCAACTTCTAATCCTTTTGGTATTCAATGGTATCCCGACTCAGGCGCCACTCATCATATCACCAATGACCTTCAGAACTTATCTTTGCACTCTGAGTATCAAGGTCTAGATAAAGTAATCATTGTAAATGGATCAAGTTTGCCAATATGTCATGTTGGCACTTCCTTCCTACATTCATCTGATTCTACTTTTCGATTAAACAATGTGCTTTATACTCCTCGTATTCACAAGAATTTGTTATCAGTGGCCAAATTTGTTCATGATAATGATGCCATTTTTTAATTTCATCCAACCATGTTTCTTGTCAAGGATCGCAAGATGGAGAAGTGCTTGCTAGACGGACCTCCTAAAGATGGACTGTATGTTCTTGACTCTAGGAGCCACACGAAAAAGCATCCTCCAATCACGTTTCTTGGTGAAGTCACTACTTTTCATAACCAGCAGCATCGACTTGGGCATCCTTCCTCCAAGGTTGTTCACTCTGTTTTAGCTTTCAATGGTCTGCACCACAGTAATAAGGCTCCAAGGCATTTCTTCTGTGAATCATGTCAACTGGGAAAATCTCACAAACTGTCTTTCTAATTGTTAAACTCTATTGTTGCTAAACCTTTGGAACTTATTCATACAGATTTGTGGGGACCAGCTCCAGTTTATTTTTCTAATGGTTATCGATATTCCGTTAGTTTTTTGGATGATAACACTTGTTATTTATGGCTGTTATTTATGACTTTTTCCACTTAATTGCAAATTTGATGCACCAATGGTTTTTTCTCTATTAAAAATCAAGTTGAAACCCAGTTTGAGCTAAAGATTAAATCTCTGCAATCATATGGAGGGGATTAATTCACAAGCAATGTGTTTCAAAAAAAAATTCGTACACATGGCATTACTCAACGCCTTTCTTGTCCTCATATGCCTGAACAAAATGGTGCTTCTATTGAAAGAAAACATCGTCATATTGTTGAAATTGGTCTACCATTAATGGCTCACTATGGGGTTCCATCCATTTATTAGGATCATGCTTTTCAAACTGCTGCATATTTGATTAATCGCATGCCATCTTCCACCATCAATCAACAATCACCTTTTGAGCGACTCTTTCACAAAACACCAGATTATCGCTCTCTCCGGTCTTTTGGCTGTTCATGTTTCCCTTGGCTCCGACCTTATATAAAAAGCAAACATGAGTTTCCATCATTAACCTGTGTTTTTATATAACCTAATGGAATCCATGGTTATAAGTGCTTGCACGCCCCCTCTGGAAACAGCTTTGTGTCGCGACATGTTGTGTTTAATGTGAATGTGTTTCCTTTTAAATCTTCTCCCACCAGCACTCTAAAGGTTGCAGAGACAACTTCTCCTTTTTTTGGTCCCCCCAATTCTTCCTAAGCAATGTGATATGCCTACTGCTTCCCATACATACTTCATCTTCTGTATGTCCAATTCCAGCAATAACCACCACACCTCCTAATACTGCTGCCTTAGGTCACTCTCCATCTTTCATTGCTCCCTCCTTAGATGACCTAACCCATGTTCCTCATTCCCCATTGAATCAACCTTCTAGCCACTATATTGAATCAACAACTGTTTTACCACCAATTGTACCTTCTGAACCTGTTTCATCTCATCCTAAACCAACTACTTCTATGAATTCACAACAGCACCCTCCCTTACATGATGCATCACAAGGTGCACTCTCTCAAGCTACCAGTGAACAGCCCTCCCATGTCCGCTTCGCTCATCCCATGATTACTCGTTCAAAGGATGGCACAAGAAAACCCCAGGCCATTCTCAGCACTAAATATCCAATTCAGTGTTTCAGCACTACTCATCTACCATCCGAACCCACTTCCTTTACCATAGCCAGTAAGGACCCTAACCAGCGTGCCGCTATGGTTGATGAATATAATGCCCTAATTCAAAATGGCACATGGTCATTGGTTCCCCCAAGTGCTCAAATGAGCGTTGTCGGCTGCAAGTGGGTTTTTAAACTCAAAAGGAAAGCTAATGATACCTTGGATAGATGCAAATTCCGCCTAGTTGCTAAAGAGTTTAATCAACAAGAAGGGTACGACTATGATGGAGACTTTCATTCCAGTTGTCAAACCAACATCTACACGAATTGTTCTTTCACTTGTTATTTCCAACAAGTGGTCTATCCGGCAACCAGACGTCAAAAATGCATTTCTTCATGGATTTTTACAAGAAGTTTACATGCATCAGCCACCGGGTTTCAATGATCCAACTCATCCATCTTATGTTTGTAAACTCCATAAAGCACTTAATAGGTTAAAACAAGCTCCTAGGGCTTGGTATCACCATTTGAGCACCTTTTAGTGTAATTTAGGATTTGTTGGATCCATGCCTGACTCATCTTTATTTGTGTGGCATCGAGATAACTTAGTTCTCATTATATTGATCTATGTTGATAATATCAAATTGACAAGTAACTCAGAGGCTGCTTTCTCGTCTCTTATATCATCACTATAGTCTAAATTTGCTCTTAAAGATCTTAGACTCTGGCACTACCTTCTAGGGGTTGAAGCATCTTCCATTTCTAGTGGTCTTTTATCTCACACAAACTAAGTATATTCCATTATTCCCGATCTTCTTCACAAGGCTAATATGGAAGGTGCCTTTCCCATGACTATAGTTGTTGTTACTGGTGCCCATTTATCTCAATTAGATGGGGATCCAATGGCTGGTGGAATTTAGTGTCATCAAATAGTTGGAAGTCTACAGTATTTATCACGACCAGATATTGCCTTTTCAGTCAACCAAGTCGGTCACTTTATGCATTCTCCTACATCAAAACATTGGATGGTTGTTAAACACGTACTTCGGTCTTAAAGGCCACTGCCTCCTTTGGTCTTTCTACATCCCTCCTCGACCCCTCCTGTCGTCATTCTACAGGAGGTTATTGCATCTATCTTGGTGATAACTTAATCTCATGGAGTTCTAAAAAGCAATCTAGTGTGGCTTGGTGTAGTACTGAGGCTAAATATCATGTCTTAGCAAATGCAACGACTGAAGTTGATTGGATCAAAACTCTTTTATGTGATCTTAGCGTTTCTTTGTCTAAACCTTCGACCCTATGGTGTGATAATTAAAGTGCCATCTATCTTACTACAGATCCTATCTTTCACGCCCGCACCAAACATATCGAGATTGATTGTCGTCTTGTACGAAAGAAAGTTGTGCATAAGGAACTTGTGGTTCGCTACATATCTTCTGCGGATCAAGTGGTTGATGTCTTTACTGAGATTAAAGCTTCTATGCGACAAGCTTTATGTGCTTGACAATCTCATAGGCTCAAGTGGTGTATTGATAGGATTGGAACTTAGTTACTATTAGAAACTGATCGTATTTTAAATTTCAAATTGTAACTGTAAATAACTACCATTGTCATGTATGACAAAATGACTCACTCGTCCATCTACAAGGTGTGGTGTGAGAGACATCCTTATCACAACCTAGACTAGGTTGCACAAGTCTAGGGACCATATGGCTTGGAATGGGCCATATAGGTCTAAGGGTTGTGGGGCTTGGATTGGAACGTATGGCTCTAGGGGCCATATGGCCTAGATTAGGTTGTAAAAGTTTGGAGTCTACGAGGCTAGGATTGAGCCATATGGGTGTGGAGGGATTGGGGGTCATGTGACCAGGATTGGGCTATATTGTTTATAGGTCGTGTTCCTAGATGGGGTAGTATGGCTTGGTCGAATCTTTTGTGGGTTGGGTCCATACAACTTGACTTCAATTTGATTGATCTAATGAGCCAGATAATCGATACACTTGTCGTGATGGAATGCTAACACAAAGATCTTCGAAATGGCACGCAAACAACAAAAATCTTATAATCAAAGTCAATTGCACACAGCATCTCTCCATCCACGTATTTGACGATGATATGTAAGCTGCAAAGATTTCATTGGAATGAGATATGCCATTGATCAGACTATGGTCCCTTTTTTGAACCACTAGTTGCCCACCTTTCATCACGCAAGCAATATAAGGTCCAGATGAACCTATCCTCTATGAATTTCACTTGACTTCACTTGCTTTTATTGGATGTTAGACTGTCGTGCTTAATCAACCCAATAAGGCTCAGAAATATCACCTCAACACAATTTTTGTGAAAATTCTAGTTACCAACAAGCTTAGTTTTAAATAAGTTGGGGTCAAGTATTTCGGCCAAGCTTGTTCAAAATTAATGCCCAAGACTGACCTGTGAATCGCCTAAACTTACCTTGACATACCAACAAACAATTCCCAAGTTCGCCTTGTTTCATCTCTTTTATGGACCTAAAAGATCAGCCCTACTCTAAATCTGTTCACGTTACTGCAAGGCCTTTGCTATGTGCCAAGGTCCCATGTTTAACTGGGATCATCAAAGAAAAATCAAACAAGGAAGTGCAGCACATTATTTTCCTACCGCCATACTCCAAATAGAAGACATGACTTAGACAATCAAAGTAAGGACCTGCCACAAAACAGCCATACAAAAATTGAAAAAAAAAAAAAAAAAAGATTGTACTCTAGATCCCCTGTTTGCCAATTGATGATTTGCAAGTTGCAGCTAAATCATAAGGTGGCATTGGTAAAACAAATATTAGCTACAAGCTTATATACGTAAACAAAATGGGGAAAAAGGCTATAACAAAAATCATCTTCCAATAATTTATAATAGAGTAAAATCCAATTATGATTGCCAAGGTTGTATATCACCTATCATGAATTTATGTAAATCTTTTGGATACCACTCACACATGTATATCATCAGCCATTGAAACATCACTGATCATCATCTATCATGTCATATTAGTCATCATCAAGAGTCTAAATCATATGTCATCATCATCACAAAGTTCAGCCATTTAATGGCATTCAATGATTAGATTCATAATAAATACAATCTTCTCTTCTTTGTTGCTTCAATTTGAATTATCATTTCTTAAAATTTATAACCCTTCTACAGTTTGTTCCTTTATGCCTCTTAATGATGCTTGAGCTTCTCTTTTTTTGGAAAGTAAGCCAAAAATGATACTTGTGTTGGATTTATTACATGTGGAGTCTCTTCCATGACAACTAGTCATTATCATGCAAGAACATCTTGGGTAAAAAGGTCAGATGTAAAGATGATTTGCCTCCAAAAGAACAAGGATGATTACACCCAGAAAAAAAAATTGTTACAAATTTTCATTAGCTTGAACTGAACACTTTCACAAAAGTAATAGATATACACAATCGTAATTAGAAATATGAGAAGAAAAACTTAAATAAGTAAAAATAATAGAGAAAAATAAGTAAACAGGGCGCATCTCCATGAACATTGCATTATTTTGAAATTTGTTGTCAAGAAACATTCCATAAACTCATCGTTGGTTAATAAAGTTACTTCGAGGAAAAAAAGCTGTTAACATAATATGTTTCAAAGTTAATCCATTATATTAATCTAGTGAATTAAAAAAAAGAGTAAAAGCTATAAAAATTTCTTGATACTCTAACTTTGAACAACTCAAGAGAAAAAGGGGAAAATTATGAGAAAAATACTATATCACAAGAGGTTGATTTGTATTGGTTTCCTGTGACTCCAATAGATGGAATTTTTCCTTTTGAAAGTTAACTTCATTAATCAAAAGAACATGGGGAAAGAGCATGCCACCCAAAAATGACAAAAACTACCTCCCAAGATTACAAGAAATTATTGACAATTTCCAACAACAAAGTCACACCTTGTTGAGCCAACTCGTCTGCCTCTGAATTTGCAGAAAGAGAAACTCATGAAACCAAATAACCATAAGTCTGAATTGAATGACGGATCCTGTCAATTTTATCTAAGTAAGGCCATGGACAAAGAGACCCCAAAGCCCAGCCAACAACAAGCTTAAAGTCCCCTTCTAAGATACTCCCAACCACCCCTAGCTCTTCCAAAGCCAAAACACCTCTCCATAAAGCATACAACTCCACATCAAGCATTGAGCTATTCGGAAGAGGCTCGCAAAGGAAAATAAAGTGTCACCAGAATCATTATGAATAACTCCACCATAGCCAGCTAACCCACGCTCATGCACACAAATCCCATCAAAATTAAGCTTAGGAATACCCAACTCTGGAGGAGACCATGCAGCAGATCTCATTGGAATTGACTAAAGCAGAGAATGATCCACCAATTCCCATACCCTGCAAACTTCAGAGATGTTAATACCATGAAACCTTCCTGACCCCATCAACCACCAAGCAACTCTGCTTTTTATAACTTCATAAGGTGCCTGACAGAAGACTCTTTACCTTTAAAGACTCTAGAGTTCATTTCCAACCAAACTGACCACAAAATACTCAGTGCGGTAGCAGCCCAAAGAGCCCTTCTAAAAGAACTACCAACCAACAAAACTTCATCATTAAACAAACCCAACCAAGATCTTGGTGGACAAAATGCCATCCCTGATAACTGAAAGAAATGACACTTAATCTGGTAAGCAAACTGACAATGAAGAAGAAGGTGATTCATTGTCTCTTCATCAGCCAAGCAAAGCGGCAAGCTACGATGTAATCGCAAATTATCAATCGTCAATACCTTCTCCAGACCTGCCAACCAGCAGAAAACCTTCACCTTGAAAGGAGCAACACCCTTCCAAAGTTACAAATTCATCCGAGGCACATCACCAACACATATCAGTTTAGTACAAAAAGATTTAACTGAAAAAAAAAATCCCATGTTTGGCCTGAAATAGATGGAATTTTATATCAATTGTTTGGAACTTATGGTTTTGATGGGTTTTATTGGTTGTCGGGGATTTTATTTTTATCTTGATTTGTTCTATTTTATTCCTGATTGGAGAAATGTTGTGAGGGACAGGACAAGGCATTTTAGCTTATTGTTGGTCTTTTTACAACATTCATAAGAGTATGCTAGTATCATATTTTTGGAAGTTGGAACTCCAAACTTTTAACTCCTATAAAATAGTTGCAATACGTATGAATCTTCAATTAATATTTAAAGGAAAAATGGATATGTTCTAATATTATTTGCTTCTAAGTTATATTTATTTCTATTTTTGGGTAAAATTACAAATTTTATGATTCACAATCCCAAGAATTAAAAACAGATTTATAATATGATTGGATTTTTCAGAATGTTGATAAAGGACAAAATATCTGCTAACCTACATCATTCACATAGTTTCAATCCTTCACCCAAGTACATAAGGCTCTATTTAGTAAAATAGAAAAGAAGGATTTGGTTACTGAAAAACAACAATAAAAAGGTGATCTGTTATGTAAGTGAAAAGTCCCTCACTCTGTAGGTTTATTTCCTATAAAATAGAAACCTCTTGAAAAAATATGTATCCAAACATGAGCATTTGCAACTTCGGACTTTAAAATTCTGTGTTTGGAGGAGAGGAATAAAATTCAGGAAAACGGTATGCAAGTCTAGGACCGGAGAGTTCAGAAAAGTGGATGCCGATATGATTTCCAGTCCACTCCACTCCAAATGCACAGGACTGGATTACCAGACAATCAGTAGATGGAGATTTGTTTATTCAAACACACCACAAAAGCAAGAAGTTAAACGCAATTAACAGAATTACAAACAGAGACAAGATGAAAGGATGTTTTATGAGTAACAATCATCCTGCTGATATAATTACCAGAGCATTGGAAAATACCTCAAGCAACTTATTTCCTTGGTCCTCGGACACAAATGGTTGCAAACGCGTCAACAGCTTCTGTTGTCTCCACCCCATAAAAATGCGCTGTCCATGTATGTACCTCCTGCTTTTTATCTTTCGATACTTTGACCATCTATGGTACCCTTCAGACCCATAAAATTTTCCATAATAGAAAGACAGCACATCCCCCATCTCTTTACTCTCAATAAATCTTTTCACCTGAACAAGATCTTTTCCAAAAATGTATAGGCCAAGGAGGAAGCTCTCTTGTTCAATATCACCCCAAGAGCTACCTAGTGAGTAGGGGACTGGCCTGTAATCTTTGGTTTTACACCTGATCTCAAGATTGGATTTCCTTTTCTGCGGCGAAGGAAACTCCACATCCATCCCATCGCCTTTCACAGGATTTTGGTTTGCCAAACTGCTTTTAGAATCCATTTGACTTTCCCTGCTGTTTGCAGATTCTAGAGACTGACAAATATTTCTATTCACCAAGTTTCCGTCAAACTCAATAGTTTCATGTTTGATCTGATCGGATACATTATGAACCCACATTATTGGGATTGGTAATCGGGTGTGAACAGAGTCATCAACATAAGTTATCCTTTTCAAATTGGTTGAGTTTTGAATGAAGTCCTCTGTCATTGAGGATGGAATTTCCACTTGATATTGATGTCCTACTCGAGGAAACACCTGTTGGTCACCAAAGTAATCACTCATACCAGGAGAAACTGGAAAAAGCAACTGATCAGAAGATGTCTCTTCCAAGTACTCATCGTCATTGTCCAATTCAATAGAATCCATCTGTCAAGCAAGTAAATACTACAAGGTGAGAATTGTGAGCTTATGAGCTTCATAAATTATGCAAGTGTTGATCAATATCTCATAGATAGCACCTCAAAAAAAAAAAAAAGAGAAATGAACAAATAACAGGAAATCCGTATAAACTGAAATAACTTAAGATCATAACCAGATGGAACAAAAAAAATTGTAAAATTTAAGCAAACTATAGGTCTATTAACATGGATGATCATTCAAAAAATGGTTTCCTTCTTTAAGTTTTGGTAGTTGTTGGAAGCTGAAGTCCTCACTAGTACAAAATAATATTCTTAAAAAACATGAAATTACCATTAACTTGGAAATGTTGAACTTAAAAAAAAAAAGGCCTCAAAAGTCAAAGTAACAACAATATCATAAACACTCCCAACTTAGTAATACAGATCCATACATTGCAAGAATTGGCAAATAATTTTTGCAAGGCAATAAGCCAACAAACATGTTCTTTTCAAACGAAAGATGGCAGCAATCTTTGATAGCCTACAACAGCATAAGTGAAGAACCAAGGTCATTACGTTGGACAAATAACATTGTGCTCACTCAATGATCCATATGACCTAAAGTGCAACAACTGTCAAACGAAACAAATAAGCCAAAAGCAACAATGTATTTCCTTGTGTCAGCGACTCCTTAAGAGCGTGGACCCTACCAAATATTGGACTAGGATTTTTTTAATAAATGATATGGTTCTGCTCAACTTGAATGATAAAGACCAAGGGCATCTTTGTTTCTACCATTCATTTCACCTGATTCTGTTTGTGCATGGGTTCCATACTTCTGAGGCCCACGAGACTCACTATTTGTAAGATTCCTAAAACAAGACACATTGAAGAAAAACAAAACAAGACCCTTGCAAGTGTAACTCAGTACTAGAAACAATAAAAAAGAAACCAACATAAGATTCCTAATTTCATGGAACCCATGAATGCTATATCATTAGCCCATTTTCTAAACCGCAATTGGCCATAGATTTATAAATAAAACAAGAAGGAACCATCTATATCTAATGTGGAAAATGGTACAAGGTCAAGAAACTGTATAGGATAAGATCCTCAATTCTGTATGCAGAACAATGGTGATTCAGACACCCTCTATTTTTTATAGAATCAAACAGTCATTATATTTTTTTAAGCATTTAAAGCTTCTGATTGGTGACAAACAATCAAAAAGTAGGAGGAACACAATTCTATTGAAAATAAGGAGTGTCCAAATCACTACAAAGGGAAGTATTTGAGCAAGTTCTTTCTTCAAGTTGTTGGAGAACCTCGGAATTTCCCCCTTCTATTTTTGTATCAAAAGATGAGACAACGTAAAAGAGGAAAAAAATTATCCACAAACCACACACCACTAGAGAGGCACTGATTTAGCATATAAAACTTGGGGGAAAACTAAGGGACAAGCTCCAAAAAATTCTATTGTACCAAATAATGGGATCAAAACTATTTTTCTCCAAACTCCTTTAATCACGCAAAAAATCAACTCTTGGTTTCAAATATAGAGTTACCATTCACCCATGGTGGAAACAATGGCAAAGATGGAATGATTTGGCTTCTTTCCTTGGCTTCTTGCCTCCCTCACTCTCTCCTCTCTCTTCAAAGAGGGCTTCTCATAAGTGAGGGTTTCTATGATATCTTCTCTTCTCTCAAAGAGAATAAAAGGTTCCCAAACACAGGCAACTACTTCTCAAGGTGAAAACTAAAGCTCATTGTATAAGTTGCTACATTAGTAAATAAGCATTAGATTCAAAATCAAAGTAATAGCAGGCATAGGAACAAACAAGTATCACAAGAAAAGCAGTCTAATAAAACTAGCACCCTTACAAAGCATATTAGTTACAGATGATAGCAAAGGAATCACCTTTTATCCATTCAGCATACATGTACCAACCCCATAAGAAAAATTTTAAATGGAAAAATGACTATAAACCAAGTAAATTAAAATCCATCAATAATTCTAGCAGAGCAAGTGACACTTGAAAGGGGTAATAAAAAAAGGAAGAAATGACAGATAGTTTGAAATTGCCATCATCAATGGCAATTTTCAATGCCACCAATCACCAAAAGAGGTACTTTACCCACTCCAACCCAAATGGCAATGCACAAAGCCAACCAAGACAAGAGAAGATCGTGAAGCATATAAGTAAAGGGCTTACAATATTACAATTTCAACCATTTCAACTGGGCATTTGAATCAAAGCAGAGAAGAAACCAATGGAAATTGCTGCCCACAAAGAGAACAAACATCAATCGAGATCAGCTACAGAAATCCACAATATGGAGTACCCATACTACTTCTCAACACAGTGTTTAAAAACAAAAAATAAAAAAATTGAGTAGTAACCCATCAAATATATCAGTCATCCGGTAACAATTTCCAACTAAATCTTCAAAGAATAAATAAATAAAACTTCACTTGAAACAATGAGAACAACAGGCATCAAAACCAGAGATCTTCAAAATACAAATAATTACAGAAAACTATGAACTATATCAAACATTGGAATAAATTCACAACATAATACGAACATAGCAAAAAGTGGAATTAAAGAAAATACGAGATCGAAACGAGAATTCCAGTGTGACCCATCAAATTATAATATTTACAAATGACAACCAAACTAACCAGACTACATTAAAGATTAAAATACCATTAAACTAAAAGACAAAAAACAAAAGCCCATTAGAGCAAAGGTAAGCGAAGCACCAAGTGAGAAACCAAGATATGAAACACCCATTAAAGAATATTAACGTGAAACCCAAGCGGAAAAAGAAAACAGAAAAAAAAAAAAGGTATTTATGTTTATGCAAGGATTCACAAGGATTTTATGCTTTCTAAAAAAAATAAGTAAACAACTAAAACAAAGACCAAAACAAAAGACACAAACACATATAGAGAGAGAGAGACCTCCGTAAGAACAGAGAGACTTGACAGGCGATACAAGAGAGAAGGTGAGAAGAGGGAAAAGAGAAAATGTCGTTCTCTGTATTCTGAGAGACAGAGAGAGAGAGCAAAATATAATGATAACAACAACAATACAAGCTTTTGTGTATGAAGGGAGGACAGAGGTACACAGTGAAGCTGGGAGAATTTTGGAAAATCTGAAAATACTTTAATCTTCCGAAGGGAGCACTCATCTACTTATTAAAATTATTCTTTTAAATTTAAATCGGACATTATTTGATGTTTATTTGATATATTCTAATCACTTGATTCAATATTATGAAAAAAATTTATTTAATAATTTATTTTAATTTAAAAAGTTTCAATAATTTAAGGTTTAATTAATTATCTAATTTTGTATTATAAGAAGTCCTGTCCTCTTAACCAGGCGTCAAAAAATCGGCTCGGCCGATATCCGATACGGACGATATATCGGCCGATAATTTTATCTCTCATACCGATATCGGCATTTTCTCTCTCCTCCAATATCGGAACCGTGAAAAAATCGCAAAAAACCGTTATGAATAGTGGTGAACCATGACAAAACCGCAAAAAACCGTGAACCCCCTGAGAACCGTAAACCCTGAACCGCGGAAAACCGTTGAAAACCGCGGAAAACCGCGTAAAACCGCGAAAACCGCGAAAAATCGTGAATACCCCGAGAACCGTAAACCTTGGAAAACCGCAGAAAACTGCGAAAAACCGCGAAAAACCGTGTAAAAACCACGAAAAACCGTATCGGTGTTTAAAAAATTTTTTTTTTTTTTAAATACCGATATTTATGAATATCGGCCGATATTGTGACCGATATTCGGTATGTATCGGCCGATATTTAAACCTTAGCTCTTAACATCCACTGTAAAAAAATTCAGATCTTTAAACTTGAGTCATTACCTATTTAAATCAATGCAAAGAAATGAACTCAAAACTTGAGCAAATGAAAAAAATAAATATTTAATAGTTTAAAATTGATTATTATAATCTAGAGCTAATGAAATAATGAAGTATTGAATAGTTTAAAATTGACTATTACAATTTTTCATGACATGGGTATAAAATTATAAAAGCGATATAAAACTATTTGAAAAGAAAAATATTAACTTCATTAGTTAATTTTAGTCTTCTAATACGAGAAAATTAAATAAATAATTTAATTTAATTTTTTTAAAAGGTAAATTAGATATTATCTTAAATCAAGATTTAGAAATGTGGACGAACCTCTTTGTATCGTCAAGCTTTAGTGTGTCTGATTTTTCAAACCTTCTGCCAACTGCTAAGTGAATTTCTTGGTCTGCCTGATATTTAAAGTTGTACTGGCCGATTCGATCAATTTTTTATTTTTATTAGAAGGTAATTTTATAATTTTACATTATATTTTATATAAATTTTAATTAAGATAATATATATATTTTATTTTGTGAGAGAGAAGAATACATGTAATAAGAGTCATCTCTTCTTCGTTCTTCAATTTTTAGTATACTGAATCGATTTGAATTCTCAAGACTTACTCAAAGGAAACCATGTAAAACTTTTGTATTGTATTTTATTTCTCTGTCTTGATTTTTTTTTTATATTGTTATTTGTGCGAAGGAGAAGCGGTTTCTCCCAACATTTTTCTCTTAAATATCTTTGTTACAAAGTTAAAAATAATAAGAATAAGAGCAAATGATTGAGATTTTTTGTTTACTTTATTTATAATGATGTTTAATTTATATTAATTATTAACTTTTGGAAAAAATTAGGAAAGTTATTGTAGTAGGATTTTTTTAGAAATAATGCCCACCAAACCTGGACCAAGTCCTCGCATGATTAGTTGAGTGTGTTTGAAATCACATGAATATTAAACAATTTTCATTTTATTGGTTTTAATTTTGTGAGATGGATTTTAAAAATTAAATCATTTTTAATTTTTAAAAAAATTAAATTAAAATACAAAAGTTGCAAGATGAGGTCATCGTGAACTTAACTCACACCCCTTCTGTTCTCAAATACATTATACTAAATCATATAAAGCTTAATTTACATTAAATGATAATTATCAGTAAATCATTTTTCCTGATTTGATTCCTACTCCACTTCAAACGGTCATTCTTCATAGAGTTATACTATATGTATAGATAAAAAGACTTACACATGTCTTAAAATTAGTCGCCCTAAATTAAAAAAAAAATAAAAAATAATTACTTATTAGTTGAATTTGAATGATAAAGATTAATTTGATTATATCCTTCAATACTATGCAAAGTTTTAAAAATAACAAACTATCATATCACTCAATAAATCTTTGTAACTTGGGTCTATTTCAGTGAATTTAAAAAATCCATTGAAAGGTTTAAAGTTGGATACGACACTCGTCAAAAGCCATGTTTTAAAGTCCAAGAAGTTTTTTCTTTTATCACATTTATATTTTAACTCCTAAATTATTATTTTTTAAATTAGGATTTAATTGATCCTATTGTGATAATTTTAATAAATTGCAGATTGAAAGATGGACCACTCATTATGGATGTATAAGAATACATCCATTAATATTATAATTCAAAATTCAAAACTTACAATAAAATTAAAATTTAATTGAATTGAATACTTAAAAATTTGATAAAATTTATAAATTTAATAAATTTAAAACCCTTTCTAGTCCACCAAATTCAAACAAACTCATCAGCTTTAATTTAATACCCTGATGCCACGTTAAAGGATTAAAAAGGGAAAATAGAAAGTTTGCAGAAAATGACATCACAGCCTTGGCCGAAAATGTAACCAGCACGCGGTTTGTGCTTTTACAATTCCAGGGGCAGGTCTTAGGGCTGAAATCGGATGAGATTGGGTAGGATTTCTTAAAATTCAATTCAATTTAAATCAATATTTATATAATTTTATTTGGGCTGAATTGATCCAAGCTATTGACACAAAATTATCGATCCAACCCGATATGAATTCTAATCTGACTCAATTCAAATTCTGACCCGACTCACGTTGTAAACCCATTTTAGTTTGATTGGATGGGGTCGAGTCAGATTAGATCGAAAATTTTGAGTTAGTGGTTTGGATTGAATCGGGCCAGGTTCCATAAATATTGGATTCAGATTAAAAAGTCGAAGCATTTTTAATGGACTAGCAAACCTTCATAGATTATTATAAAAAGTTATTATTCTATAAAAAATAGTATTTATTGATATATTAACGTTTATTTTAAAATCAAATTATTAGATAAACATTTTAATATATTATGACTAATTTAATAATAAAAAGTATTAAAAATTTGTAAAAGATTGAATCTAAATATTAGAATAATTTTTTTAATAGATTAGATTAATATAAAGTAGATTCTATATAACATCCCAGTGTCAAGGAAAAAAACGAATGAACATTTTTTAATTTTCTTCATATTAATTTGGCAGAAATTTTGTTATCACCAAAATTGCCTCTCGAGTTGGCATTTTTGAGATGAGAAAGAACGTGGTTAGTGGAAAAATTAGAATCATGTCGAGGCTAATTGAGATTTGGTACTCAATTGTGGGTTAATATTGATCAAAACCTTATTAAAGTCTATTGTTACGATGTAGAGGTTGTGAGTTTAAATTTTATAGGTGACAAATAGAGCAGTTGGTATATAAAAATAATTTGTCAAATTTAAATAGAAAAGTCAACCTTAAATTAATGGAATAAAAGACTTAGATAATATTGATAACCCATCACGTGTGAGACCATTCATATTGTGACTAATTTTGATCAAAATTATAAAAGAAATAATTAAATGAGATTGATAAAAAGTTTCATGAATGAACAAAAATATTGCTATTATCCAAAACTTTGAACAATCTCTCTTCTTACTTCTTACTGCATGTGCGTAGCTCAGTTGATTATCTCTTATTTCAGAAATTGAAAGGTCAAGAGTTCGAGTCCCAATAACCTAACTTTGGTGTGCCTTAGGGATAGGAGTCTATCCATGAAGGTTTTACGCTGAGTATCCCGTAGTTTCCCACATGTAAATTAAAAAAAAATGTTGTTAAGAACTACATACGTGGGTATAGTTTAACTGATAAACTCCTGTCTCAGAAAGTGAGAGATATCAGGTTCGAATCCCTATGACCTCTGTTGGTATGTCCTAAGGACGATGGGTATTATTCGAGGGGATTTTACATTGAGTTACTGATAAAATGAGAGTAAAGTAACTCTTTGAAATAGAGTGGAAATCAAATTTAAAACCAGTTAGATGTTCATAACCAGATAATGGTCTACCCATCCAATCATTTCTACATTGGCCCATGAATTTATTTTTTGACTCACTCCAAATAAATTAGAAGGAAAAAATGTAAAAAAAATATTCGTTATAAAGAAATTTATTGTAATTTTTAAATTCTCTTTTTATCAAAGACTTAAATTAAAAATCCACGTCAATTTTTTAAGAAATTCAAAAATAATTTTGAAAAAGAAAAATAGACCCTCAAAGCTCGACAACACTGTTCAATATAGCTGGCCATGTGTAGTCATCAGTCATCAGGACGCGAAGTATAAACTATAAAGATATTTTATCTACAATGGATCACCATAAATAAAATAACGATGCCATTATGCAGCTTTGCTCAACGAGCAGACGGGTTTGACATCTTCACTAAGAAGAGGTTCACTTAGTTTAATTGTACGATAAATTCTTAATGACTTGGTAAATTAGATGCCACAAATGACTATAAAATTTTAAAATATTAATTAAATTTTTTTTTTTAAAAACTAAAGTATCAAGCGTCTCACCTGAATTTTCTAGTTTAAAAACTAAAGTATCCAAACGTCTCACCGCAATCTGATTATCACATTATTATGCGATGGACCATAAAAGATGATAAATTTATAGCAATTAATTTTTTAAAATCTAATGTAATAAGACTAAAATGATCGATAGACCTCAAATTTTATACTCATTTTGGAATTAATCTTATAAGATTTTTTTTTTTAATTTAAAACTTTATTTTAATTAGTAGTTGTGATAATATGACGAGTTCTAAATTTAATAAACATGAATCTCATATTCATTTAGCTCATCCAAGATTTGCTAATTTGGGTCCACTCTTTCATCTCAGGCACAGATAGTTCAGCGCATATGCATCGTCCACTCAATTTGCCTTATTAATAGAGTTGTGCTAAAAAATTTAATAGAAATTTTGTAAAAAATAATAAAATAATTCACTCCCAAATTCTAAGCACTGTCATTGGCATAGGCCAAAGATTCCTAATAGTCTAAGTTTACAAAAGTACAAATATCTAATTTAGGTTTAACATATTCATTAAATTAAATTTATTCATTTTTTAAAAAATCTTATGCATATCTCATCCCTTATGTGATTAATTGAAATCAGAAACTAGCACAAAAGGGCACCCAGAAAATAAAAAATAATAATAATGACTATTTGGATAATTAAAATTTTAGTTTAAGGGCCATTCTCTGTATCTTAGTTTCTTTAATTCATTCTTTGCAGAGTTTTTTTTTTTTTTTTTAAATTTTATGTAGTTTAAATCTATTTAACTTTTTATATTTATAAAATAATTTCTTTTAAATTTGTCCATTAATGTAAATTGACTCATTCCTGTCATAGTAGAGGTGACCGTTACTATTATCATAATACCGCTCCCAAAATATTAACAACCATCGTTAATATCAAGATATTTTCAAATTATTAATTTTTTATCAAGAAATCAGATCTCGAAGTGATGCTAGCCACCTGTGAATTTAAATCTATTTAACTTTTTATATTTATATTTATGAGATGTCTGACATTGAGTTTGTGGGGACTAGACTCCACGTGTTGAGCCCTAATGCTAGGGCCCAGTATATGAGAATTTGATGAGTCATATGAATGTAACGAAACCTTCTTTTTGGACTGCATTAGAAATGTTTGACGTGGGATGTGGATAATTGATTAGGACTAGCAAATGAATGGATGCAAATAGAGAGATGATTTTTAATAATTTTATACGTGTTATAAATGGAATGGTGGATGTTTTAATACATGAGAATAATCATCACAACTTTTCACTTTCAGAGGAGACTCTGCTGGATGCGGACCGGATTACTGAGCCCTATTAGATCCCTAATAGGTGATACTAATCATCTTTGGCCCAAGGTTTTAGTATGAGCAAGTGGAGGGTACGAAGAGAGACAAGTTAAAAAAAAATACTCGATGTGTTTCAAGAGCCGGAGAGTGACAATTTATTTTTTTTAAAAAAAATATAATATACAAAGATAATAAATAAAAAAATAAAAAAATAAAATTTTTCTACCGAAAGTTTGTTGAGATATTATCATAATATCACTATTTATCATATTTTTAAAATGATTTTATCATAATTTTATCGTCGTACCAATAAATACATATTATTGATACATTAATAATATTTTAACGATAAAAACATTAAAAATTTTAAATACCGCCCATATCCCCCAAATGTCGACTTCCCAGTTCCCACCCAGCCCGTGTCGCATTTCTTCGATCCCTCCAAAAGCCTAAACATATGACGAGGAAAACCCTTTTCTCCGCCATCCTCACGTCACCTTTTCCTTGCTTTCTGATACCGGAAACGCTGTTTCCGTCAATGTCGCCGGCTTTCTATTCTGCTCCATCTCCAAATCCCTTTAAAAAATTAAGAACGCCATGTTCCACCACTCGGAAACGCAGCGGGAAATCAAATTCCTTGCTTTTTGTGCACTCAACGTCAATAATTGAATCTCCCCTTCCCTCTCTCCTCCCTCTCACAGTCAACGCCTCCGTGCATACACCTTACATCCGTGTGTACACTGTGACTGAGCTCTATGTGTATACAATCGTTGATATGTGCATCAACTAGGATCTCAAAAGCTACGACAATCATGCATCGACCGCCTCAAATCTCAGCTGTTTGATATGGTACGTCCTTCTTAGTGTTCGGATCTCTGATTTTCTGTTTCTTGATTAGATTTGAGTAATAATTTAGGGACTTCTTAGAGGTTTGATTGCAGAAATGAGTGCATATCTCTAATTTCTGTTTGTAGGTCTGCTCTCGATCTGGTACTGATTGCTTGCTTCTGCTATTCATAAATTGACTAGTTCTCTATCTTGATTCTGGTCTTTGGAGTGTATTTTATGCTGAAGCTGTTTGGTTTCGAAATTCTTCTGAATTTGAACTGAGATTTCGAACTTTCCTTGATGTCCTTTCGAAATTGTGTCTGGATGATGGACCTGGGAAGAGGGAATTGACAGATTCTGGGAATGTAATATTTTGGAGTTATTTTCTTGATATTAGGAGCAGATCGAGAAAAACACGTAACCAAATTTCACAGAAGTTATTTCTGGGGGAAATTATTTCCAGATAAATTTGCTTCTGACTCTTTGTTTAGATACAAAATCAACTTATTTCATTAGGCTTTTGGGCGATATGGATTTTTTTTTCAAGCTGAGATGAAGAAAGAGGTTTCAACCATCGAACTTTGTTTTGATTATTTGATACTCATGATACGAGATTTTGAAAGGTTTGACTTTTCCAAACCAGTTTGATTGGAGCATGTTTTAGAAACAAGGTGACCTTTTGCCTATGAATATCTGGAGAATCGATAGACGAGTCCTCATCATCATCATCAGCAGCAAGTATCCCATCTATCTGGGGTCGGATTTTTAAGTTTTCCTTCTCCAATTGACCCTCTTGTAAAACCAAAATCCTCAGTGGTTTGGCTTCTCCAATTTACTATAATCGATAGATGAGCCTTTCCAATTATGGTGAGCTTTGGCTCCTGTCAGCCTCATTCATACTAAAATGCTCAGAACCCAAAATCCTCAGTGGTTTGAATTCTTCAAACCATTGTGCGTAGAGAGTGCAAGAGAAATATGAAAAAAATTTGTATGTCAATTCCTGGAGTGTCAATAAATTGGTCCTTTTGATAGAGAATGATGAGATTCTGCTTCTGTCAACTATTGAATTTTGTGCATTTTGATATTTGATACTCAAAGACAGATTTTGGAAGATTTGGAGATATTGGAACCAGTTTGATCAGATAAAGTGCATTAGTAGTCTTTTTGGTTGGGATGGCAATATTCCGCTTTCCAAGATGCAGAGTCGCAAGAATATTGGCTTTGCTTCAGATGGTATTTGGAGGACTTATCATACTTATTAGCATTACCAGTCTCCTCAGATTTTATTCTGCTGGATTTTTCCTGCATAAAGAAGACATATGCAGTTATTTCTATGGTGTCAAGGCTGGTCAATCTGATTTTGATGTGAAAGCTTTTTCAGATAGAGTTGAGGAGGTACTGTCTAAAGTGGAGAGTTTGCAAGATAAACTCGAGGCTGAATTACAAAAGATGGAGAAAAATAAAGGCAATGCAAGTGTAAACATTTCAAGAGCAGAGTACAGACGGTTTCTAGAAGATAAAGTTATACAGCCTCTGTATAGTGCTCACATCTCCCTTCGACTGATTCGTATCCCTAAGGTTGAGGATTTCAAACATGGGTCTCCAAAGGAAGATCCATTGATAAATTTCTTTGCCGCTGAGGAGATCCGAAAATATATATCAGCAAAGGAGAACCGTCTGAGAAATGCTAATATATATGGAGTCCATAAGACGTACAACACGATTGGGCATGCGTGTGTCTTGATGAAGAAGGAATTGGAGGAGTACATGAATTATGATATTGGGTCTTTCTGTAAAGATGACTGGAACTTAGCCCAGAAGTTAATGATAAATGGGTGTGACCCTTTGCCTCGGCGACGATGCTTTTCTCAGTCTTCAAAAATCTACCTGAAGCCATTACCAATTAATGAATCTCTTTGGAAATTACCAGATGATAGAAATGTTAGATGGAACCATTACTTGTGTCACAATTTCAGCTGCTTGTCAAGGACAAATCCTAGAAGGGGTTATTCCAAATGCACTGGATGTTTCGAGATGGAGAAGGAAAAGCTCAAATGGGTAACTAACACCTCTCTTCGAGCTGATTTTCTGATAAGTGACATCTTGGCAATCAAGCCCGGGGAAATAAGGATTGGACTGGATTTTGGTGTCAATACAGGGTCTTTTGCTGCAAGAATGCGAGAACAAAATGTGACGATAATCATCACAGCTTTAAATCTTGGTGCTCCTTTTAACGAGATGATTGCTCTTAGAGGCCTGGTTCCTCTGTACATAACATTGAACCAGCGACTACCATTCTTTGATAACACAATGGACTTGATCCATACTAGTGAGTTTCTGGATGGCTGGATTGACCTTCAGCTTATGGACTTTGTTTTGTTTGATTGGGATCGTATCTTGAGGCCAGGTGGTTTGCTCTGGATAGACCATTTCTCCTGCAGCAGGAAAGATCTTGATGACTACATGTATATGTTTCTTCAATTCAGGTATAAGAAGCACAAATGGGTTATTTCTGCCAAATCCAGTGAGGAGGTTTATCTTTCTGCAGTGTTGGAGAAACCACCAAGGTCGCTATGACTGAAATCCTGTTACTCTCTTTATTTTGTATGCTATTGTTTTTCACTAAAACAGTTGTTGAATGTTTGCAACTTATCGCTTCTATGGTCTGGAAAAAATCAGATAACCAAATCAACAGTTTGAGTAAATAAACTTCTCAAATGAGTTCTTAGTTTGCAAATTAGCGTGGGTCTTTCATTTACTGACTTGTTTGCAACGTTTTTTATGCCCTATAAAACTTCATCTACCATTCTCATTTGTTTCAAGCCCCACCACTCATTGTTCCATGTATGCCACTGGTTCCCCATTTTCTTGCATATCTTAGTTGATGCATGCAATCTACGTCTATTTTCCATTTCTCACTTGTATTTAAAGAGTTTGTTTATCTCTAGTTGTTTACTAATATTACAACACTTTTCTCCTCTTAAAACCTATTAAAATATCAATATGTTTCTCACTCAATTGTTTTGGAATAAAACTAGTATGTTATTTTTTATCAATGTTACTTTTGCACCTTATTTTCATTTAAAATAAATGTAGATTTAAATTTGTTTAAATGTGGTGCCATGTTCCTTTGTCCTATTTTGTACCCATGTCGGACCCCGACACTTGCATGATAAGAAACGTGAAACCATAGATTGTCAACTAAGAATAGAAGGGTTGACTTAAGTATAGGACGTGGTAAGATATATACTCTATTGGTTTGAATCCAATTAGTGTTCTGCCAATGGGTTCAGTCATTCCATCATACGTAGCTTTTACTCATGACATGCACATTATTATATTGTGTTTTAGATGATTGGAAATTCGGTAGTTGCACTTGGTCAAAGCCTTATTCATGCTATATAGATTGAATCTGCATATGTGCCATGGGAGCTGTAAATCATTCTTTTTCCAATGCTTGAACATCTCATGGTTAGTATGGAAATGTATATGTTGATTAAATCATTAAATTCAATGGTGCTTCCTTACTCTAAAAGTTCAACACAAATTACGAGCACCTTCTATTAGACCTTGAGCAAATTGTGACTTTTCCTGTTGAGACATCTTCACTTTTGGAGCCCTTCCTAGTGACAAACATCAGCGCTCAATATGTTAGAATGGCAAAATCAGTGTTCAACACCTAACCAACCCTCGCTATTTCATGGCTGGAACTCTGGAAGAATGAATTTCAATCTCCAAATCATCTGATTGGAGCTTGTCTGCAACAATGCTGGAGTCCTGTTCGTGGGTGTAAGATCTAGAATGAGACTGAAGGATATTGGCTACCTACTGCCGTTTCAACTTCTATCCACAGAACTGAAGCTCATTGAAAGTCCACGCCTTACTTTTCACGCAGTCTTGGATTCTTAAGACCTGGCTGCGATTGAATGTACCCCGCACCACAAATGCTTTGTGTAGAAAGGCAGAACACTTTGAATGATTGGGATTCTAGAACTCACTCTGACAAGCATGATATAATGATTCGGATCTCTTTATTTCCACTTTATTCATAATCATCATCATCATCATCTTGAAAGCCATGGACAAGTGCCTACTATCGTCATCATCTATCTATCTCAAATTGACATTGATAACTGAGTTTTATCAGATTCCTTTCCATGGACAAGTGGCTACTTAGATGTCCATATGACTTAAATATGCAACCTTTATGGCATGCATTAATGAATGCTTATCAACTGTTTTACAGGTTCTTTTTTCTCTTTCCACTTCACTCACTAGTCCAAATCAACCCATTTGCATCTTAAATGCTCAACGACCTGAAGTCACGAGGCCAGCTCAAAAATCGATGATGGAAGTCATTGCAGCCCCCCATGTACGGAAAGAAAACACAAAGGTAATTTTTTAGGAAGATGTTAGGTCAAGGATAATTCCACCTGTTTTTAGGTTTCAATACCCAGATCTCATACAAATAATCATTATCATAAAAATTAAAATTGTTGGGGCTCAACTTCATATATATATATATATATATCCAAAGCACTCAGCATTCTTGGTTGTGCATGAAAACCAAGCAACCCACCTTGTTGCTTGATTTTTTTCCAGGTTGGATGACTCAATAACAATGGATTGGATTGAAAAAGAGTCAAAAGTTTGATTGATAGAGCAGGAGAAACCCAAGTCATCTTTTGTAGTCAGGTGGAAAAAATTGAGAATTCACACCTTTTTTGTTTTGGAGATTTGGATTGATTTTATTCACGCAGGATACACCTAGATAGAGCAACATTGACTTAAGCTTTCTCCAAAAGATTTGCTAAAATAAATCAAATCTATTTAATAAAAAATATTTCAAAATATTTCTAAATCCTAACTATCCAAACTTAGTCTTAAAGAATCTAAGGTCCAAAAAGTACGTATTTTTAATTTATTAATTTAGGCTAAATAAAAAATTAGCTAATCCTCACTTAGAGAAGATCTAATTGATCAGGTGGGTCCCACGATGTGTGTTATTGAGTCAATGATGAATCTTAATACTTTCCCCAGTGCTAAATCGCTGCTCATGACGCCAAGCTCTTATCAATTAACCATCAACCTATCTTCAATTGCTTTGGTGTTGTGCAAAATCTTCCCCTTCACAACAAACTTCTGCAAAAGCTACATCTACATATTCAGGACTTCGCCTTATCACACACAAAAATCTCTCAGAGGTCCAGGTTATGCTTCCTCCTTCATATCTTCTGATGTAAACTACCTCAGTTAACACAGACAATTCGGACCCAATGAACTTCCGTTCGAAGGAATTCCCAAATAAAAGTGTACTAATAAAAGTAATTTCTTACCAAAGACGTCAGCTACTAACAATATTTTATGAACTAGTTTTTAAAGAATGCTAGTTTCTAATGGATTGAATTAAATTAAAAGAAAATGCAATTTTCTAAAAGGTTTGTATTGGAGCTATGATGTTTATCTTTCATAAGATTACCTAGGCAATTATTCTGGATTTGAGTCTAGAATTTTGTGTTTCTTTTGTTCTACTGTTCTCTTGCTTCAGTCTTATGCATAGCAGCAAGACATTCATTCCAAGTTTTGATGTTTTCTATGTTTCAGCATAACGTGAAGACCTTTTAATGGGAAAAAAAGGGGCTAATTCTTTGTGATTTAATGCCCTTTCTTAAGTGATAGACGGTCTAGAATTTGTTGCATGAGCCCAAGTTTAAGCCCGTGAAAATTATGCATCGGGTCAGACGTCGCCTGACAGCACTCTCCCTTTTTTAATATTTTTAGAGCTTTATGTAATGACAAAAAGGACTTCACTAATCAAAATTCTTTTTCATGATAACAATAATCATCATTTTCATAGTAATCACCAATCCCAATTATGAAAAGAAAGTTCCAATGTCATTATCTCCAGATAAAAGTTGAACCAAATGATCTTTTATTTTTTATTTTTTGTGATAGAGTTGTTGATTTAATAATGTAATAAAGTTGAGGTTTTTGATTACTTATTACATATTAATATTTTTATTTTATATAATTATACATTATACAATATAATTATTATGTTTTGTCAAATAAATAAAACAACTTTAGATGAGCTACAAGTCGAATTTCATAAATAATGTATAACTACTTGATCTTAACAGTCAAAATCAATAGACATTTGTGAAGTGAAGAACGTCTGCAGATTTTGACGGTTAAGATCAGGGGTTAAAAAATCGTTATCGGCCGATATTTTTCTCTCTCTTCCTCTTTTTTTTTTTTTTTAAAAAAAGGCCGATATCGGCTGATATATCGATCGATATTGTGAATATCGGCCTATACGATATGATATCGGACGATATAGTGCTTTCCAAAATCGATACATATCGGCCGATACGATATGTATCGGCCGATATTTCGACTCCTGGTTAAGATCATCTGTCTATGCATTAAATTTTAAGACAAAATTTGGTTAATGTGTACTCTTAATTCGAAAGGATAGATTTTTTTATATTATTTATCAAGAGGCGGGGGGGGAGGAATAACAAATGCTACAGCGGGCCAGGTTTCATTCGGTTTTTTATTTTTCGGGTTTCGATTTTTGGGTCAGGCTTCGTGGTTGGGTTGGGTTCTAAGGACACTTGGTCCAGGCCAAGCCGAATTTACTTTCCTTCTTAGGGCCAGGTTGGCATGGGTTGGGTCGTGGACCCCTCGATTCTACTAGGGGTGAAATTTGGATCGGGTTTCAATAAATCCAATACAACCTATGTCAAAAATTATTGAACCCTACCTGATTTGACCCGAATTGCTGACCCTAGTTACTCAATCCGACTCAAATTTTTGACTCGACTCAATCCGAGCATTATTTTATAACTTGGTGCACTCAGATCGGGTCGGGTTGCTTTCAAATTTCTCAACTCAACCAGACCTGAATTTCATGTGGGTTTATTTTTTGCCAATCCGACCTGACTCGAGATATACAAAAACATAATTCAAATCCATTAATTTCTCAGTTCAGATAACCCGATTCAAGTTTCAGCCCTAGATTCTACAATGACTACAAATTTTACTCTTGTTGGATCTACACGACGAACAAGTTTTTGTAGATTGGTCCCTGGGTCCAATATATGATGCTGAATTAATACAAGTAGAAGATCTAGTGGAGATTGAGTCTCCTGTAGTAAAGATCTTATCTACTATTCAAATCTGGTCGATGGTGTTCTTGATGTAAAAATTGAGGAACATCAGCAAGAAAATTTTGTGAGTGGTATGCCTCTTCTTTTGGATGTTGTTTATGACCCAAGCACAAAATGTAAATGCAGGCTTATTAGAATAGGGTTGAATAAATTGAAATTCAGGTCGTGTTAGGTGGGCCTTCTAACAAAAAAATTTAGGCCGGACTGGCTCAGGTTAGGTCAGAGATAAAAAATATTATTTTCTATAGCGAATCCAATTTCACACATTTCTGCCCATACTTTAATAATGACATTTGAGAGGAATTAATGATAAATCAAGCCAGAATTATGCATATTCTTGATGTTTGAAATATGAAATTCCTACTGCAATTTGTGATAGTCCAAACAATCATGGATCTTGACAGATCTTCATTTGATTGACCTATATAAGGTCCAAAGAATCATGATTTGATTGTGTTAAAGTTCCGATTGACAATGAGAGGGCCATGTAGTGTCTAGATGTTCACTATGATGGATGTCATGTGTGGGTGGATGTATGTAGGCGGGTTCGAGGCACTATGTGTGGGCAGGCTAACATGGAGGTGATCATTAGGCTCACATCAGAAACGGATTCGTCCAACGTGTGGTTCATAAGTAGATACTTACACTTTATTGTATGGAGGCATTTTTCGGAGGAAAACTTGGGAAAACCGTACACTAGTATGGGTTGGGAAAGCGGACAATATCCATACAAGTGAGAAGTGAGTTGTTACAAATTAGTATCAGAGTCTAGGATGACTCTAGTTTCTAGATTGAGGGATTATGATGGACATTATGTGTGGGCAGGTGTGAGGCACTGGTAGACTACAACACTAGCAGACTATCATGGTAGGTGATCATTAGTTTGACAAAACCTAGTTTGTTATGAATTTGATGTATTAGGAAAAAAAAAACATGCCTCAAATTTGACCTAAACATCCAAACTTGAGCTATAAATTCAACGAATTTGAACTATAAATTATGAAAGGTAATTTCCTTTAATAATTTTGTATATTAAATAATTTTATATACAATAGAATAACACAGAAATTCTATTTTAGACCCAAAGGCCTGAGCTAGAATAAACTTAAATATACATTCTGGACTTGAAATCGGGCTCAAGTCCTACAAATATAATTTAGATTAAGCTTGAGTTTGACTAATTTAGATTCTTGAGTTTGACTAATTTAGATTGACATGGGCTCAGGTCTCGGGCTCGAACACTTAATTACAATTTGGACACAAGCATGGGTATCTAATATCTGACTTAGCACGTCAGAAGGTGCAGCCTATCACTTATCATGGAACATGTTTCCAATATTCTAATACCTAAGCATCTAACCTTTCCTAAACAACTATTATCTTTTAATTGTCTTTGTCAAAGATTATGAATGCATATTTTGCTCTTAATAAATAACTAGAAAAGCAAATTTTTTCCATTATCATGTTAACAATTAGATATTGGTTCAAACTTCAAACATCAAGAGTGGGCATAATTTTTAGCCTAATTTGTCGTTAATACCTCACAAATATCACACTTACTATATACTATTGTTGTAAGTAAGAGAAGCAATGGGTATTATTGGGTTTGGGTTGGATTGATTATAGGAAATAACAATTTTTCGCTTGATCCGACCTAACACGACTCAAATTTTAATTTATTCAACAGACTCTATCCATGACTCAGATTTCTATGAAATTAAAAATAGAAAGTGAGATAGAAATGTTTTTTAATAGAAAATAAAGGATAAAAGATTTCTCGTTCATGCGGGGTCATTGGCCTATGGTAAATGGAGGCTACTGTGTAAGATTTTTGAACTTAAAAGTGTAATAAAGCGCTTAAATAGGTTTTTAGTTCAGGTCAGGTGAGTCGGGTTCAAGACCCTCTACCTAATGCTTTAATTTAATGTCAGGTCGTGTTGAGTTAATTTTTTTTTTTTTTTTTAATATACACATAATCTAAACTTAAATTTTTTGAGTTGAGTTGATAAATTTGGTTAGAAATGGCCACCCCAAGAGAGTTATTCTAATTGACGAGGCATCAAATGGACTTGGTTTAATTTTTCTTGATAAGGCATCTTTTATTGTTGGGTACTTCGTTACAATTGGATGAATTAATCCCAGCACTCCAAAATTAAATAAAGAAAAAAGCTCATTTCAATATCTACACCTCCATTTTCTCATTTTTCTCTTAAAAGTTGGGATAATTTATGTGAGATTGTTCTTTAAGATATGTATCCTATGTTAGGATTGGGTTTCCAGTCCAAAAGACTAGCTTGATAGGTGAAGTCATTCAGTCTCTTATAAGCCCTTAGATTTCTCCCTCACAACTGATGTAGGATACTCATTCGCACCCCAACAATCCACCTCTCGAACGAGGCTCTCCGGAGGATAGAATGCCACCAAACATCCTATTCGGCTAGGAGATTCTTTAGTCCACATATTGTAACTTGAAGAACCTGGCTCTGATATCATTGTTAAGACTGAGTTTCTAGCCCAAGAAACTAACCTCATAAGTAGAGTGACTCAGTTTCTTATAAGTGTTTAGATTTTCTCATCACAACTAATGTAGAACTCTTATACGTATGCCAACACCCTCCATAGCATAGCCCACTGATAACTCGTTAGATACTTACAAAATGTGCCACGTTAATGGTTTGATCAACTACTAGAATCATTTTCCTTGACAAATCTCGATAAAATATCATTTAAGAATCAAGAATCCTGAAAAAACAAAACAGATCATATAGATTGCAACAATAAAAAAGATGAATTCCGGTGGAGAATGACTCTGTTGAAATCTTGTCCAATAAGATTAGTAAGATGCTCACTCACATAGTTAGTCGCACGGTGTTAATGTATGCACTTACGCGTGGAGTTCAGTAAAATGAATGATGGTGAGTTCGTTGGAATAGTCTTTTCTTGAACATGACTCATAAAAAATTACCTTGGCCGGATTGATGAAACCATTTTTTAAAACTCTCAAAAGTTAATCTAGTTTTAGAGTCTTTAAAAATATAGTTTGATCAATTTAATTAAGGTGATTTTTAGTAGGCCACATATTCATAGAAAGGGTATTCCAATAAGCTCGTCACCATCCCATTTAGTGGGTCCCATATATTTAAGTATATACACGATAATACTGTACAACTCAATGTATAGAGGTAATATAGACTCTTCCCACTTAAAACCATATAATACAGGCTAAGAAAACTTAAATTATTCTTTGAATTTAAAGCAGTAGAAGAAAGGGAAAGATATTCCTTTCCTGTATACTTTCTAATATTGGTTCAAACTTCAAACCCTAGAATCGATATGACACTAGTGGCATTTAAAGTATAAAATAAACGACCATTAGGATCCTCAAAAGACTTGAATTGCTACTGCTTGCTCCTCAGCTTTCATGTCCCTTTCATGAAATTAGTGTTGGTGCCACTTGATACATACAAACATTTCTTAAATCCCCTCCTTTGAAGAATGGAATCCATATCAAGTCCAGACAAGAGATGGGTCAAGTGAAAGCCTTCTTATAATAACATACACAAGCAAACAAACGAACATTAGAAGCATGGATTGGAGAAAAAAAGAACACCCAACTATACATCTTCCTAGCATCATTTTTATAGAATGATCACCTGAACCATGGTGTGCATCATATTATCTTGTTTAAGTAGCATGCGACTCACTAAATGAGAGTGATGATGGATTTATTAGAAATAATTTTTTTTTCTTTTTATATGATCAAATCATGTTTTTAAAGATATAGAATTTATAGTTTAAATAACATGACTTGCAGAATACTTGGGAAGATATATTAAATTCTCAATCCAAGGAAGAATGAACAAACCCATTAGGATTTCGACTTCTTTAAGATGAGAATAAACATATTCTCATGAGCATGTCAAAGGTCTTGTACAGGTCACTTAAAACTTTTCATGTAAATTTACACTAAATCATGTTTAATACATGATGTATCCTTCTAAACATACATCCATGACTATGAAATTTGACATTTGGGTCATTATCACTAGTGAGATTGTTGAACATTAAGACCCTATTTCTATGTTTGGTTCTAATAGTATACTTCAATAATCACCATATGGTTTCACTTACACTGTATAAGGAGAACTTCTAATCATCTTTTCTTCTCTTGGAAAAAAAAATGTTTTTCTCCTTTCTCTTAGAAGATGAGAAGATTCTTTATTTGTAGGCTTCACTTTCTCCTGAAGAATGAATCCAAATGATAGAAGTTGGACTTGCGAGAATACAGAAGAGCCTTAGGGTAATCCATCACAGATACGACGGAGGACGGAGGACGGAGTAGTAGTTACATTGAGGGATCCCATATTTTTATATTGCGAATTCTTGAATATCGGGAAACCATCAGAGCACTCAAGAATTTAAAATTGGTTTCGCCGGTGATTGATTTGATTGGTAAAATTAGAAAATTAACTTGATGGATTAGGTAATTAAACATTGGATTTGTATAGATTTCTTTAGTGGGTTTGGCTTGGTTGGATCCACAACATCACATGCACACGTGCATGATTATATCCCATTGGTCTGATTTTGAATAGATTATTCTTAAGTGCATACTAATTGGGTGTAATTAGCATGAGGGCACCAATTACAGCTCACATTTAAAGCTTTTCAAGGGTTTCCAAGGTATGATTGTGTTGGCTAGTGTCTCTCTCTTGGAGCCCACATCTATATGTTCTAACACTATTACTTTAGCATCCATTTTAGCTTGGCAGTGTTGGTATGAGAGAGTGAATGAATGTGTGTACATGCACTTGCGCACTTACTTAGGTGATCAACAAAACAAAATCAAACAAGAATCATTTTCCAGAATCCATTTCTCAGATATGAAACAACAGATAGATCAATTACCAAGAGGCCTAACATGAAATTCAACAGAATTTTTAGCCATCACCATACAAAATGTGTCCATAATTGTTCTAGTGACATAGGCAGTGACTCATGTCCCAAAAGCTTTACCTTCATTTCTTTTTCCCCCCTCTCATACTTCCATCCCACCACACGTGTGAATTCGCGTAAACCTATATAGCGACCGAGGGGCGCAATGTGTCTCCGTGGGAGAGGATTGTGTTTGCTTCTTTCTCAATGATGGTTGATAACACAGGAAGTAGCCCTGATTCCGAAGGCCGTAACTACAAGGCCACAGGTAGTACTTCAGGCGACGGGGGCATCAAGGAGCAAGATCGCCTATTGCCGATAGCCAACGTGGGACGGATCATGAAGCAGATCTTACCACCCAATGCCAAAATCTCCAAAGAAGCCAAGGAAACCATGCAGGAATGTGTGTCTGAGTTCATTAGCTTTGTGACCGTCGAAGCGTCCGACAAGTGTCGCCGAGAGAAGCGCAAGACCGTCAATGGAGATGACGTTTGTTGGGCCCTCGGAACACTGGGCTTTGATGATTATGCGGCACCACTCAAGAGGTATTTGCACAAGTACAGAGAATTAGATGGAGAGAGAGCTAACACTGGAGAGCAAAATAAAGCTAGTAATGCATTGTTGAAGATGAATCATAATCCATCTTTGGAGTGAGCAGGAGAGAAAGTAACCTTTTAGGTCACAGTCCTTCATACTTGAATGTGATTGATAGGAAGGATCCTACCTATCTCAAGGCCATTTTAGGTTACAACTTGTATACTATCTAATTAATCTTTTGATGATGATAATGGTGATAACGATTTTCAAAGTGGCTGTGATTTAAAAGAGGGGAGAGAGCAATTTTTTTTCTAATTTATGATTGTTTCAACTTAGATTTGGGGATTATTGTGCACTAATCCTAATATCTTCTTAAATTATCTTCTGTTATGCAATAGTAAGGTATAAGAACTTCTATTTTGACTAATTACTCACCCTTTCTTGTATTTTCTAGCAAACTTTAAAATTATGAGCTCATTTTAGTTATTTTTAGATATACATTAAAGATGTTAAAGGATTGGATTCTTTGACTGATGGTTATTTGCTTACTGCAATCACAAAGGGTTGTTTTTCATCTAGATGAAGTGTGTTCAAAGGAAATTGTATATTAGATCGTATGAAAGCAAAAGTTAAAAAGTCGACCTCAGATAGATGCGGGCTCTAGTGGTTCTGATGATGGAATATGATGCCTCTCAAATAAAAGTTGGGGTCCTCAGGAATCCTATAAGAAATTTAATTTCATTTACATTACTCATTAGTCCTGGTTTATTTTCCTCCATTTTGATCAAATTCACCTGCTCCATTTGCATTATTTAAAAGTGTCTTCAATTCTTTACCTTATCTGTGGTTTTCAATCTTTCCACTGCCCTTCTCCTACTCAAGAGTAGTTAAGTATCACTCTTCACATAGAGACAAATAACCCAGTTCAAATGCCTAGGGTTAAGTCAAAGTACACTGTAGCAGCTGCACAAGGATCTGGAGTTGGATTTTTCTTGAACCCTAGATTGGGTCGAAATTTCATGGTTTCCTGTGAAAGAGACCATCAATATACTGAAAAAAGGACACTTGGGTTTCCTTCCTACAAGCGAGGACGACTCAGTATTTAGCTCTATAATTTCTTGTCTTGAACAAACCAAGGATGCCATGAAGATTAAGAACTAGTCTTTGCAATTTTTATGGGTCAGGGTTCAGTTTGTCTGTAATAAAATAAGTCACTGTCTTGGGGGACCATTTTAAAGTCTAGCATTTGATTTGAGGATTAGAGGAAGGCTTGTCTCTAATGGAAAAAAACTTCCCGTGGGTATGAGAGCTACATTATTTCTTACACCATGGATGTGAGAATCGACACCTGTAAGATCGTTGGCATCGCACGATTTGTCGGCAGGTGTCACTTTGGGAGTGATGAATGATTTTTAAAATAAAGAATAATCTTGTGCACTGGCTTGATGTATCTTGGCTGCTTGTGGTGTTATGCGGCAAGACCTTGCTTTCACATTGCTCATGTTAAAATATATTAGAGTTTATATTTAATTAAGACTTTAAGTTCGTATTAATCACTTATTAAGAGATATGTTTGATTAAGGATTAGATTAGAGTTTGATTGAAATGGGCCTAAGGTCAGTTAGAGACTATATATATAGTTTGGAGTTTGTGATTTCTAACATAGGATCGAGAGCAAACGATCCTAGTATTTCTTCCAAGCTTTGTCATTGATGATAGCACCTTAAGTGATACGCCCAATTTCTAATTGTGGCATCTAGTGTGTTGTCATTTAGACTGACTATAAGAACTCCGGCTGTCATGAAATTTAGTGAAGTAAATAATTAAGAACAAAAACTAAAAAAAAAAAATCTCAAGTGGGACTTGGCTTTTAGGTGAATTTGCAGTAGAAGATTCTCAACTTCCAAGTTTTAATAATGTAGAATCTGTATGTCATACTAGGAGGAGACTTGCTTCAAGAACATGGGCCTAGATGGAGGAAATTTAACCATTTCAGGCCCCTCTAATACTAAATATGCTGCTTGAAGAGATTCAAAATTACAAGAAAGTATTTGTTACTAGTGTTCATCTATTTTCTTTTGTATCTTTTAAGCTGAAACCAAGTTAAGCCCCAAATAAGAAAGCACCCACATGACCCTCCACAACAAAATTCAATCAAGAACGTCAAACCACCAAATAAAACCTTGTACTAGAATTTTTATAAAAGAAAAGGAAATAAGAATTAAGGTTCAGATTCAGATTTTCAAACCAATAGGATACAGAATAAAGAAGCCTGAAATAACCTGTTCAATTCTTCAATCGATACAGTGGTGACTCACTCAAGTCCGTTAACCTAAAAGAATCACCATGTATTTAATACTTTGATTCCTAAAGTGATAACAATTGAAAATCTTTATTCCTTAAGCATTTAGTTCTTCTCTCTGATTTTTGCATCTCAACCAACCAAACCATATCTTCCAAACTCTCCAAATTTTAAAATGTGTCATCCTCATTGTGGAAAGTAACTCCCAATGACTCATGTTACCAAAATTCTGAGATTTATAAACTCATATATCTTTATATTGGTTAAAACAAGCACGTAAAGTGCTAGGACTGGGCTTCCAGTGAAAAAAACTAGTTTGATAGGTGGGGAAACCAAATCCCATATAAGTCCTTAGTTTCCCCCCTCATAGTCGACGTGGGACTCTCATTCGCACCCCAACAATCTCCCCCCTCGAATGAGGCTTTTTGGCGAATAGAACGTCGCTAACCATCCCATTCGGCTAGAGGATCCCTGAGCCCACATGCTGTGGCTTGGGGACTTATCTCTGATATCACTGTTAGGACTGGGCTTCCAGTCCAAAAGATTAGCCTGATAGGTGGAGTGACCCAGTTCCATATAAGTCCTTAGTTTTCTCCCTCACAACTGATGTGGGACTCTCGTTCACACCCCAACATAGAAAGTGGCGTGAGAAATTTGATTAGGTCGTCACTTCTTCTTCTATTCTATCTATATACAAAGAGACAATTTAAGTGTTCATCAAATGAATCTTGACCATTTGTCATTGAACAATTGTGACTTGCTTCGTAGTTAACAAATAATTTCGTCTAAAGAAATATCTAAAATAGGAAATAGGTTTTAGATGGGATATGGTGAGTTGGAAGAATTTAGTTCACAAAAAATGAAAATTTTGTCTAAAAATAGCTAAAAAATAAGAAAAGAGATTTTCAGAGGTGATTCCGTGAGTTAAAAGGATTTAGTTCAACTTTATTGTATTATTATCTAAAAATAGAGAAAACTCGTGAAAAAATTGTTTACAAAATAGAAAAGTAGATTTTTGTTTAAATTTGTGATACCCCATCCCTCCCTCTCTTGAAGTCCCACATCGGTGGGAGAGAAAGGAGGGAGTGGGTTTATTAGAAAGCCACCCATGTGTAACTTAGTGTGAGGCCTTTCAGCCCTGTGTGGGTAGTGGAAACAAAACCTTGAGGGGATAGGCCCCAGAGAGGACAATATCATGCTGTGTGTTGTGAGCTGCGTACTCTGATACCAGGTGAGGCCTTTTGGGCCAGGCCAGGTGGGCCTGGGCCCAAATGTAAAACCGTGTGGGTTCGAGCTTGTGTGCGAGGCCCAAAGCGAACAATATCACACTGAGTCAAGCCCTAAGTCCTGTGTGTTCAGGTCGGGTCGGGTCGTTACAAAATTTGGTGATTTCAAATTGAAATTCATTTATATTAGTATCTAAAAGTAGTAATTTTTGTAAAAGATATGTGAGTTAAAGAAATATTATTCACTATAAATTTCTGACTAATTTCACTTGTGTGTCCATTGAATGAATCTTGAATGATTGCAATCTACTTCCATATTGGCAACCAAAAAGGAAAAAATAGTCTAAAAATAGCTAAAAATAGGAAAAGAAATTCTAACATGGGATTTGGAGTGAAAGATTTAGTTCAACTTTATTATATTATTATTTAAAAATAGAGAAAAATTGTGAAAAATTAACGAAAAAATAGAAAAGGAGATTTTATAATAAAATTTAGTGAGTTTGAAGAATACGATTGATAATTTTTTATATCAGTATCTAAAATAAAAAGTTTTTTATGTGATTCATTCTAGAAGATTAGCCTTTAAAAATCATTTCAGGTCCAATATTGGATCAATGTCCACTTCTAGAAGTCGATAAGTTAAAAGTTCAACTCAAAGTGAGTTTGAGATGAATGATTTAGGTCTTGAGAAGAAAATCTTCAATACGGAGATTGAAAGAGAGAGAAAAATGGGCAAGTTGTATTTATATCAAAAGAAGTATATTGAGAAAGCTCTAAGCACTTTGGTATCTGTGTTTGGTATCAGTACATACAAGAAGTGATTTGAGATGATGGTACCTCTCTTTGAAGAAGATTTAGATCAAAGACAATGCTACATACACGATTACAAAGCCAGTTCTTATTGAGAAGTTCAAGCGCTGCTTGGAATTTATCAATGTTTGGCTGAAGCATTAAACATCCAAAGAGTGTATGGAGAAAGGGTTGATGAGCAGCATTAGAAGGTTAAACAGATGGAGACGTTAAAGTTGGAACCAAACAACCAAAGAAAGCCCACATGTAAAATTAGGGATTTATCAACATGTAAGAGACAACCAAAGAAAGCCCACATGAATATACGACATCCATAGTTTAGTTTAGTAAGCCCCTCTCCACCCCTTTTGCATTAAAAAAGAAGAAAAAAAATCTACATTCTCCACAGTTTATTTATTTGAAGACAGTGTTCCTATAATTTTCCTAAAACAAACCCAATCTTACTTACTCGCTTGTTGCTTAGGGCTGGCTCATTTTACAATTCTTCTACAGTTCGTAAGTCATACCAACCTTTAATAAACGTTCACGAGGGATCTCAAACACTTCATTTCTCTGTCTCAGATTCCTCCTCAAAATATTATAACCATAGTCTATCAACAATTTCTTTCCAAAACTAGACTTTTTTGAAGCCACCACTTCATTCTCTCCCAACAGATGAACCACTCCCACCTTGTATTGTCTCTCCAACCACTCTGTCTCCTCCTCTGTTAACTCTTTCCTCTTCTTCTCATTCTCCTCTGTACCCTCTCCTCCTCCCTCATCCGCTACAATTCCATTTTCCGATGCATCGACACCGTTCTCCACTGCATTCCCACCATTGCACATTTCTGCCTGCAACCATATTTCTTCTCTCATGAATTCCTTCAGTCTTTCCACCAATTTAGCCTCAAACGAGTCATGCTCGTTGTGGATGTCCGTGTAGCCGTACCTCACAGCACAGCGGAAGACGGACAGCTCACGTGGATTGACCCTGCGGAAGAGGAAGCGCTCTTCGGGAGGCACCTTGCTGATGGGAAGCGATTTGATGGAGACGAAGACGAGGACAGAATGCAGGGATGGGATATTCGCAACGTAGTGCTTGAATATGGGTGGAATGCCTTGGACCAGTTCTGAGTAGAAGAATGCGATTCCGGGCAGTCGATGGAAGTGAGGATCTGAACTGATCTCCTTCAACTTGTCTAGAGAGACCTTGTTGTCTAACTCGTAGTTGTACCTCTTTCTGTATACATAGTTCCATACGTACATGATTGTCATGAGGAACACTGCAAATGCCAATGGAAGGTAACCTCCCTCGTCGAATTTGTACAGAACGGAGCTCAGATAAAGAAGCTCAACCGAAATGATTATGACTGCATAAGCCGTTACAAAGAGGATATTGGTTTTCCAAATCATCACCATTATCAGCACCAGCAACGCAGATGTTAGTGTCATGACAAACACAACTGCAATCCCTGCATCAAATCAAACTGAACAGTTTAATTTGATGTTAAAGACATAAAAAATTGGGACTCCATCAAATCAAATAGAACTTTGAGAGATTCAGAAAATAAAAATAGATAAATTAATACCATATGCATTGCCAATCTTTTGTGTGGTTCTGAATCCAGCAGTGACGCCGACGCATGCCAACATGAGCAGGTAGTTGATTTCAGGTATGTAGACTTGTCCCTCATACTTGGCCGATGTGTGAACGATCTTGACACGCGGGAAGCAACCGAGCGATAGAGACTGTTGGATGATGGAGAAGGTCCCAGAGATCATAGCTTGACTAGCAATGATCGCAGCCATTACAGCCACCACGAACATAGGCCAGTATAAAGGGCCTGCCACCATAATTAAAAATCATGTCAATGGCTTAAACTTGATTAATTGGATATGGATTTTCTTTTTTTCTTTTCAATTAGTTCAAAATTTTCAGTAATGAATTCTCTAGTAGGGCTTAAACCTGACCCACAACCATAAAACAAGTCTAAGCCCCAATCAACATCTATCTCTGTTAAGACTGGAAGTCCAACAAGTCAGAATTCAACTGTAATCTGTTATATATCCATTAAACTATAAGATGAACAAGCAGGTTTATTAATTATACCTGGTATGGACTTGTAGAATGTGTCTGCAACATCTAAGTTATGTTTGCGAAGATACGAAGCTTGGCCTGTGTATGCTAAGATGAGGGAAGGAAATGTCACACAACACATGCTTATCTGTATCGATCGAACTGTGAAGTGCCCAACATCGGCAAACATCGCTTCCGTCCCTAATGAATCAAACATTTATACAATAAATACAAGAACAAAGAATGTAAACAGGTCGACTTTGCGTCAGGCCTGCAGTCTTCCATACTCTGTTATCTTTTGAGGTAATTGGGCCAATATTTGATGAGAACCATATGTTTCATTTTGGGTTTCGGATCTCCAAATAATCGGCGAAGCCACAAACTTAAACTGGTTGGATGTTCTAATCACAATTTATCTGTTTCAGGTTAGAAGCTTTGAATTATGAAATTATATAAGGTCCATTTACATGTGGAAGATTGTAGGAAGTGTCAGACCTGTAGTGGCGAGGACAACGCCGCCGAGAGAAACCCATGCATCTTTCTTGTTCCTTCTGAAATAGTCAATGATGTATTTTGGGTTGATGGCCTTGATTACAGTAGGGTCGAATTTGACAAAATTGAAGAGGCCGATGCCACCGATGAACATGAACCAAATGGTGATGATTGGGGCAAAGGTGTAGCCTACTTTGTCAGTTCCAAATCTTTGAACCATGAAGAGACAGATCAGAATGCAAATCGAGACGAGAACGATCCTTCCTACAACATTAAAAACACCATCATCATCATGATCTCATAATCGAGTTGATAAATGACCAGACCTGCCCTAAACCGTTTAAATAGATGACACAATCCAACCCGAACATGTTTATGAATGAATAGACCCAAGCCAAATCTAATTATGAATGAGTAGATCTGACTGACCTGCTATTGTCACATTTTATATGAAACAGATCAAACCATATGAGAATCTACACTCATTTTAGGAGCAGTGTTGGTGTTTATCTCGCTAGAGAAGTCTCGTCAGTCAGTTAAATGGGTAAAACCCTCTTGAACCAAACCTGAAATAGACCCGAATTGACTTACACTATTTAACAAGACTTGAAATAGATCCGTTGCCCAGTCTAGATCTAATGGTGCCTACTTTGGCCTATGAAGATGAGTAGATTGGAAAGTTCTTTAGTGGTGTTACTAGGGTGTGCACCAGGGTATTACCTGTTGGTTGAAAGAACAAACCTAGGCCAAGCCCACGAGCTATATGCATCAGCCCATATAAAGCACAAAGCAGCCGGGCCATTAAATAACGAGGCTGTGCCTGAATGAGCTTTGGTCCAGCCCATTTGTTGGGTCACTGATATGAACGAGTTCGGCCAAAGATGACACTTTGGGATTGGCCACTGATAAAATAAATTAGTTTAGTTATCAATTAAAAGGTGCCTCTCATTTTTTATGTTAATTGAAGATATCTCTATTTATTGTTGAAGAGATTTTTATTTTATATAATTAAATATGGTTGAAATTCAACCATTGTAAATACAAATAACTGTAATAAATAATAATTGAAGAATATATTTATCGTATGAAAAAAAAAAATTTAACATGAGACGAGGGGATGAAAGTTACCTTCGGTCATTTTATCTGTAGCTTCTTTAATTCCACTAACGGCCGACAGAACTATCCAAAAGTTAAAAATAAAAATCCGTCATATAAAGACAAGAAGATCATAAATTGTATATTTTTTAACTGCAATGAATTTTTTTTATCTATGAATGGAAAGGAAAATGATGAGAACACATGTTTTTTTTATTATTAATGAGATATTTGTCAATTTTTTTAAGGAAATTAATTTTTTAAAGAAGGTTTATTTTTGGGTGTAATGCATATATCGATATGTGGTATGGCTAGTTTATCAAAAAAAAATATTTTCATAAAAAATGAATGAGATGTTATTTCATTAAAGTGAGTAAAATCCTCATTTTTTTTCTCATTAAATTTTCCTCTCTTTCTATGAAAATTTGATATCTTTAGAAGAAGATGAAAAGGTCTTATGTTCTGTTCTTAATAAAAAGCTCTTGTTATATAAAAAAGAGAAAATACTCTAATTTTTTTTACTCTAATTCTTTAAAAGTAGCAGCTTCATGGTTCAAGATCAACCACTTAGTTTACTTTATGACCCATTCATGAGATACTTAAGGTCTTCTTAGACAACAGGTTCGAATTTTTATATTCATTTAGTATGATAGATGGGCCTATAACTATATGAATTGACATGTAAATAGGACTTTCATGCAAATTAACATCATATGATAAAATATATGGACTTCTTTTGTACATCACAATATTTTTTTAATTTTTTTAGATATTTGTGAGCGTAAAGAGGTAATTAAATGACTTCTTTTTGACATTCAATGAGTAAAAATATACACTGATATGATACGTTTGAATATAAGATAAGAAATTCCCATTAAATGCAACTTAGTTTTGTCCTTTTGAGCAAGGCAAGTCAAGCCCAAATCTCATCCAATTGCAATGAACAATTTGGATTCAACTACAAATTTGATTAATCATGTCACTTGATTTAAAAGTTAAAGTCATTCAAATAAACTCTTATTTAATTTTTTAAAAACTATACACTAACACCACAATAATAAAATTATAGAGCCAACAACAACAAGTCAACAATAATAATAATACCTGAGATGCAAGGTGTGAGTACTCCATCACCAATGACCATCGAGGTACCAAGCATTGTAACCAATAATAGAAAATATTTTGCAAATTGGCTGCCCTCTAATTTAGATTTCAGCTTTGAAGCTCGTCGCAATCGGTTGCTTGGCAATTCCAACTTATAATTTGACACCTCTCTGTCTTCTGCTTGTTGGCTTGGCAACAATCCCACCTTTGCATACCGGCATATCAGAGAATATAAAGCGAATGTTCCACCTGCAAAGTACATTCATTTTCAACATTCTCTGCTCATTCTCATAATCATCATCAACATTTCCTTAATTACAATTCAACTTCTTATTTTCTTGAGATTAAATATGTATCCATTAATCTGAAAAAACTACTTACCTTCACCGTTATCATTGGCGCGTAAGACAATGAAGACGTACTTAATCAAGGGGATTAAGGTAATAGTGTAGAAGATTAAGGAAAGGACGCCTAAGATATCATCATTGTGGTTGATGCCGTTGGTGAAGGTGCTTGCATACACATACAATGGAGATGTGCCAATGTCACCGTATACAATTCCAATGCTTTGGAAGGCAAGTTGTAGAATGATCATCCAATCAATTTCCTGCAATATTTCAATATTCTTCATTAATTAAGTCATTTTATTAAAAAATTAAGTACATAATTAAATATATAATTTGTAATATAGTTGAATAGAAAAGTAAAACTCAAAAATTCAATCTGGAATTGGTATGATTTTAGATTTAATGATAATGACATTCTAAGATTTGACTTCTCAGCTTTTGGGTGATTGGATTGATCTCATTTCTTATTTATTTTTTAAATTATTATGATAATACAGACAGATCCATTGAACCGGATCTTGAAGGCTTTTTTTTATTATTATTATTATTTTCTCTAATCTTTGCTTTGTAGTCATCTGAGGAGGGCTTAATTGGGGCTTATTGACCAGATGATTATAATATTAAAACATAGTGCGCTTCCCAACGTATGCTTCACGCAGATTTAGAATTGATTTACATTATTAAGGACATTTAATTAATCAACAAATTTGACTAAACTAAGCACTAAAAAGAATACTATGGTGGTCAGGTGATATCCAGCCCTTTGGACTACCAATTCAGGTGGCCATCCCATGGTAAAAAATGGTGGCACCAAGTCTTCATACTAGACACATATCAGAAATTGAAAATAAATAATAAAATTTAGTAAAATTGATTCTTTTCATTTAAATGAAATGTTTATGTTTATACTTTAAATTCAATTGACTTCTTTTCCTCTATTCGATAATTATTACTATTAAACACATAATGCAAAATATATTTCCCTAAAGAGGAAGGATAATTTATTTCTCTTTTTTTTCTCTTCATACCTTTTTTACATGTAATTTTCAAATAAAATATATGAAAATCTAAAAGAATTTACTATAAAAATCCCCTTAAAAGTATATGCAATTCAAAATTTCCAAAAACATAGATGGCCCAACTAAGTTGGTCATTCATAAAAGGGAATTCATTAGTATACCAGTACTTTTTATTAAGATGGGGCACTAAAGATCATTTTGTTCTTAAATTTATCATGATAAATTAGTGATATTTTTATTTTATCCTTTTATTTTTTCCATTTTTTTGACGAAGGACCATAATTAGCAATTTGGTGTATGGAAAAGTATGGAATAGAAATAGTTCATATATAATTCAATTTTTTCCTAAAAAATATAATTAAAAAATTACCTATAAAAAATAGATACATCAAAAAGTAAAAAATGAATACGTACAAAATATAATACATCCCAGTTGAATGTTTCGGTGACCTAAATTTGGTTAGAGTATTATATAAATTTAACACATTTATATGTTTTATGTAATTTTTATAAGATATTTTAAAAGAAAAAAGAGTTAAAACTATGTTTTTATCAAACTTTTAGGGTAAAAAGAGTTAAATAATTTGTGAAATTTACATTACAATCATAATATATGTATTATATATTATCACTTATATTTGGCAAATATACGAAGCAAATAACTTTTAAAAAATACATATAATACAAATATAATACGGGTATTAGATGAAAAAGTACTAACCATGAAGGACAAAATAGTTCCAATATCCTTTCTTAAAAAATAATTCTGTCTGATGTGTCAATTAATCTCATGTAAACTGTAAAGTGCATTCTACAAATTATAAATAAATTGGCGATTTGCCTAAAAAATTGCCTACTCCTTTGGAGTATCATACTCATTGCACGTTCTGACTTTTTAGGAATTGATGTACACGCGTCTAAATCCAAAATTAGTTGACGTAAGTCATATTAAATGCTATTAAGGAAACAGAATCATGCCACTAAAAGAAGGAAAAAGATGGCATCACGGGCATCATTTTGAAGTGTAGAATACATGCATAGAGTTCAAAACTTTGACTCATATAGAAAAATTAATTCATATATTATAAATAATAATAGTAATTAATGAAAATAATAAAGAATTATTACAAAATGAGCGTTCTCTATAGAATTGAACTATAAGGTTGTTGCAATTTGAAAAAAAAATCATGTGGTCGTTTTCATTTGTGGGATTTAATTTGGATTTCAAATTAACTTCTATTTCAATTTCGAGTAACCACATGAGGAGTGACCCAGAAGGGTTTAAGCGTGAATTGAACTCATTACCTCTCTTCATGAGAGGAGTTTTTTGATTGTCATGCCAACTCTCTCTAAATTTAAACTGAAGTATAGTTGTGTGAACTTCTACACGACCAACACATTTGAGTTAGACCTCACGTAAAAACATCATTTGTAGAAACAGGTGACCGTTAACGTGTCGATACGCATCCGCCCACACCCATCTGTCACTCGTCCAGACCCATTTGGACCCTGATCGAAACACACGAATGTGTTGCAGCTGATACGTATCGACCTTGATTTCCTTAGTACATTGCTTTTGTATCGGCTACATTTTTTACAATTGAGTTAGACTATGTGCCTATTTTAAATCTTTGAGTAACAAATAAAAGTTCAAGCGTTTTACTAACCAAATCATCAAAAAAAATTTCAAAGCGTTTAGTTTCAAATCTTGTCTTACACTCTAGCTTGATAATATAAAGCAAAGTGATATTATTGTATTTTATCTCTTAAAAATAAATTATTGTATTACATTCTATTAGTAACATAAATAATACTCCCTCCGTCTCATTTGAAATATTTATATTTTTTAAGAAACTCAATATATAAGGTTAGCACTCCATATAATTTTATCAATTTTCAACACATTTTATACTACTCCAATATGAATGAGACAAATATTTTGGGACAATCTCAAAATCCACATAAGACAACTAAATTGGGATAGAAGGAGTACATCATATATAATAATTTATGAAATTCGAGTTGGTTCGATCTACAACACTATCAGTGCAACTCAATCAAATGATAATCGGATTCACTCTAATTCGAACCAAATTCTTAATATTAACTTAAAAACTACAAGAGAATATTTATGATTTTGTGTAGATTTTTGACATAATCGGTTTTGACATCTCTAATATACTACTTTTCTTGTGTAAGGAAGAATACATCTACCGAAGAAGATGAGATGTCAATACCAAGAACAAGGTGAAAATTAACAGTTTTTTTATTCAAAACATGTAACTGAAAGTTTAAATCAATATTTGGGAATCGATGTACCCCACGGATAATTTTTTACATTCTTTTATATCAAGAAAAAAGATCCACGAAAAGAACTTTGAAATTCACAACGCCATTCTTGTGTGCAGTTTTAAAGTCCAATCCAGCTATTTCAAATGAGTGATTTTACACACCGAAATAATTTTAAAATCAATATGCATTATTTTTTGAAAATAATAAATAAAATAATAGAATGACTATTTTTCAACTTCCAACTTCTAAGGTCCAAAGAAAAGAAGGAAGAAAGTTATTTTGTTGCTTGGCAAATGGAAGGAAGATTTAGGAAAGAGAAGAAGAGGAAGTGACCTTTGATCGGTGGCCGGCGGACGAGAATCCGGCGCCTTCAACGTCCCAAGAGTCATATCTTGTTAGCTTTCCTTTCGATAACTTCTTCATCTCCTTCTTCTTATCTTCCGATTCTACCTCGAAATCCATCTTTCTCTTCTCAATTCTCAATTCTCACTTCTCTCTCTCTTCTGTATTAAATGAAATAGAGTTGCATTTGGATGGTGTGTTGAGGCCTCTACTTATAAGCTACGATATTTTCTATTGATTTCCCTTTTCCTAACAGGACATATACACGTCCTTCCGTGTATGCACACTGGGCACCTATCTAAGTCGGTTCTACTTCTAACTCTTCTCCCCGTTCTGATCTTCAATCTGGATCAGTTATTCAGTTCCATTGATCTTATACACAAATTTTTCTTCTGATAGAGTTAATCATCACCATTCAGTCTAAACTAACCATTGCATTCACCAACTCAAATCGTTGCATTGAGTTAATAATTGAGTTAAAAGATTTTTGTGATTAAGTTTAATTTTAATAATATATTAAGTTATTGAAGAAAAATTATATTATCAAAAATAAGTTTCATTTAAGGAAATTTATTCATTTTATTTAAGTACATAAAGTCTTCAATCGGCAAGGAGCTCTATTTCAACTGTATATTTTATCTAGTTTAAATATTGTGGTTGTACATATTTAATGAAACTAATTTCTTTTAAATTTTTCAGAACAATATAGTTTTTATTTATTTTATAAGATCATTGAATCGCACCTCATACAGTGATTGTATATAATAAGATTGGTGAAATAGGAGGTCAGCTCATTCTGAGATACATGAGGGACTCTTTTGTAATTTCCATGAATGGCATTTAGGGCTGAAACTCGGGTCTGGTCAGGTCGGATTTTAATAAGCTCAATTCAACTCATGTCAAAATTTATTGAACCTGATCTGACCCTATTCGAATTGCTGACTCGAATTACTCAACACAACTTGACCTGAATTTCTGATTCAAGTCAACTTGAGTGTTGTTTTATAATTTGGTGTACGAGGGTTGGGTCGGGTTACATCGGATTGATTTTAAATTTATCAACTCAGGCCGACCCAAATTTCATGCATGTTTTAATTTTCCCAACCCAAATCGACCCGACACGTATAAATACATAATTCAAACTCACTAATTTCTCGGATCAGGTTAAAACCCAACCCAAGTTTCACCCCTAATGTGTGTGTATGTGAGAAAGGGTAAGAAATAGGTAGCTCTTGTTTCCCTGAATTTGCTATGTAAGAAAAGAATGAGAAGAGAAAAGGACTTTGAAAAAGAGTTCACCAGTTCACCTCTATCAGGGAAAGTAGGGTAAGTATGTTTTTTATTTACTATTTACTATTTAGGTTGAGAAAATGAAATTCATTTTGTTACGAGGATTGATTACTTCATTTCAGTATATAATTATCAAATCTCAAATATTTTAATAAGAAAGCCACTTAATGAGGTGTTTTTTAAATCATTCTTAATTTGGTAATCTGTTTTTTTAATACAAACCATTTTTATTAGAAGAAAAAAAAACACACTCACAAGTTTGAATTTACTTTTTTAAACCAGATATGAAGTTTTTCAGAATGCTCGTTTTAATTCCATTAAATCATTCTAATTATGAAAAATTGATTTTTAAAAATCAAATTATTTCTAAATTTATAATTTTTATACCTATTTTGTATATAAAGAAATCAACCTACTAATCGTGTTCTCCACTCTAAATCTATGTTATCCATTCCATAACTAAAAATGTATTACCTACTCTATTCTCCACTAAAAATGTATTACCTACTCTATTCTCCACTAAAAAAAGCATTCTCCACTTAAAAAATAAATCAATATAGAAAAATGAAACCATTCAAACTTTTGTTTGTTTTATATTAATATGATCATGTGAATAAAAAGAACATAATATATTTTTAATTAAAAAAATATTTATCTAAGTGTAGTAGTGAAAAAAGAAAGAAAAATCAATTTTTTTGTAGCAATTAGTACCACACAACACTACCTACATGGAGCATTCATGATACATTTGCATCATGGCCATGCTTCTTTTAAGTTCTTTGTTTAATTATTTTCAAATAGTAAATGTATATAAAAACAGTTTTAAGCATTGAATATAAAAATATAAAAAAGAAAAGTTAACTATAACAATTTTGTATTATAATTAAATTATCTTATTTATTAATTTATATCAAGTGATTAAAATTTAAATTTATATAAAATTCTTGAATTCTATTTATTTTAATTTCTAGTAGGTAACAACGATAGCATGTAAACATCCATTTTCAATATCAGTATCTACTTTAATGGAAAGAGTAGTATTCACATACATTATTTTGTACCTATTTTCATAGAAAGCATTTCTTTTCAGTAAAGTACAATTTTCATTTTTTTTTTATAGAAATTTTATTATATTCACCACATTAGTAATACTCATAGATGTAGGTTACATTTTTTAAATAGGGAAAATAATCAATCTAATTAATCTACAATTTCGAAAAGCTGACAATTAGAGAAATATTCATCTATGAAAAGTTGTTGGTGATGAATGAATCAGGTGAAGACCTTTTTTTAATATTTATATTTTAATATTAGTATCTTTATATGAAAATGATGGTCTTCAAATGAAATTCCGTTTTGCTAAAAAATGAAATATCTTTTCATTATAAATAAATAAAATTATTTATCTACAAGAACGAAAATTTCCTAAAAAATATCAAAATCTCCATTTGTCCATTTTAAAATTGTACCATCATGCTTGTCAATGAATCCATATTTATAAAAGAAATTGCACCTTTTTCTAAATTTGAAAATTGATTAGTGGATATACACTTTTATTTTTGGTGTACAAAAAATGAGTGAAATATCTATTTTGTTAAAATAAATCGGAAAAGGGAAAGAAGGGATATTATTTTTTTTGAAAAAAATAAATATTTTACTCATTTTTAATACACCAAAAAAAAAAGTTGGTGGTAATTTTATAATATTTGGAAAAAGAAAAAAAACTAAGCACCTTCGTAACGTTTCTTCCCATGCCGATCCTATCACGTGCATCGATTGAGGCCCAAGTCGTCGAATAAACTTCCTAACTGTATTCCGCGTTATCTCCGAGGGTTCTTTCTCTCACACATCATGCATTCTAACTTTTTTTCCTTTTATCTGAGGTCACGTGGTTCCCCTTCTACGAGTCCTAAACTCCTAATGGAAAGCAACACGCGTGGCCCTTCTTGACCGTACACGTGCCGGAAATCGGAAGTCGTTGGGGCTATTTTGTTCATGGACCAGAGTGTTTGTGAGTGGAAGCGACAGCTGAGTCACATAGTTAATAAATTAAAAGTCAATAATCACCCTGAGTTTATTCTTGTTACCGAATTAAAGAAATAATAATCGATACAAGAATTAAAAAAATAATTCTACTAAATATATAGCCACAGATTTATATTAACTATTAATTATATTTCTAAATTGAATAAATAATTTTTTTTCATAATCAGCATATTAAGAATTCATATCTTAATTTGATAAGATTAACATGTAAAAGAAAATCAATAATATTATTAAAAGCAAAGAAACAATTTAAATTACCCACGATCAAATTTTCATAATAAAATTGTTTTATTTTTTACATGTAGATGAGATTTTTTTTGAAGTGTTTAAATGAATTTTTATTCATTTTACGATTTTATTATTGTCTTGTTCTTTTTTCTTGTTTCATAAGTCTTCTGCTTATACACGGTATGTTCCACGGATATGGTATCTAATTCCTTTATTTGAAAGTGATAATTTCACATGCATCTACCAATTTAATTGCTCATTCAAACCAACGAACTTAATCTTGCTAATTGTAATTATTAATTTGCCCGTTATATAGACACCCGACTTTTCTTTCTCTACATCCGATTTTCATTTTTAGATGGCAAATTACCATTTTGCTCTTCAGTATTTTTTTGTCTAAACGAACAGACAGTCCATTTTGAGTTCGTTCGGACGATTAGAAAGGTCCGAACGAACGGTTTCATTTTACATAATCTTCCGAATGAATGAGCTGTAGAGAGGGATTTTCAAAAGAGTCCTTTTTTCTACCGATTTTTACAAATAAAGTATCAAAATTCATTTATTCTAAATTTTATGAACTCGCAGACTGATTTTAAGTGAAAAGGGTATAGTTTTGGATTTAAAAAATCGTACCCAAAGAATTAAGGAAAAATGGACTGTCTGTTTGTTCGGACGAAAAAAATGGAAGGGCAAAATTGTAATTTCATTCAAATTGAGTGTGTATAGAAAGAAAAATCGGGTATCTATATGACTGACCTATTAATTTTAAGTGTCTTGTTTGTCTAACAGAACGTATATGATTTTATCTTTTAGAATATAGCCAATTTTATTTCCAGTGAGATTGATCTCCACGTATATAATATGAATAAGTCTTTTATATTTAATATAAGTACAAAATATGTTAAAATTAAAATCTGAATCTAATTTTTATTATGATGTAAGATCACGTATTTATGGTCATCCAGTCACCTTCGTTTGCTGCAAAGTCTAAGGTTAAGGTAAATGGAAGAAGACAACTGTGAGACTGACTTCCAATCCTGCATCATCTCCTCTAAACAAGACTCTTGTAGTTAGTGCCTAGAGGTAACTAGTAATGACACGACCAGAAAGACATACTTGATCCTGATTATGATGCAAGGATTGGCCTCTTCCTGGAGAAGAAGCCAAGATGTCATCTTCCAAGGAAAGATAAGGTGATGAATGCCTTAAATACTTTAGACTATGAATGTCAACTGTGGAAGTTGACACGTAAATCCATAAAATTATCTATTTCATAATTTTATATTTAATTATTTGAAAATATCAATCAAGCCCATATCTATACAACCAACCAATTTATAACACTTGTCCAGGTTAGATTGGGTGGGAGTAGTTTTAACTTTTAAGTTAGGGTGGGATTAAGAGTGAATCTTTCTGACTTAGTTGGAAATTGAATTTGGTTAAAGATTCAACTATAAGATCGTATATTAGACCCAATTTACTTTCATCATGCTCGAATTATATGTATTATATATAATGTTTATCTAAGAATATTTGTTACGAGACTTTCATGAAAATTATAGTTTATGAGGTCCATACTAGATTTAGTGCACACACACCCACTCACTTACTATTTTATACCCAATTTAATACCAATTTGATTGTTAAAGCTCATTAATCTAACTTGATAAATTTCTACGATTAGATAAATATAAAATTTTAAAATCTTTAAAGACATGGCTTCTCTTATTCAATTATAATGAAATTTTATACCCACCATATACAAGTCAAAGCCTTTTGAATTCACCCATCTATGTGGGCCTAAATGGCACCAATTGTTGGTGATAGGTGAGTGTGAGGGATGAATTGATTCATTTGACCTACTATGGGCTCTACAATCTAAAGTTTACATCAAACTTCATGCAAACTCGTTTATGAGTGATCATTGTTACACACACATATATTGTTGCTATAATCCAAAGGTTGTACGTTCAACTCTCATGAACAATAGATAAGTAGTCTGCTCATGAAAGTACTTTGTCAACCCTAAATATAAAACTCAACTCTAAATATATATATATATATAGAATAGTGATCTCTTACAAACTAGTTGCACCCAAGTTCTGTGCAAATGACCCAATGGTCCAACTTGAGCCCACATAGATGGATGAGTTTGAAAGGCCTTACCTTGTATATATATTACTTGTAAAATTTCATCTTGATTCAATGGAAAAAGCATATTTTTTTAAGAATTTCAAAATTTCACTTCCTATACCTTCAAAATTTAACATTTATATTCAGATAACTTGAGAATGACAAGTGGATTTGTCGTCTACAAGTTGAATGTTTATGTCGAATTAGGTTCACTGATCCACTTTCTAAACCTTTGATAGATGGTTAATTTTGTGATGGACACCATGTGTAAGCGGGTGTATATGGGCGGATGCCAAGCAAACTACCATAGTGTGTGACTATTAGTCACAAATTAGAAATGGACTCGTCCAAAATGAGGTTCATAAGTAGGATACTAACACTTTATTGTATTGAGGCCTTTTCCAAAGAAAAACTTGGAGAAAATAAAACCGTGTGCCAGTATGAGCTGTAAAACAGACAATATTCATACAAGTGAAGAGTTTGTGATTACAAATTCATTCGAGCAAGATAATAGGAAGATTGTCGAGGCATATATTAATGGGTTCAATATCATGTGATCGAATAAAAATAATCCAATTTTGATATAGATAAATACTTATGATTAGGGCATGCAATAACCTAAGAGACAAAACATATGAATTTCTCATTGACAACTTCCATAATGATGTGCAAGTTTTAACTTCTACTAATCGTAGTCTAATGACAAAAGTTCACAAAGATGTCATGGCATGGTTGCAGAAACTGTTAATGGCATAAACAAACATCTAAATGTGGATGTGGTACAATATTTTTCAATGAGGCAGTAAACTCTTCTGTCTTTTCTTCTTGTATTCACCATTGCATCACCACAAGCCCGCCAGATTGTGTATAAAACGAGATCAACCCTTTGATTCCAACGTTCTCCTTCGTTATCAATTCCTTCAATTATTGTAATTTTTATTAAGATTTTATCTACACATTAGATAGCGATTACGACATTGAATGTGCAATAATTATGGTTTTTTAATGAAAAAAGAGTCTTGTGTTGACAATAATTGAGTTTATTCCAACAATGATTTGCCCCATGCCTAATCAGTCATACTTGACTCTAGCTACATAATCTAATATGTTGCTTTCTTTGATATCTTAATACCATGAGAAAAGTCTAGTTTAATTTTATTTTTTAATTTTTTCTTTTGGTTTTGATTGATGGGAGATGAAAAGAAAAATATTTATTCTTGGTAGGAAGGATATATACCACGCATCGAGAGAATATTCTGATGTTGAGACAAACATTCTATTAATTAATGTGAATTCATTGGTAGAAAAAAAGGGCATAAGCATGCCTTGTTTCGACACTAGAGTGGCCATTTTTGAATCAGACACTTGCATTGGGACATTTCTCATTGTTTTGAATTAGACACTTTTTTCTCTCTCTTACACTTGGTGCAAATTCATTCGAATCACAAGGTATTATCCATTTAGTAAAACGATAAACTTAGTATGGTTGGACCACTTTTTTTATATTAGATGGGTGTAGTTCAACTGATAATCTCTTGATGTAGTTCAACTGATAATCTCGCAGTTCAGGAAGCGGGAAGTGGCAGGTTTGAGCCCCCACAGCCTCATCTAGTGTGCTCTAAGAGTAGTGTGTATTACCCGTGAACGCTGGATTTCCTGTGGTTTCCCACATGTATATTCTATCTAGAATGAAACTTCTTTTAAATTCTTTTGAATTTTTTTTTAAAATGAGACGATGAGGATTTCAATTTTAGAATGAGAAACTGCATTTATTTTTCGTAGTCGAACTTCTTTCATTTAGGAAATTTTGTTGGGTATCTTCAATTCTTTCTTTTATTCTTTAAAAATATGAAAATGAGTTGAAGGAACAAGATAAAGGGGACTCTATTTGAAAGCTAAAGACTGGCATCATGCTGCAATGGGATCTAATTGATCAAACAAATTTGATCTCATCATCATGTCTGAAGACTATTATCAATTTACCAGGGCACCGACTCGGATAGCCAACCAGCACAGTAATATCTTAACCATTTGAAACCACCGTTATCAACTCAGTCTCATTGAGCCAAGTCAACTTGAAGATTTGATGAGTTTTGACTAAGAAAAGGCAAGACTCATTTAAATATATTAAAATAGTATTTTTCTTTAGAAATTAAAAATTATAAAATATGAAAATATGGAAAAACCTAAATAAATGGAAAAATCATGAAAATTTGATAAATCAATGAAAAAAAAGATTTTAATTTGAGAATGAAAAAAATGTAGAAAACAGAGAGAGATGAATGATAGAGTAAGAAGAAGAAGAAAACCAAAGCTGAGAATAATTCCTCCACGTTTTGACTAAATCCCACCATTCCCATGATCCAACGGCCCAAGCCAAATGCCACATGTAATACGTGTGTATGGAGAAACATTCAGCCATATACCTCATAAAGTTCTCTATGGCGCGATCTTCAAATGGAGCTCACTTGTGATCATAAAATTTGGTGAATTTGTAAGATTCATGTGTGTATATAATGTTTATAAAAAATTAACTACAGTGAAAAACTCGGACTATATGATTAAATTTGATAAAATTGCACCATCTTTTACCGTTGATTTTCGAGTTATTTAATACAATAGCTTAAGTCGTGGAGTGGGCTAATCTTTTATAATCACTATATATAGACAAGGATCTTACAAACCCACCAAACTCATGATTTTAGATGAGCTCCACATAGAGCTATCACTACTGGAGCACTTTATGAGGCCTATCTTGGCCTAATGAATAAGATTAAGGTGATATTTATAAACATCCTATTCAAACAAAGCCTTTGCAAACAATCATCCACATGAGTCACGTTGGCCTCACATGAGAGTACCACATATGTAAGGCACTACAAGGAATACACTAGATACATACATACATGTACTCTATTATTATTATTATTTTTCACTAGGACTTGAACAATTATTGAGTCAGGTCGACAAAAAGTTCCTTAACAAATATCCAAATCAATAAACTCATGTGTCAAAAGATCAACTTATACTTTAAACACATCAATAATAAAAAATTTAAGTCTCAAGTCTGAACAAGTAGCAATCGATTATGAATCTATTGAATAAATGATTTGCACCATTCCTTAACTTAGTCAACTCAAGACCATACACTGATTTAGTGGATGGAGAATAACCCTGTAGAGAGTAGTCCAAAGAGATTGAGCGTAAATCAAACTCAAGAACTCAGTTCATGAGATTGGCATCTTGACTGTCAGACCAATCCCCTCGGGTTAAAGCATAGTACATAATAGACAAACGATATGCTAAATATTCCAGGCATTTGAGTGCAGGGGATTCGAGTTGGCAACAATATTAGGTGGAATACTATTTATGCCTCGACCAAATCAATATCAATCAGTGCTCAACACTGTGGGCTGGCAATGTTGCAAAGTAGTAAAATAACCTAATGGAATTCCAATTACCATGGCACCCCAAATGCAGACATATGAACAGGCAGTCATCCTTCTGCCCAAATAAATTAAATATGACGTGATGCATACATCCGAATGTACAGCATATGTAGAGACATTAAAGGGGGAAAAAGAAACAAAACTAAAAAACACCTGGACAATAACACCTCCTTCTGAACAGCAACGAGCAGAGTTCTGCCATGAGATTGGCTAGGCTTGAATGTATATGACTTATCAAAGGTAGATTATCTGCATCAGTGGTTTGAGTTCAGAGAGAGAGCAAGTGAACAGAGTTGGCTGCTGCACACACAAAACTGAAAGGTCTTCAAATCTGAAGGTGTCTGCAAAGTGCAAACACCAAGTCATAATGCCAGTTGATTGGTTGAACTCCATTTTGCATCCTCAGTCTATCTGTCTATATTCAACCACGGAGTCATAAGTTTCCATGGTAAATGAGCTCTCTGCAAAGCACCTGAAAATCAATTTCTGTTTTCAATGACAACTTATCCTAGTAAATGCCAAGAATTGCCATAGAAAATAGAGGAAATACATGATCCTATCCCACTACAAAATTTAAATAAATTAAGGATACACTAAAATCCTTGAATACTCGTATGTGGATGCAGTCCACGCTAGAGAACGCACTGTACACTGCAAAATTAGACGTGACTCATCATGATTATACCAGAAGCCTTATTTCAAGTGTGAAACAAAGTTCAAATGATGCATCTCTCTCTCAAAGAAGTCCAAATGAAGAAAAATCAATCAGATGGGTTATAACATTACAATCCCAATGAATCAAAGAGGTTCTTGATCATTTGCAAAGAAAACTTACCAGCATCATGATTTAAGGTGAATTTTGATTATCATGATTTAAGGTGAATTTTGATCCATTTTTAGAGATTTAATAATTACCATTAAAATTTAATAAGCCTATAATTTTGAGGTTAGGAAGAGGTTGCATAAGGTGATGAAGGCTAGATTCAGTTCTAAGGCCTATTCAGGTCTTCAACAAAAGGAAATGAGAAAATGTAACAACTCGTCCCACTAGCACAATATTATCCACTTTGGGCTCGAAAACTTGCACGGTTCACTATTGGGGCCCAAAAGGCATTGTGCTAGATGGGAGGGATGATCCCTCTTTTAAGCCTCAACCCCTCCAAGTCTTTGGGCGATATGGGACCTTTTTCCCTCCAATGCCATCCCTCATACTCAACCCCCTGGGCGCGGGTATTACAATCCACCCCCCCTAAGACCAGAATCGTCCTTGGCTCTGTCACAACACACAGACACAGACGAGCACACATGTAGAGGGTTGAACCATGCTTTGATACCATTTGTAATGACCCATCCCACTAGCACAATATTGTCCACTTTGGGATCGAAAAAAACCTTCACGGCTTTGCATTGGGCCCAAGTCTCACCTTTGGGCCCAAAAGGCCTTGTGCTAGATGGAAGGGGTGCTCTCTGTTTTGAGCCTCAACTCCTCCAAGTCTCTGGGTGGTATGGGACCTTTTTCCCTCGCATGCCGCCCCTCATACTCAGCCCCATCACATGGGGCGGGGGTATTACAGAAAACTAGAATTCGACTCCAATTATGTAAATCGGAGAGAACCCAAACTCATAGAAATCCTGGAAATTTAAGAAGTTCATTGGATCTTCTATCCTTTCCAACACCAATTGATGTATCACCCCAAAAATTGGGCAAACGGAATCTCAATTGGAAATCACACAATAATTCCCAATTTCTTTCCCAAAAAAAAAAAGAGAGAGTAAAAGGTGCAAATCTCAAAGGAAAATCAACATCTTGTGAAACTCACAATGAAATTAAAAAGTCTATTGAATCCTAGAATTGAATTGCAATAATTAAATATTAATCTCATGCAAACAAAATTCATTGCAATAATTAAAATTTAATTCTACACAAAATCAAAGTAGAAATTCAGAAGAATACAAAACTCACTAAACTTGGGGAGAACCCAACGCAACCAATGCTTCAATTGAATAAACTCGAACTTGTATAATTTGCTCAAGGCGTGCAAGCCCTCTTATTTATAGTGTTAGGAATACAAAAATGAACAAAAAGAAACTTTTTCCATCACTTTCTGATACCTGATTACAAAACTGGTTATAACTTGTCTATAACTTTGTCTACATGTGTCGGAATTGCACAAACTTGGGTTTCTCAGAAAGGTAGATTGCGTAAGCTTTCCAATGAAACCAATTTTGTGAAAATCTGATATCGTTTGTTACATCAAATATGCATGCAAAGTTACACCATATTTTTTACCACTCCCCAAGTGACTTGTATCATATCTAAAAATAAAAAAATAAAAAACTAAAACAAAAAACAGAAAAGAAAAAACAAAACGAGAAAGGAGGTAGCGAATTTGAGGTGCTGATAGTGGCCGATTTGAGTCCCAATTTGGCTAATCTGAGAGATTTGATGTGGTCCTCATTGCTATTCCAAGCAAAATAGAAATAAGAATCTTCCTTGTGGAGGTGATTAGGGTTTTCTACAACTTTTCTTTGTACTCAGCAAATGGGCCCCTTGGACTATTTTGAGCACATTTTACTTGATTTGAAGGCCTGACCAACATGCCAACCCATGAGCCAATGATTTGGACTCCAATGGAAGCCATATTGGACCCTTTTTGGCACCATAAAATTCCATGCTATTTAGGTACCAATTGGAAACTTTCTTCTATCCTTTGGCTCATTTCTTCATGGAATTCATTTACCGCTTGTTGTATGTTGTTGATGCAGATGCCCTCATCATTCCCCGGCTTGGAAAAACGCACCCTTGAGTTTGAAAAGTCTGCATGAGGATCTGTACTGAAAAAATATCAACCACTTCTTTTGCTCCGCTTTGCCTTGGTCAAAAACCTTGTAGGATTTTCCATGGTCAAAAACCTTGTAAGATTCTTCAATGCTTTCCTCAATGTCTTCATTGATGGCCTCATCATAAAGTTTTGTATACGGTTCTCTTACAGAATTTGTAGAGCAGAGAAGGTGAATTTTGGATGTCATTCATTTTATATAAGTCAATCTCCAAAGATATATTGAAGCTTGTATTCTCTTTTGTTCTTGTCTTTATTTACACAGAATAATCATTGAAACAATGGACCAGGTTTATGCTGTGGGCCTAAATTGGATGTTCCTGACCATCCACTCAACTCTTATGCCTCCTTTTTCCTTGTGGCATATAAAACATTGCCATATTTCTTTCTTGACCATCTACTTGCAGGTTGATCAAGGGTTCGGAAGTTATGACAGACATCAGAAAGACTTCAGGCATGTCCTCCATATATGATGACACCATCAGAAAAAGGACCTCATATATACAGAACTTATGACGGTCATCAGAAAGACTTTAGGGCATGTACCTAAAGATGATGACATCATCAGATCAAGTACCTCATATATGTACACAACTCAAGATCCAAGAATTTTATGCATACCCTGGGGTCCAGGATAACATTCTTCTAGGAGATTGAGACTAATTTCTAGGTCTAACAAGATATATTCTACAGACCACAAGGGCAAAGCAACATATGGGTGTATTCAGAATCCCTGAAGTCCATAATGCCCACCAAGGGACACTCATAATAAACAGCCAGAAAGAAATGACATGTCAGGTACATTATAGTGTTTAACAGGGATCCCAAAGGCGGCAATAGTGTGATAAAGAAGGACATGAAATATAGAATTATGAGTACCTGAGCTCATGCCAAAACATCTCCGCCTGTTCAAGCAGGAAAGGTTTCAATTGTCGGATAAATTTATCTTCCTCACAAGAACTCCTTGAGGGATGTTTTAGCTTTTCTTCAACGCTTAAGATCCACAAAGATGTAGCCAAGTGAATGATAACAGAAGGATCTGAGTCCCCAAGGATGGCTTGCAACTCCCTCTTGATCCATGGTTCTACGCGTTGTTGTATTCTTTCTTTCGCATCATTATTCATTACCATGCTCTTGACACAAGAAAAAGGAAACAAAGGACAAAAGGTACTATAGTTACCAGCACATGAAAGTAAAGCAGTTAAGTAGCAGAGACCACATGCAATATCAGGTAGCATTAACATGTACAAGTAATGGGAGAACAACTAAAATTTTCAGAGGAATACATACTGTGAAGGATTTAATTTAAAGAAATATACATAAAAGAAGGATATAGATAAGGGATGCAGTAAACAGGTGCCAAATAAGTATACGGTCAAACATCTACATGATTTAAAACAACAAAAAGAAAAAAATGCTTCATCTTTTAATTTTCAGCCTTCATGTCAAGAGTTGATCATTATTATCTTTTAAGGCCTTTGCCTAAAACTCGAGATGCAAAAATGGGGGACCTTGTCGGAAACACTGGTACAGTTGATCATCGTGACCAAAGGGTTTATCCCATTTACTCAAAATAGGGTTTTCAAATTCTACTCCACTCATGCATATTTGGTGTAATGTTCTCTTATTACTTTTCCACCAGCTAACAAGTCACTTCTGAGTTATTAGTGCTTCAGCCAGATTCTTTACCAGTGTCCCCATTCACAAATTCCTTGTATAGACAAACATCAATTATTTGTTCAGAGAATATTTCTGGTCTCCAGAATACATGCTGAAACCATCTCAAATTGCATTCCTTGAATTGCCAACTTAAAAAAGAGAGAGGAGAGAGAGAGAGAGAGCAAGTGAGAGAGAGAGAGCTCTTAAAAACCTAAAATGCCTAAATACTAGTACATGCTCAATAAGTAGTGAGGTACACCTTGACCATGTCAGATAGCCAATATCTCCATTTTGCCAACTTGCAGGATGTTGTGTGCATCCAGAGTTTTACCCAATACCCTCGTACTCGGGGAGAGGTGAGAGTCTTGGGGTTTTTTGTCATAAAATATTTATATCCATTTTGCCAACCCTAAACCAAAGCTCTTTTGTGACATCAGCGGAGGTGATTAAACAGGTATCAGAACTCCACTATACCTACCCAACACCAATCTTGCTCATAATATCCATAAGCTGGCATGTATTTAAGCATCTTGGATTGATGAATGGTGGAGCCAGAAAGCCAAATAAAGCAAGTAGTGTAAGTGACAGAAGATTGGATCTGAATGTCAGTGTTTGTTGATTTGCATCTCTGTTTCACAATGTTTTCTTGGATTTCTCAGGGCAAAATTGCTTTAAAAGAACTATGAAGTAGTGTTTGCTTCTCTATACACTCATTTCACAACGTATTCTCGGCAATGTTCTAAAAGCCCTCTTCACCATCAGGTCACCCTGGTCAAACCATGAAAGCTCTTAAGAAAGGGCCGATTCAGCATGTTTGTAATCAAAGCCCTAAAAAGTTGTTTGAAAACAGTGGTTACAACATTCCATCTACAAACTTGTTAACCCTTGTTTCAACCATTTTATAAAAAAATAAATATATGAAATATAAAGGAATAAGGAATGGGGTTCCACTTCCAAGGTTCTTCACTGTACCTCCTAGAGCTCCACTTCCATCCTCTTGGTTCCTTCCAAGAAAATGCACAATTAGGGATGTTAATGGATATTCGAAGATCCGAAACATCCGACCCGAAATAAATGGATCTGGATGCAAATTTTAAATCCATCTAAAATTTTGATTTGAACCCGAATCCAAATTTAACACCCACTTATATTAAGATGTTTATGACTATTTCTCGTAAGTCATAAACCGGAACTGATAAAGAGACACTGAGTAAAATACGTTGGCAGAATCTAGAAGATATGATTCCAAGAATTCTTTCAATTATTTATCCCTAAAAAAGAAGAATTTCAATTAATATCCAGCCCAAGTTAACTAAGGACACTGTCCATCAAATGAAATGCAGGTATAGTATAATCAAAAGCTGATGGCTTGCCCAACCTAAAATCAAAATCTAACCATCACAGTTTGGAACACCACTTCTCCATTGAATGCATGCTACTTGGAAATTTCAATAAATAGGATAACAAGTTGAAGCTTCACTTTCTTCAGAGATAATTTCAGCAGAACAGTATTTACTTGGTGATGAACTTTACAACATACCTGATGCAAGCAATCCCTAGAAGAAATATGAAGTGGAACAGCCTGTAAACGTCGCTTGTACACACTACAAAAACAGAAAATCAATATAAGTATGAAACTGCCGAAGCTATCCAAATAAAGATGTTAGAAAATGAATTGTAATCCCGAACTTGATGGCCATAAAATTGAAAAAAAAAATCTGATGAATAGAACAATATTCTTTCATTACTTTTATATCATATTTTTCATTTACTTTCAAATGAGTACCACACAAAGCCATCTTTTTTTATTTAATTAGTATGAAAAAATTATTATTCATTATTTCATTTAAAAAAAGAGAGATAAAGGCAAGCTAAAATACATGAATGAGTTTGTAAAGACAACGAAAGGTCTGGAAATTTCATTCTTTGCCAGAATCAGTTAAAAGGTATGATTAAAGCAAAGGAACCGGAGGAGGAGCAGCTGATATAGCAGTAGGGATCTAAGCCATTCAGTAATAAAGGTAGAATATTATCACAAGCATTCGTATTGTGGTAAAAATGGTTAGGAAAGATAGAATCTTCAATGGCAAGTCATAAGACAAGGAGAATGTTTTTCATACATCTTTAAATTAAGAAACATATCTGGGATGTAGGTAAGGAAGCCTTAATTGTTCTTTACTCTTTTGTGGTTCAATATACATCTCTTGAGCTGAAGGCACCTTTTCTTTTCTTTTCTTTTTTCTTTTTTTGATGATGAAGAACCTCAAGACCCCCACCTCTCCCCAAGTACTAGGGTGTTAGGTAAAACTCCGGATGCACGCAGCCCCCGACAAGCCACGGGCATCAGATTGCTAGAGGACTTGAACCTAAGACCTTTGGTTCCTAAGCCAAAGTGTGTACCAGTTGAGCTACACGTGCAGGGTAACTGAAGACATTTTTTGTTTAATGGAATTTCACTGTCACTTTTCAAAAGAAGAAGAAGAACACGAACAATTGGAGGAAGAGATGTTTGATGCATCAGTACATAAAACCTGAGAAGGCACACAAAGTTCAAAGTATAAAAATGAGAGAAGAAATTAAAATAACTGACTTACGTAACAACAATAAGGAACAAAAGGTGAGAGTACACTCAATAATATTCAAATAACAATGATATCAGAGTAAAATTTACCCTTGGATTCAATTAGCCTTCATGCTACTTTCTTCATCCAAAACAAATGCGAAATAATGTCTTCAAGGTTGATCCTATCCAACGGTGAATTTCACTCTGATATGAGTCTTACAAATGTGAAATAATGTCTTCAAGGTTGATTCTATCCAATGGTGAATTTCACTCTGATATGAGTCTTACAAGGCCCGTGACTTTTCAAGAGGGAAAGATTTGACTGAATGGCATAAAAATGAGCAGGCCACACAATTCTGGTTTCAGACACCAGTAGGTGCATATATATAGAGTACCTAGCACGCCACTGAAGAACTCTTTGTGCAATAATTTCAGCTTGATGTCTCCGAGCCTCAGGAGAAGGAATAAATCTTGATTGTCCAAATGAGCGGCGCCACGGCAATTGCCTAGAACGTTGTGCAACAGTGTGTAAATGATCCCTATATCTGCACAGAAACCCAAATAACACAATTCAACAAAAGCTATACAGCATGCTAGTAATTTGAAAACCTGAATTGTCAGGGATTTCTTGCCATTTTCAAGTTATTCATCTAATGATTTTTCCATTTTTTTTTGAAAGGTAATGATTTTTCCATATTTAGCATCAAACCTCCCACATATTGTTCAAATTTACTAAATGAATGCATATAAATCCCTGACAGCTCTTCAGTTTCAACTTCTCACCACCTCGGAGAAGATTCAATCATTTGACTTTATTATAGAACAAACAAGGGTACAAAAATGGATGGACCTTAGTGTGTAATCCAACATTCCAATTTCTTCCATAACTTCTACAGCACACTGGCATGGCATTTTTAACTTTATTTGTACCTCAGCGGAACTTTTAAGGTATTATTTTCCCATTGTTCCACTGGTGAATATTATGATCAGAAAAACAACATTAATCATCAAACTCTGGAAGATAGCTTTTTTCCTACAAATGTTTCCTACTTCAATCAAGCAACCAGGGTGTGCTCTCCTTCATCCCTACTGCACACACTGTCCATGACAAACATGATTACTGAGATTATAAATTTAGACGGATACTACATATTTCAGCCAAAGTCCAAATATAAAGATTGGCATGGTAAGAAGAAACAAATGGCCCAATTATATTAGCAAAAAACTGCACCAATCAAGTGATATTGGACTATGATCATCTAAGCACAATAACAAATGACCACTGAAATTTAAGCAGTGACCCACCAAATCAGAAGCCTACCACTAACATTCATGCTACATGCACAATGAAGAATTATTTCAGAGGGCTCACAGCAAATCTTCGACCATTTCAGATATAAGATAAATGACTCCCATGCTAATTGATGTAAATCAATCAATAGTTATCATCATTAGCCATTTCCCCATCTATCTTAGATAAACCTTTTAACTCCTACATTTCCATTTTTTACAATCAATGGACCCGCAAAAACATAGAAGATGAAGGCTGATTGCAGTCTAAAATTCTATTCCTCATGATCGTTAAAAGAAATTCCATTCATCAGATCATTAAAAAAGATCAAAAGACCTTTCACATGTTGCATATAACTTTGTCACTCTCTCCACATGATATTGAGCAATCTAAAATGGGGAATCAAATCTTTCTTGCTGGTTATGCTTTCATCATAGTTTTGGTTGTAGGCAATGACTTTGCAGTTATATTGACTAAGGATATTATGAGATTCAATTAAAAATATGGATTTTGGTTTACATGGATCTTGTACAACTGCAATTATATTATTATTTATACGAAGGCCTTTTTGTCAAGAAGGTTCATCCATGTGATTGTAATAAGGTGTTTAACTAAGATGGACCAACGTTCTATATATTCTTTCATCTCCCTAAAAACCACCAAAATATAATGGCAAATTATGATGCCCAGTGTTTATCAAGATTGTTCTTATCTAATCTTGATTCTCCATTTTCAAGTATTTCAGTCATTCTTCTTTGTTCTTGTGCACTAGGCTTTTTTTCTCTTAATTTAGTTTTTACAACTATATTGTCGAATCAACATAATGTGTACTTCAATTTGATACTAAAGATCTTAGTATGTTATTGGATTTTACAAATAGACATTTGTACATTGATTACTTATTTTAATTATAAAACAAAGTTAATTAATAACCATGTATTCGTGCACAGCATGTACCACAACTAATATATAAAAAATAGCAATTTAAGCTATATGTGTACTTAAACTAGGAAACCACCAATTACCCACTACACCAAAAATCCTTGGTAAATGGAGGACTACTAAACATAAGAACTACTTTTGGGCAAAAGTAGACAAATCAACTTTTAAGTCCATTTTCTTCTTCTAAAGAATATATGGGCTCCACTCACATGTATGGAAACGAAAGTACTTTCCTAGAAATTAACAGTCTCTCAGAAAGTACTTTCCTTGCCATGCATATGAAAGGAACCTACAATTCAAATAGTATGCATAAAAAATAACTACCTCTTACCATATTTAGTTAAAATTTTGTTATTTTCCAAGAAAATACTACCCTTTCCATGCGTCCAAACAGAACTAGCAATTCAAACGTGAAGGAAGTACTTTACAGAAAAGTTTACCATATTTTTGCCGAGAATAACTAATTATTCATGTTTAGCGAAAGCTTAGTTATTTTCCCTGTAAGTACCTACCTTACATGCATCCAAATGGAACCTGTCAATTGAAACAGACAGATCTCCATAAAATTCCTAAATTCTGATTTAATACCCAGGCATCTAAACAAGCACCAGAACTATAGTCAGCTGAAAAAGAACCATCTTTTAAAAATAAAAAAGTTAAACCCATTTCTAGTCTTGGGTCAAAAAAGGCTAATTTCAAGAAAGTATTTTATTTCATACATCCAAACAACACTCCAACCCACTCCTCCTTAAAAAACGACAACTTTCACATAAAAAAACTATTTTTAACCCCCCAAAAAAAATCCGCTTCTACCCATTTTACTTAATAATCTATAGTTCACCGGGAAGCCTTTTCCCCTACATGCAATCCAACCCATGTAAATTCAAACGGGTTTCCAGGAAATTTTGAAATCATGAATCAAATAAAATCCAGTTATCAGAATAAAAACAGGAGCAAATCAATCCATATCCATGAACAGAAGAACAAGGGCAAAAGGGGAGAAAGAAAAACTCACATATGCCGTACCAATCTGGGTCGGGCTTGGTTCGTAATGGATCCGTTTTGAAGCTCTTTTTTCCCATTCAGATCCAGCAATCGCTCTTCCTTGAAATTGCCAGTAGAAAGGCTCAAATTGAAGAACCAGCGATCGAAATGAGCGTTGCAGAGAGGGCAATTCCTCTTGAAATCGCTCCATTTGCGGATACAATCGACGCAGTAAGCGTGCATGCACATCTTTAGCACTGCCGCTTTTCGGTAATGGATGCGGCAGAGACAGATGGAGCATAATTTGTCACGAACAGATTCCAAGATTTGAGTAGAAATCGAGGGTTTGGCACTAGAACTGCAAGAAGCCATTCTCTCCATCTCAACTACAACTTCACTTTTTTTCTTCCAGTTTTATACGTGTCCCAGTACGATGGGCCTTGGAGAACCTGAAAAAAAAAAAAAATTAGGAGAGGGACGGGAAAACTGGGAAAGCGAGGAATTCTCATTTTTTTTTACCACATTTTTCCTCTGATGTGCGAGTTTGATTTTTCACATGGAGAAAAGAAAAACTAAAATCAAATATCATGGTTTTTCAGCGAAAGAAAATATAAAAAGCTATAAAAATACAGAATATATTTTTGTTGACCTAAAGTATCACGACGTCTAGGCTCTAAGAGATTTTATTTGACTAAATCCTTCGTGTGTACACCGATGAAGAGTAATCCTATCGAGAGTGATCCAGAAGAATTTGAGGTTAATCAAACTCAAGACCTTTAATTGTGTAAAATATAAAATATAAAATATATTCTATATTCTATATTTAAATAAAAAATAAAAAAATATATCTTTCATCAAAATAATCCTTTAGTCAAGAAAATCTCTTATAAAAATCATTTTAACATGTTTCTTTATAGACACAAGACTTCAAAAGGACAAAGATGACCTTCATTTATTGAACAAAAATTGCATTTGATATAATTGTCTCACAAACTCTTGTCATTAAAGTATAATCTTTTATTTTTGTTTAATATTAAAGAGATACTTTTATACGAAGTCCCAATTCAATTAAAACTTCTAATTTACTTATGTTTCCTTCATCCTAATCCTAATTTTTTTAAAATTTATCAATCCTTTATTCCTAAAGTTCTTCTATGTCTCCATTTCTTTTTCAATTTGGATTGGATTTCTAAAATTGTTCTAGTCGAACTTAATATTTTTAGATCTCCCTTCTATTACATCTCCTTTCATATATGAAATTCTAATTATATTCGGATCGAGATGGGACTCGTTTAAAGGAGCCAAAAAGAAAGAAGAGAGATCACATAAAAGATTGAGAGAGTTCTTTAAGAGAGAGGAGTGAAAGGAAAAGATAATATCTTTCTATATTAACATATTGATAACACTGTTAGAGTAGATTCGAAAATTTTAGGGCTGAAATTTGGGTCGGGTTTTGACTCTACCCGCATAACTTAATATGAAAAATTAGTGGGTCGAGTTTTATGTTTTTCAAATTATGATTGGATTGGGTTGAAGAAATAAAAATCTGAATCAAATTTGAGTCGGGTTGAGTGCAAAATAAAATATTATGCTGGATGACTAATATTTTATAAGATTTATATCAATGACGTGAGTTACTTATTTTGAAAGATCTGACCATATACAGTAAGTATGATAAATTTCAACATGAACCAATTTTTCTAAAGTATAATTTTAATGGTTACATAGTTCTAACTGTCACATGACTTGAGTTAATCCCATGGCCAGTGTATCTTAAAATTAGTTTAAATTGGATAATCAATGTAATTTATAGGATGAAAATAAGTATGAAGGATAAAAACAGTTTAAATATATATGAAAATTAGTCATTTGGTCTCCAGTATTAGTCAGCTCTATAATATATATCTATCATCATACTATCTCCTTGTCGAACATTTTTTTTTTTAAAGAATCTCTAATGCAGTATGGTACTTATACTTTGTAATTCGTGAATGATTTCTTCACTTTAGCTACTATTTATTAGAAATTTTTCTTTTATAATATAATTAAATTGATTAAATTTTTTCTTTTTTCTTTTCTTAAAGCAATTGATCGGATTTTAACTTGAATACTTAAGGAGATGAAAGAATTTGTAAATATGTTATTATGTGACTCAATTTTCCCTAATGCATTCTTATAAAAAATCTGTCAGAATTCAAAATTTCAACTAACAATTTTCAGTTTTGGGCATATACAACATACAAAATTGATAGAATTTTTTAAAGTAATGTTGAAAATATTGTAACAGATTGATATTTTGCTCAAAGTTTTCTTTTTGGCTTATTTTGGAACTTTTGGTCTAATTTTTTATGATTTTTAATTAAAAATTATAAATCAGTTGAAATGGCCTATATAATCGAGATATATTGGCCAAACATTTTTACTTCCTTGAGATGCAAAAAATTATATTGTCCAAATTTTAATATTAGAATACAATATTAATGAAACTCTCTTTCTGCATAAGTTTGCTTTTAAATTCTACTGTTCCAGTTTAGTTCTCCCATTTTTAAAATTTGAATTTTTTAAAGAAGGGCTCGCTTCTGAACTTCTTCCAAATATCCTGTAACTCTTCTAAAACGCATATGAGACAATTATTTTGAGACATAACTCTTCTAAAATGTATATGAGACAATCATTTTGAGACAGCTCAAAATGCATATGAGACAATTAAATTGCGAAAGAGGGAATTGTATTCTTCTAAATTTTAGTATAAAAAAAAAATTTAAACGAATATTATAGTTTTTTGTCTTCTTATGTTTGCAATATTTTCAAGAGAATTATAGAACTGCAAGAACATTTTAAATTTACATAGTAATCTCCCAAGTTTTGTTGTGAATCTTTCATAGGACATATCATACCTATATTATTTGTTATTTTTTACATATCTATTTTTATACTTAATTTTTTAACTTTTTTTTGTTAATTTACATGTGGGAAACCGCGGAATACCCAGTGTAAAACTCCTACGGATGAGCCCACTACCCGTAGGGCACACCAAAGTTATTTCTTAAAATAAATAAATTATATTAATTTTTGTAATGAATATTGGATGCTTCCTATGGTCATGCTAACATTTGTCATGCGTTGATTCTCCGGAGTGTTATCTTTCAAGAGAATGAAATATTAAAGCTCGGAGGGTTGGCCTACCTGTAAGGATTCTTGTCTCATGAAAGGAGGTATTGAGTTTGATTCACCTTCAACTTCTCTGAGCCACATCCAATGACATTACTCATCATCAACTAAACCAGTGTATGTGGATTGGGAGGTTTACACATGTTCATGGGATTAGTCTCACCTCTAATATGGGGTGAGGATATCCATGTTAAAAAAAAAGAGAATCAAATATTGAATAAATATCTTTTGTGAATTTTACACATCATATAAATGAACTTCCCTTGGCACAATTATACAGCTTAGATGCCTACTATCATGTCAGCTAGCTTAGTTACCAGTAATTTCCACAAGTACAGGTTCCATTTCTAAAGTGATGGAATCTATTCACATCTCTCACAATAAAATCCCTCCCAACAATTTCACTTATCAACTTGAAAGCCTCATGACAATCCCCACATATCCTCAAGTTCTTCATCACTCTAATAGTACCTCCTTTGGGAATGCTTATCAACCCAAACGCCAGAGCCAACCTCTCACTGTGTAGGCTTACCATCACCTCTTTAGCCTCCTCCTCAACATCAACAAACACCAATCCACTGCCACCACTCACATATCCTCTCTCCTTCATTCTCACATCCAATTCCCTTAGCACATTTACAACCTCAATCCCACGAGGGCACGACGATAAATCACCTGCGTAAAACACATATGCCGTGTTCCTTATCTCCACCCAACTGCACCCAGGTTCCTTTTCGACTCCACGCTGCTTCATCTCGTAACGGATCCTTTGAGCATTCTCCCACCTTCCCATTGATGCATAAACATTTGACATTGTAACATATGCAGATGCTACTTGTCTATTCAATTCTATGAGCCTCTCTCCAGCCTCAACCACAAGATCTAGCCTACCATGTGTCCTGCTAGCAGAAAGTAATGTGCCCCACATTAGAGCTGCATCATCAGCTCCTGTTGGAACATTCTCCTTTGACAGTCTATAGGCCTCGTCAAGACGGCCTGCCCGACCAAGCATATCAATGACACAAGTGTGATGCTTTGCGTCAGGTGTTATACCATGCTTTGTGAGCATTGAATTCCAGAGCTCCCAGCCAATATCAATGAAACCCGAGTGACTACAAGCATATAAGACCCCAACAAATGTGACATCATTGGGTCTGATTCCTCGTGCAAGCATTTCATCAAAGAGGTCAAGAGAGTACCGGCCCAGCCCGTGCTTAGCAGCCCCAACAATCATTGATGTGAATGGGATGACAGATGGTTCATGAATCCCCCGAAAGACCTTATCAGAAGAATCAATGCATCCACATTTTGCGTACATGTCAACTAGCGCACTCGCAACAACTTCATTAGCATCATGCCCACGACAGATCACAGCCACATGCACTGCTTTCCCGGTGGTTAATCTACCTAAGCTGGCACACGCACTGAGAACACTTGCAAATGTGAATTGGTTTGGCAACAAACCAGATGAATCCTCTTGGAGTAGTTGTGCAAATAAGTCAAGTGCATGATGGCCTTGGGCATTTTGTGCATATACAGCAATCATTGAAGTCCAAGAAACCACATTTCTACAAGACATGTTATCAAAAAGCCACCTAGCATTTTCAACATCATTTGATTTCCCATACATATCGATGAGGGAAGTAGAAGCCACAAGGTTCGACCGGAGGCCCAATGTCTCAAGGCGGGCATGGATCTTTCTACCCACCTTGAGGTCCCCAAGAACAGAGCAAGCATTAATTGCAGTGGTGAGTGTGAACACATTGGGCAAAATTCGAACATCTTGCATTTTTCCAAGGAGTTGGAGAGCCTCCACAGGTCGGCAGATGTTGATATATCCAGCCATGAGAGAGGTCCAAGATACAACATTTGTGTGGGGCATTTCGTCAAACAATCGGTGGGCAACACTTGTTTTGTTGAATTTAATGTACGCATTGAGGAGATTATTGGCGGTGAAAATGTCGTTTATGAATCCAGATTTGATAATTTCGGAATGGGTCTCAATTGTTGTTTTGAGATCTTGGGAGTTTCGGAGACGGTCTGCGAACTGGGTCTGTGTACAGATATTCAAATGTTGGTTTCCGAGGGAAAGCTTTGGTGTTCTCTTCATATGAGAACAGCACAAGGGGACTACTAGACATCTAAGGGGTCGTTTGGATCCAGGGAAATCAACTCAAATCAAGAAAAATAGCTCGTTTGGCCCCTTCATTCCTGGAAATGGTAATGGCCCCCTTTTTCTCTCCTCCGTACGGATTTCCTGGTAATCTCTTAGGTTTTTCATCTAAATGGAGGGTGCGAAATAGGAGGAATTCCTCCATTTCCCTACACGACCAAGGCAATAACCCTGCGACTTTCTCTTCCTCCTCTGCTTCCTTGTTTTCTTTCTTCCCAACAGAAGGTTTTTTTCTCTCTCTCTCTCTCTCTCTTCCCGGTAGGTTTTAAGAAGATAACCGAGTTTAAAGAGAATCTTTTATTTTTTTAAAAAAGTTTCTACTACCTAACTGAAACGGCTAACTCAAGTTTGGAACTTTGATATTAGGAGTCGGACTCGACACAACTCAGACTTTTATTGAGTCAAGAAATTCAAGCAAGTGTAAAACTCATTGAGTCAAGAGATTTGGATGAAGTTGAAAAACTTGTGAACTCGCTCTACTTTATTCGTGTAATATTTAATTAGATTTCTTTAATGATTGAGAGTTTATTTAGTATTTTAATAAATCTATTAAATATTATAGTACTAACAAAAATAGGTTGAAAATATTAATAATTATTGTACTATTTAATATTTAGTAAGATTTAAATGGATTGAATTTGTGAATTATTGAAAATCTTAGCTTTTAAAATCTTAAAAGTTTTATTTGTTGATTTTAAGAAAAATAACATGTAAACTTGTCAATATTTTCATAAAATACAACTCATACGTCTAAACAACTTCCCAAGATTTTCATAGAATAACTTTTTGATTGGAATTCATTGTGAATATGTTCTCCAGTGATAGAGGAAAATATTTGTAATGCATTTTGACCAAATTCCCTAATAATATTTGTAATATGACCTTAAGATTTTGAATGTAAAGTATCTAAATATCCTGTTGAGATGTGGCTCCATTCCAACAATATCTAACCATGATTTTCTCTCTAAAATCATGGGACCCTGACATGGACTACCACTGTAATTAGAAGTTGCTTGATAAAAGGAATATCAACTACTATTTATGTGGAACACGGCACTATCACAGTGCCAAAGAAAGACATACGACACGGCAACTACAATAGCAGGCTTGGATTTTATTGGAGAAAATCCAGCGACATGGGCTGCTATTTAGAGACTCTTTCCACTATAAAATCAAGGGTGTATGCGCATGAAGGTGTGTGCCTTTGTTGGCCACATGAAAGAAGTCTCAGCATGAGATAGAAGGATGCTAGACGCAGATCTAACTTATGTTTGAAGGACAGCTCAACGGCCGGAAAGGGGCAGAAGCAACAGTGCAATACCGCTGCTGATCTGGGTTCACAGATCTGTGAGTGGCAGCCAGCAGGAGTGCGGCTGGAGAGACGAAGCCCCTTCGCCAGAGCAGAGGTGGAGATCTGTGTGTGGGACACACAATCATCGGAGACGCTCGCGTTTGAGAAGCATATCAGGATTGCTCGTAGGACGCTGGAAGCGTAGAGGGAGGAACACAGAAGTTGGGTTCACTATTCTGGGTATGAGAGAGATTCACATCAACTGAGAGGTGACGTTGATGTGTTGTATACAGGGGTGTACAAGGGGCTCGGGACTTCGGGTTTGGGCTCATGACTCAAGGGAGTCATATTATTGTACATGTATTTCTTTCTCTTTTATAGTGAATATTCTGTCGCTCCGTGGACGTACGCCAGGTGGGCCGAACCACGTAAAATTATTGTGTTATGTGTGTGTGTTTATTTCTGTTCGATTTTTCTTGTTTCCGCGCGTAACGCTAACATATCCAAGGTCAACAAACCCTATCCTATTGAGGACAATAAATGACGTATACAAATAAGTGGCAATTACTTCGAACAAAAATTGATATGCATCTCGTAGAGGTTTTACGTTGGACATCTTGTGATTTTCCACACGTAAATTATAAAAAAAAAATTGATATGCAATTATGCATGGATATAACTTCAAATTGTTCAAAGATAACTAATTTAAGGGTTTAGTCAGTTCCAAGTCTTGAAGACCTGAGATTTTCTTGAATTTGGTTAGGTTTAGAGCCGACTTGAAATTTTTTAATATAATATATCATATTTTATATTTAAATACGTAAAGGTATTTTATAAATCCTAATAGCCTCTTCTATGTAATTATAAATATTTTATCTATTTCATCGAATTTTTTATTCTAAATCTATTTTATCATTAATTTTTCTATCTCCATAATTTTTTTTTGGCAATCTATTAAGTTTTTTCTCTCTCCATGCTCAAGAGGGGTTGCTCCCTAACCAAGCTTCCCAAATGTTTTTCTTCAAGTATTTGGAATGCACCCATTTAATCCTGAGGTCACATTTGTTAACGGTAATTTTTCAAACTTGAACCATCAAGCAAGTATAACTTTATCTATTGGGTAGCTATTTGCTTCTGGAAGGGTAAGAAGAGTTGGAAGTACAACTTCCTTCAAGGCTTCAAGGTTTGGCTAACAATTTGATTTTAAAACGTTATGAGTACCATTATTTTACTTTCACTTTAATTACATAAAATAAATTGACGTGGCTATAAAATCTCAAGCTATATCATTTTTCAAAGATAGTACTTTTGGAACGTTTTAAGAGTAATTTTAAAAGGTTATGTTTGAATGAGGAGAATTTAAATTAGAAAGCGGGGGTGTCAAGTTCGAGCCCCCATGACCTAACTTGGTGTACCTTAAGGGCAGTGGGTATCACTTGTTGGGATTTTACGCTGCGTTTCATGCGGTTTCACATGCTACAATAGGTTATTAAATTTTAAAGAATTTACACTTAATTTTCAAGTAATTAGTATAATAAGTTATTCAATTAATTAGAAGATATTTAGAAAAAGTTTTTTATAGTAGACTGTAAAAAGATTAATGAATTACAATAATTGAATTTTTAAAGTTCAAAATTACAAACTAAAATGATTGAATGAAAGTGGAATATTATTAATATATTTTCCTATCACATTTTCTATACATTTAAATAAAAAAACATGGTTAAAGAATGTTTAAATTTTATAAAGCTGTCTGCCATTCGATATTTTTCTTTTTCTTTTGAAAGATCATTTCAAACCACTTGACTATAATATTTGTAAAGATAGCTTATCCCTTGATAAGTTGATATTAATATTTAAAATTTAAACTTTTGAAAGATCATCTCAAACAAGTTGGTATATTGTTTCTAAAGATATCTTATCTCTTGATATATTTATATATATGAGCTATACATATTAGGAAATTATATATATATATATATGTATATATATATATATATATGTATATATATATATATATATATATATGTATATATATATATATATATATATATGTATGTATATATGTATATATGTATATATGTATGTATGTATGTATGTATGTATATAAAATTTTGACTATTTTAAATTGTTTTGATTTTATAAACTTTTTCACTTTGTTGGAAAGATTGAAACTAATATTAGAGCCGGAACATATTACTTCGGTTTACTTGAATAAACCATTTCTTGATCTTCTTAAAAATTAATTAATTTAAACTTAACTATTTACTTGGTGATGATCATCTTTAACAACAAGGAGAGAGGATAGACTCCTATTCGTTGGATACCGTGAGAATGTTCAAAACTTCAAATTCGAAAGAAGAAGTAAAATAAAATGGCAGTAATCATGTTACCTGTTTTCAAGTATAAATATCTCCCTCCCATTTACCACTTTCCATCATCGGAGAGAAGATGGAAATCAAGAAACTGAATGCTCTGTTTTTCTTCATGATCTTCATTGTCGTTGCTAATGGAGGAGATACTAAGAAGGAGGATTGGAGAGACTCCGGAAGCTTTCATTACGACTGTGATTGTTCATGTGATTCTTGTCCAATTTGCCCCAATTCTCCGGTATCTACAATTCCTAAAACCATTAAAATCAGCAACAGCTCTGGTTGCTGGTGTTGGTGTGATTGCCCTCGTTGCCCCCCTCCGCAAAACCCACCTCCAACTGAGGGCCGTCATCCACCTTCAACTCCACCCAAGAAAAGTCCACATACTCCGTCTCCAACTCCGTCTCCAACTCCACCCAAGAAAAGCCTAAATTCTCCGGCTCCAACTCCACCCAAAAAAAACCCACTATCTCCACCTCCCAAACCGAAGTGTGCTCATTTGCACGTCATCAAAGAATTCATAGAGCTCACCATAAGAAACCTCGTCTCCGCTACGAATGACATCAACTCTTTGCCCCCTTACTACAAAAACTCCCCAATTGGAGAAACTTTAAACCTGTGCGGTATGAGAATCAGCCAGAGTTATGCAATCTTAACGGTCACAAAGGACAAGACTCAATTCATCAATCCGGGACTCTCCCTTGATCTTGAAACCCGGATGGAAAAAGTGATGGCCTGTCTCGGTGATTGCAGTGATGCCCTGAATCAGTATGTAAATTCAATCAACTATACTCCACTTGATGGATCTACTGTGGATATGTTGAACAAGGATCTGAAGACCATCTCTAACAAGGTTTCCGATTTGGAGAGGCTCATTCCTTCACTGGATAAATGCTCTTGAAAGTTGAAACTATAAATTTAATGGTTGCTTTTGGATGTTTTTAGGTTTAGAATTTATAGGTTGAAAAGTCGTTTTTCATATTTATTAGCTACTATTCTGCTTCTGAAATATGTATGGATCTGATCAATACTTAATTGATCAGTAGTTTTCTTCAATGTAGTTAATTTTGATAAGTAGTCTTATTACTGAAGTATGATGATCTCATGTTTCTCTTTTTTATTTCTATCTTTCAAAAATTCTACCGCCTGGCTAAAATCATCTCATTAGACAAACTATCGATTAATATTCATCTAATGATGTCTTGTTTATCAGAAGTTTTTCGTTTTCACCAGTTTATCTTGGTAAGGGTAGGTTTGACACTAAGTAATTTCCTGGTTGAGCAATTAAGGGTCTGTGGGGTTTGTCATTCTTCAGTAATATAATGAGAAATTTAGTTTATATAATTCATATGTCTAAACAACTTTTCAACATTTTCATGAAATAACTTTTCGATTGGAATTCATTGTGAATATATTCTCCTGTAATACCAGAAAGTACTTAGTAATTCATTTTGACCAAATTATTCCCTAAAACCAAATGACTCTAAGATTTTGATCCTGAAGTATCTAAGTATCCATGGTAAACAAACCCTATCCTATTGAGGACAGTAAATATTATATACAAATAAAGGACAATTAGTTCGAATAAAAATCTAGGGTTGGTTAAAAAATAATTAAGTTTAGGGTTTACATGGTTCCAAGTCTTAAAAATTTGAGATTTTCTTGAATTGGGTTGGGTTGGATTAAGTGAAAAAAAAAAAAAAAAAACACACTATAGAGCCGTCTTGAAATATTTTAATATAATATATCATATTTTATATTTAAATACATAAAGGCATTTTATACATCCCAATTGTCTCTTCTATGCAATTATAAATATTTTATCTATTTCATAGAATTTTTATCCTAAATCTATTTTATTATAAATTTTTTCTATCTCCATAGATTTTTTTTTTTGCAATCTATTAAGTTTTCTCTCTCCATGGATTTTTCTAAATAAACTTGGAGGGAGGTGAAAAACTTCTCCAACTTTGCAAATCCATTGATAGGTGAAACTGGTGCTAATGCCTGCTTGCCATTGGTTAAAATAAGTACTTGGATTCTGGTAGGGTAGGAAGAATTGGAGGTACAACTTCCTTCAAAGCCTCAAGGTTTAGTTAACAATTTGATTTTAAAACAATGTTCATTAGATTGATAAATAACTTTTATCTCTGGATGAGTACCATTATTTTACTTTCTTAATTACATAAAATAAATTGATTTGCCTATAAAAACTAAACCTATGTCATTTTTCAAAAATAGTGCTTTTGGAACTTTTTAAGAGTAATTTTTTAAGGGTTATATTTGAATGAGGAGAACTTAAATTAGGAAAATCTTTTTAACTTAAATGCTCAGTAGTTAGTTTCATTATGTTCTGGATAAAATGGATAGAATATTTTGGTACCAATCAAATAGAACAACCTTACACTTTGGTACTGAGTTTCATTTTGACTTATTCTGAAGCATTTTGGTCTATTTCAATAGGAGGTGAAATAGGCTAGAGTAGCCTGCTTGACCCTATCTATTCCGCTTTATTAATTTTATTTATTATAAAAAATCTATATATATATATAAAATCCAACTATATAGATTGAAAGTATACAAAGTAAGATATAATTTACAGGCACAAGGCGTATTTGACCATTGAGATTGAGTGGTTAAAGTTTATATTTGGGATGAAATTTGTTCTACTTGTAGCTTATTAACTCTATTTTCATTTGATATGATTGATATTTTATGGATTTGACAAAAAACTGGAAATAATGAAATGCGTCTAGTATACCCATGTGTTTTTAGTTTTGACCTTTGATTTTGAATAAAATTAGAATTCAAGTTTATTACTTAGGTATTCTTGAACTTTACTTTTGTGTAATTAATTTTTATTCGAGTAAAATACAAACCTTCTTAATTTAGTATTTGATAGCTACGTTATTATAACTTGAGATTAAGAACATGAATATGTCCACAATGATAATTTCTGTTTTTATCTCTATATATATATATCTTAGTGTAAGATGATGAAAATAATTAATTGCAATATTTTTATACAGTTATAGTAATTTCTTCACATCTTATCCTATTCTTTTATTTTTTAAATTTTTTATACCATCTTTTCTGAAATGAAACACCAAATGATTGAAATGCTGGATCATTTCATTTTGGAGAAAAAATCGAAATAAGTTTCAAATAAATCTAACAACTATACTTAAAAGAACTAAAGATAAATTTCAAATTTGAAGTTAAAGGAAAATTGTGTGGTGAACGTATGTTCCAAAATCTAATTTTAAAAAAAAAAAAAAAAAACTGGAAGAAGACCGTTAAACAGGCAGAAAGGCCAAAATACGCCTCCTCAAATTGTCTGAATTTATCTGTTGCGGCCTTGCGGGAAAATGATTCTTCAGTGGGCCTCGGATGTCATCTTGTTGGGCTTGGCCTGTGGGTTTACTTAATTGGTTGGGCCTGTGTATATGCCTGGCCTTGGATGTGGGCTTCTTTATTTCTTTTAGTCTTTTGTTTGGTCTTGTCCAATTTTGGGGGCCATTCTCTCATCCTGACTCGAGCTGTGGGTTGTTTTTGCCTGGCCCAGGCAGGCTATCTTTTTGTCTTTATTTTGGACTTTCTCCTTCTTTTGAATGAATAAGACCAATCATTTTAAAAAATTAATTACATAAATTGAAGATTAATGATAAAGACATAGTGTAAAAAATTAGCTGGATTTAAATTTAAATTCTTAAATGTATTGATTCTATGTGTGACTAATCGGAAATCCATTTGATCTTGGTCAATGATTGGCGTACCTCCAAAATGTGTAGTGTCTTCTATTATTAAAATACTTCCTCCGTCCCATTTTAATAGTCCGATTTGAAAATTTTAAAATTTTAAGGAAGTTTCGGGAGCAGTCAAAACCACTTTACCAAAATTTTTTTTCCTACCGTGCAAAACTACAACTGTGACTGGGCCAAAGACTTGGTGCTCAGGTCTCTCTTGGTTTCGATTGAGATTGGAGTGGAAGAAGCATTATGCAGCTCGCACCAGCTCGCCGGAGATTCTCATCTAGCAGATAAATCCATTACAGTCGTCGAAGATGGAGCAGGTCTGCACAATCATTCTGGCCATGATAAATCTGCCACCGTGAGACAGAGAGATGCTGCTCGAAAAGACTGGAGAACGGAGTTCTTACAGGGAGAGAAGTCTCATGTTTTGCTGATATAAATCATGTCACTTCCTTAAACTCACGACGTCTGGAAACAAATCTTAGAGGTCCTTAGTTCAACGGTGTAATTTTCCTGTCGCCAGCAACTCACAACGTCTGGAAAGAGAACAGAGTACTGGATTCTCTTTACAATACCTAAAAACTGAGCAGAGACATTATTGTTTGAGGTGCAGTCCCTCATCTGTGGATTTCACTCTAGATTCAACCAAGTTTCATTTAGATCTGGTGAATCACACTCTAGATTCAACCAAGTTTCGTTTAGATCTGGTGACTGGAAGTATGGAGTTTGAGAGAGGTTCTGATGAAAATGAGGGATGTTTGGAAGATTATTTGGTGAAATGGAGTAATTGAGAAAATAAGTTTCATATTCTAGCTTTGTATCAACCAAATAGACATTAATTGCACAACCATGAATTTGAACTCAAAACTTCTCTGTCCTGCAAAAATTCTCGTAAGGCTAGCTACTATGGTGGGTAGCAAGGTGATGTAGAGTATCTCATTTAGTGCATAGACACACACATACACACAGGGGTTCCCCTGTAAGCATCGCTACAACTTCAACATTAACACACATCATTCTTATACTCATTGTTAAAAAAATGAGTATGCTGCATTTGACTTCTCATTGTTAAGGTAGAAGATTTAGCTTATCATTTTGTTTTGGATTCTCGATGCAGGCTCACACATGTGAATATTTTTTTCCACTTTGTTTTTTGGGTTTTCCCTCGTGTATGGTGTCTTGACTGCTGTACTCATGGTGCAGTTGCGAAGTGTGATTAATCCAAAGAGGCACTGTAAAAAGTATAAAGAATGACCCGAAGACTCTGCTCAAGTGCTTTCAGGTGAGTGTTATCTTTTTACCATGGGGAATGTAATCTTCAAGTCATAAAGTGTTGATTCACTTGTATTTTCAACATGTAATAGAGATTGGCATTTGTTCAGTTGGGCATAGTGATTGAATCAGCAACAAATTTCTTCTCAGGCAGGCTGACTAAGAAAGAAGGGAACACTTGTTGATGAGAGCAGAAACGACTTTGTTTGAGGTTCAGTCCCTCATCTGTGGATTTCACTCTAAATTCAATGATTTTTTTTTCTTATATCTCTTGAATCTGTGCTCTCCTCCCAAGGCTTTAGAGCTACAGGAGCCTCAAGATCCTACCCAGCCTGATCATTCCCAACAAAATCTCAATGAAAATGCACCTTTGGCAGTGAAAAAGAAGGATCTAAGAGATGAACAGAGACAAGCTGTTTTTGAATTTTTACTCAAGCAAAGTCAAGATGGACGTCGCCGGCACGGTTCAGTAGAAGATGCAGCTGAGTATTTCAATATTTCGACACGAATTGTGGGTCGAATTTAGAGCAAAGCTAGGCAGTCGATGGCATCTGGCCAACTGGTGACAAATGTTGGTTCAAGCAAAAAGGGACGTGTCGGGAGAAAAAAAAAGACATCAATATAAAATGCATAGCTGAAATCCTTTGAAAAGACGAAGTAATATTCGATCCTTAGCTAGTGCAATGGATGTTTCCAAATCAACGTTACATAGACGTGTGAAAGAGGGATTGATTCGGCCTCACACCAATGCGATCAAGCCGGGTTTGAAGCAAGTAAACAAGGAACAACGACTTCACTTTTGCTTGTCCATGATAGATTCCAATCTGAGCTGCATACCGACATTTAAGAAAGTTCGATTATGTCCACATTGACGAAAAATGGTTCTATATGACGAAAACAACTGAACGATATTACCTTCTTCCACAAGAGATGGAACCAGAATGGTCTTGCCAAAGCAAGCGTTTTGTCACGAAGGTGATGTTCTTGGCTGCAGTTGCGAGATCTAGACTAGATTTTGAGGGAAAGTTCATCTTTGATGGAAAAATCGGAATTTTTCCTTTTGTCGAAATAGTTCTTGCCAAACGTAGCAGTAAAAACCGTCCTGCGGGAACTTTATAAATGAAACCCATCAATGCGGTCACACAAGACATGTCACAAGTGTTCTTAATTGAGAAAGTGCTTCCTACTATTTGCAAAAAATGGCTGGATGGAAACCACTATCCCATTATCTTACAGCAGGACAATGCAAAACCTTATATTCTTCCCGAGGACAAAGAGTTCTTAGAGGCAGCATTGAAGGATGGGTTTCACATTCGATTGACTTGTCAACCTCCAAATAGTCCAAATATGAATGTATTGAACCTGGGATTTTTTCGAGCAATCCAATCTCTTCAACATCAGGAGGCACCAACGACAGTCGATGAGTTGATTTTAGCTGTCATTAAAGCCTTTAACGAGCTTCATCCACAAAAGCTCAATAAAGATAGGTTTCACACAAAGTAATCTCCTAGTTGAGCAATTAAGGGTCCGTGGGGTTTGTCATTCTTCAGTAATATAGTGAGAAATTTAGTTTTATCAATATTTAACCGTGCTAAGATCATACTGTAAGACTAAATTTCTCAAATATGATTTGTACATCGAATAATTATAAAAGTCAAAAAATTATTTGACAATCAAAATGTTTTTTTGTGTAACGTAATTTTAAACTTGATCTTTACAATAGAACCATCACGATCATCATAGTTGGATTTCATATAAACAGACTTAAAAAAAGAAGAATATAAAAAAGAGTGTACGGGATCATCATTTCATATATATATATATATATATATATAAATGAATTTTAATAATTAGATTTCTTTAATGACTGAGAGATTATTTAGTATTTTTAATAACTCTATTAAATATTATAGTACTAACAAAAATAGGTTGAAAATATTAATAATTATTGTACTATATTAAATTTGTGAATTATTGAAAATCTTAAAAATTTTGTTGATTGATTTTAACAAAAATAACATGCATACAACTTGCCAATATTTTCATAAAATATAATTCATGTCTAAAACAACTTTTCAACATTTTCATGAAATAACTTTTCGATTGGAATTCATTGTGAATATATTCTCCTGTAGTACAAGAAAATACTTGTAATTCATTTTGACTAAATTATTCCCTAAAACCAAATGGCTCTAAGATTTTGATCCTGAAGTATCTAAATATCCATAGTCGACAAACCCTATCCTATCGAGGACAATAAACAATGTATAAAAATTGATGCCCATGGATCCAACTTCAAAGTAGCTAGGGTTGGTTCAAAGATAATTAAGTTTAGGGTTTAGTTGGTTCCAACTTCCAAGTCTTGAAAACTTGAGATTTTCTTGAATTGGGTTGGGTTGGATTAAGTGGAAAAAGATAATACCATAGAGCCAATTTGAAATATTTTAATATAATATATCATATTTTATATTTAAATACATGAAGGCATTTTATAAATCCTAATTGCCTCTTCTATGCAATTATAAATATTTTATCTATTTCATAGAATTTTTATTCTAAATCTATTTTATTATAATTTTTTTTTGCAATCTATTAAGTTTTCTTTCTCTCTCCATAGATTTTTCTAGAGGGAGGTGAAAAGCTTCTCCAACTTTGGAAATCCATTGATAGGTGGAAACCGGTGCTAATGCCTGCTTGCCATTGGTTAAAATAATTACTTGGATAGTTACTTGCTTCTGGTAGGGTAGGAAGAAGTTGGAAGTACAACTTCCTTCAAAGCCTCAAGGTTTAGTTAACAATTTGATTTTAAAACAAGATGAGCGATCTTCACACGAGAACTTTGTGTAAACTGATACGGATTTTATCGTGATGTCCATTTTACCCTTCACCTGTCATACCGAAAATGTAAAACAATAGGAATGTCAGAAATCGACTCACCAAGAGTAAAATCAGCTATTCGAATCACCTGTGAACAGTAAAATCGGTTCTCTCAATCACCCGTGAACAGTTAATCGGCTTGCCAAAAACTAGTAAGGGATCCGATTGGTGAGCCGATTTATGACATTCCAAACTTTTTTAGTACGGTTGGGGAAAGACAAAATGGGCATCATGTGTCTGTATAGACAAAGTGTCCATGGTAGGATCGCTGGCCTTAAAACAATGTCTCATTAGATTGATAAATAGCTTTTATGTCTGGATAAGTACCATTATTTATCTTTCACGTTAATTACATAAAATAAATTGATTTGCCTATAAAAACTAAACCTATGTCATTTTTCAAAAATAGTACTTTTGTAACTTTTTAAGAATAATTTTTAAAGGTTATATTTGAATGAAGAGAACTTAAATTATGAAAATCTTTTTAACTTAAATGCTTAGTAGTTAATTTCATTATGTTCTGGATAAAATGGATAGAATATTTTGGTACCAATCAAATAGAAGAACCTTACACTTTGGTACTGAGTTTCGTTTTGGCTTATTCTGAAGCATTTTGGTCTATTTCAATCGGAAGGAGTCCGATCGAGATGAAATAGGCTAGAGTAGCTTGCTTTGACCCTATCTATTCCGCTTTATCAATTATATATATATATATATATATAATCCAACTATATAGTTTAAAAGTATACTTAATAAGATATAAATTGGTGACACAAGGTATATTTGACCATTGAGATTGAGTGGTTAAAGTTTATATTTGGGATGAAATTTGTTCTACTTGTAGCTTATTAACTCTATTTTCATTTGATATGATTGATATTTTATGGATTTGACAAAAAACTGGAAATAATGAAATGGGTCTAGTATACCCATGTGTTTTTAGTTTTGACCTTTGATTTTGAATAAAATTAGAATTCAAGTTTATTACTTAGGTATTCTTGAACTTTACTTTTGTGTAATTAATTTTTATTCGAGTAAAATACAAACCTTCTTAATTTAGTATTTGATAGCTACGTTATTATAACTTGAGATTAAGAACATGAATATGTCCACAATGATAATTTCTGTTTTTATCTATATATATATATATCTTAGTCTAAAATGATGAAAATAATTAGTTGCAATATTTTTATACTTTTATAGTAATTTCTTCATATCTTATCCTATTCTTTTAGTTTTAAATTTTTTTGTACCATTTTTTCTGAAATGAAACACCAAAATAATTGAAATGCTGTATCATTTCATTTTGGAGAAAAAATCGAAATAAGTTTCAAATAAATCTAATAACTATACTTAAAAGAACTATAGGTAAATTTCAAATTTGAAGTTAAAGGAAAATTGTTGGTGAATGTAAGTTCCAAAAGAAGTAAAAGTATTTTTGATGTTGCTCATTAATAGTAGGCCTAGATAATGATAAAAAATCATGTTGATATTTAATATTTATTTATAGATGCACCATTAATCATGATCAACTCACTCGTCAATAAGAAAAATAAAAGTAAATTGGATACGACTTTTTCACCCAAACCTTAAAAAATAAAAAATGAGGATTTTTTTTTTTAAAGAGTAGAACAATTTGTTTAAATAGTTGTAGGACTCTTTGTTAAATGTTGATTGCGTTCATAAATATTTTTTGGTAGTTTAAATTAATATATAAGGAATATCAATTTGTCCAAATTATATTGAGTCATTTTAATTGATAGTGGACAAAATTTTGTTTGTTTGAGATATCTTTTCATTCAATTTAATGACATAAATTGCATGCTCCAACTTCAGTCCAGATACAAAGAATTCCAGCCCAGGCCCAAAGCCAGCACCAGCCCAGAATTAAAAAAAGAAAACTGGAAGAAAACCAACCATTTAAAAAATTGGAGAGAAATGCTTTTATTGATGTTTAGACATTTTATAAACATTTGTTACATTGGTCAAAATTGTCTTCCCTAGAATTTATGAATAAAAAAAAAATTAAGTTAAAATTTGGTGATTTTAAAGAAATGACAGCATTGATTCAGTGAAGTTGATCTTCTTGAAGCCTCACATGTGGTCGAGATCTTTCCAAACATACTGTCAACTTGAAAAGTATAACTTCTGAGATCTAAGAAAGATAAATTTTTTGAGGCTTGAATTCATGCTTGATTTTTTTTTCCCTAAACATATCACATTGAGACAAAGTGGCTCACTCATGTGATATCAAAGTTTAATAATTAAAGAAACATTTTAAAGTTATCAGAAATTAAAAAGCATAAAAAATATGATTTCATTCATTGAATTTAGGCCTAAAAGATAATGTAATTGCATCAATAATACAATGAGATTTTAAATAAATAATTTAGTAATAGGGAAGAGATAGAGAGACTAGTGCTTTTGATGTATGTTTTTATTACTTAGATGATAACCGGCGGACAAAATGATAAGTTTGATATTCTTTATTATAAAAAATATCAGTTTCGTTATTAATTTCCTAAATTTTAGAGATATAAACTTTGAGGAGGATTTAGAATTATTAGTTTTTGCAAAATTTTATGTTTAGTTTGACAGTTCTTAATCATATGTTTTTTTAAGTACAGATTAATTTTTTTATATTTTTTATTATAAATTGAGAAAAATATTATTTATTACATAAACTTATGAATGAACTAATCACACAAATCCCAGAATTTGCAATATATCTTCTCCGTGGCGATACACTTAGATAGCAGACCCATCTCAAAAGATAACCTTCACATGCTACAATAGGTTATTAAATTTTAAAGAATTTACACTTAGTTTTCAAGTAATTACTATAATAAGTTTTTCAATTAATTAGAAGATATTTAGAAAAAGTCTTTTGTAGCTTTATGATAGACTGTAAAAAGATTAATGAATTACAATAATTAAATTTTTAAAGTTCAAAATTACAAACTAAAATGATTGAATGAAAAAGAAATATTATTAATATCTTATCCTATCACAGTTTCTATACATTTAGAGAAAAAAAACATGGTTAAAGAATGGTTAAATTTTTTCTTTTAAAAGATCATCTTAAACTATTTGAATATATTATTCGAAAAGATAGCTTATCCCTTGATAAGTTGATATTAATATTTAAAATTTAAACTTTCGGAAAGATCATCTCAAACCAGTTGGTATATTGTTTCTAAAGATAGCTTATCTCTTGATATGTATATATTTAAAATTTAAACTGTTTAATCAAAGATATAGTAAATTAGAGGGTAAATATTATTAAGTTGAATTTTTATAATATTTTTAAATAACTCATTAATATATAAGATATACAATTTTTTTTGAAATTAATAAAAATTTGAGACTCACTTTCTTAAATACATGAAAAATATATTCATGGTAAAAGTAAAAAAAAAAATGACATGAAACAGAACTCATGTGTACATGGCCTTCGGGAATTGGGGCAAGAAAGAGGGGATATTCAATTTAGGATTTCTAAATATTAGTGAATATTGTGGAATGAAATATTTCTGATTTTTTATCTTTAGTAATTATGAAAGTTGGGATATACAAGTTAAGAAATTAAAATAAATGAGAATTTACTATATATATTAAATTTTGACTATTTTAAATTGTTTTGATTTTATAAACTTTTTCACTTTGTTGGAAAGATTGAAACTAATATTAGAGTCGGAACATATTATTTGGGTTTACTTGAATAAACCATTTTCTTGATCATTTTAAAAATAAATTAATTTAAAGTTTTAAATCTAACTATTTACTTGGTGATGAACATCTTTAACCGCAGTGAGACATGATAGACACGTATTTGTTGGATACTGTGAGAATGTTCAAAACTTCAAATTCGAAAGAAGTAAAAATAAAATGACACTAATATTCTGCTGACTTATTTCAAGTATAAGTATCTCCCTCCCATTTACCACTTTCCATCGTCCGAGAGAAGATGGAAATCAAGAAACTGAATGCTCTATTTTTCTTCATGGTCTTCATTGTCGTCGCTAATGGAGGAGATACTAATAAGGAGGATTGGGGAGACTACGGAAGCTTTCATTACTACTGTGATTGTTCATGTAATACTTGTCCAATTTGCCCCAATTCTCCGGTACCTGAAATTCCTAAAAAAATGAAAATCAACAACAGCTCTGGATGCTGGTGTTGGTGTGAGTGCCCTCCTTGCCCCCCTCCTCAAAGCCCACGTCTTGTCCCTTCTACTCCACCTCCGTCACCTCCCACTGAGGGTCGTCCTCCACCTTCAACTCCACCTAAGAAAACCCCACATACTCCAACCAAGAAAAAGCCACATTCTCCATCTCCATCTCCACCTCCACCCAAGAAGAAGCCACATTCTCCATCTCCCAAACCGAAGTGCGCTCATTTGAATGCCATCAAACAATTCATAACGCTCACCATGAAGAACCTCATCTCCGCCACGAACGACATCGACTCTCTACCCGCTTACTACAGATACTTCCCAATTGCACAAACTTTAAACCTGTGTATTACGAGTTTCCACGAGAGTTATACAATCTTAAAGGTCGCAGAGGAAACGACTCAATTCGTCAACCCGGGACTCGCCCCTGATCTTCAAACAACGACGGAAAGTGTGATGTCTTCTCTCGGTGATTGCAGTGAAGCCATTACTCAGTATGTAAATTCATTCAATTACACTCCACTCGATGAATCTACTGTGGATACGTTGAACAATGATCTGAAGAACATCTATCACAAGATGTCCGATTTGAATAAGCTCATTCCTTCACTGGATAAATGCACTTGAAAGTTGAAACTATACATTTAATTGTTGCTTTTGGATGTTTTTAGGTTTAGAGTTCATAGGTTGCAAAGTCGTTTTTCATATTTATTAGCTACTATCATGTTTCTGAAATATGTGTGAATCTGGTCAATACTTATTGATCAGTAATTTTCTTCTACGTAGGGAATTTTGGTCAGTAGTTTTGTTACTGTATGATGATCTCATGTTTCTCTATTTTATTTCTCTCTTTAAAAAATAAGTAAATTCCATATAAGTTAGATGCGTTGTCTTTAAAACTTCATCAAGATATTGGTACATCCATCAAGCCAAAATGTAGTAAAATTGGATTTCTTGTAAACAAAGTCAACTATTAATCTAGATTTGGGCTGCTTTAATGAATGTCCTTGGCCTCTTAACACTAACTAAACCTATGCCCATTCATAAAGAAGGGCTTTTGCTCAGGTTTTAAATGCATTTGAAAGCATCTAGTCATTTACCATATAAAGAAATGCAGGGAAATGCAAAGAGATGGTGTTCTTTGGTGTTTATGATTTAGGTTTTAATTTATCAATTTTGGCCCCCACCATTGGTTCGGATGTTCTTCTTTGCCATGGTCGTCATCACCGACTACTGCACCATCACAGCCAACATCAACATCATACTGCTCCACTAGTTGTAGACATCGCCATCAACACTATTTGTTTGTTGTGACTCAATTTGAGTCATCTGTTTGTTGGATCTGATCAATATGGCAACGATTAAATCTTCTAGTTTTGATTGTGGTTCCAGACGTCGAAATCATCTGGATTTGTTGACCTCATATGTTAGAATGTTGGTCTATGCTTCTTTCTACAAACATGGCACGTTGATCCACTTCACTGTCGCATCTCCACTGTCGATTAATTTCGATTGTGGTTCCAGACGTCAAGATCATCTGGATTTGTTGACCTCATGTGTTAGAATGTCGGTCTATACTTCTTTCTACAAACATGGCACGTTGATCCACTTCACCGTCGCATCTCCACTGTCATCCACTTTCGTTCCATCAGATGGTTTCATAGGACCATTGCATTATCTGATTCAGTAATTCCAAAGCTTTCGAACTTATGTTTTGTTCATTATAATTTCATTGGAGTTACAAGGAATTTAGAAATAGATAAATTTCAATTAAGGCATTTCATTTATAAATTTCAACTTTAAGAAAATGTGTATGCAATTGCCCATAATAATAGTTTATTTAAATCAAATTCATAGAGAATTTCAACCACAGCAACAATTCTAATCCAATAGTTTAAATGCTCAACTAATCAAATAAAATATGAATTGTGCTTGTAAACTCATATAGACATAAACATAGATACAAAATGACTAATTCTTAAAGCATGCAAGCCTTCTTGTCTACATACACGAGATTACTCTGTGAAGAGGGATTCTTTAGAATAAATAGAGAATCGAACTGAAGACTCTCACTTCCTAAAGTAGGTTCCTTACCATCACTCAAACCCCTTTGAGTTAACTTCATTTTTTTATTTTTTACATTAGATTAGATATGGGATTAATTGTTCACGCTTAAAGAAATCTAATTTTATTAATTCATGTGTTACATTTGAATGGGATCCTCACCATAGACTCTCTTTTATTTTTAAAATATCATATTGAAATTCTAATATCATAGTTAAAATCAGTTTTTTTTTTTCAGATTGATAAAGAATTAACTTATTTCAAAATGTACAAAAGAATTGAAACTTTTTGTGTCAACGAAAATATTAGGATTTGTTTCAAAATATTCCTATTTTCTATATTGATTTAAAAATGTTGAAAACATTGCAATTAATTTTTTTGGGTTGAATGTGAATTGGTATGTGAAGTTTCTTGATGAAGAAGACAAGTGCAGCTGTACACAAGCGGAACTTTCCTTTAGTTTTCCATCCATATCCATGTTAACTAACACTCCAAGAAACTTTCAAAGCCCTTCTGTGCTCCACAGCACCATTGTATTATACCGTACTCCACTTCTCTCTCCATTTATTTACCAAAGGAGGAGATTTCTCAGCTTTATAAATCTAAACCATCTAAAAGTAATAATTACATTCAATTTTTTTTCTTAAATTGAAGTATTTCTGTAAATCACGTGAAAAATTTTAATAGCTCATTTTTAACTTAAGATAAATTTTCCAAAATAGACTCTATGAACAATGATCTTAAATATATTATTCAAAATATAATTTGAATTTAATAGCTCAAATCTATAAAGAAAGATAACCCCTACATAAATAACTTTAACTTAATATAAAGATGAATATATTTGAAAATAGATTTTAAACTAAATATAAATTTAAACTATAAAGAGAAATTTTTAAATAAACTTAGACATAATCAATATTTCATTCTAAATTACATAAAATGACAAAATATTTTAATTAAAATAATATTACTAATATAATTTTTTATTGACTAAGGTGTCCAGGCCTTTTAGAGCACCCGACTAATTCATAGGGAATGTGCAAACCTCTCTACCTACACACACCGATTAACTTCACAGGGAGTAACCCTTAGGAGTGAAGTAGAAATCGAACTCAGGACTTTTATCTCATGACGCTGGTTTTTTACCATCACTCCAATCTCTTTCAGTTATATTAATGTAATATGAAAGTTATAAAAAATTAATATTAATTAAAAGAATAAAGTGTAAATTTTATACTATACTCGAATTCATTGAATTGTGCTTATACTGCAGTGGAACATGGAATTGTAGACCGTTTGGGGAGACGACTCTTACACCACCGCCTTCCTTCCCTATAAAGCCTTGGTCATCTTCCTTCTTTTCCCGTCTATTTCTCCATCTCTCACCGTCTTCTTCTCTTGTTCTCCTTATACTTCCAGATCTGTTCAACATGAGCGACACTCGTCCCCTTCGTTCCATTTGGTTTGAAGAAGCCCTGGCTACCATCAGCCCCAATTCTGCCGCTGCCTTCGTCAACGATCTGATAGAGGTAAGTGGCTTTAAAATCGACATGGACGATTCGATGCTGAAAACCATCCTCAATCTCAAGAAAGGGTTGTTAAATAAGAATGAGGTTGTCGAAGACTACTTCGCCGTCAGCTCTCAGATGCTCGAATTGGGTGCATATCTCACCGATGCTTCCGAGGCCATGGCGAAAAATGAGATTGCACCAACAACTCTGTACAATCAGGTCTCAGAAACATATGAATCCCTTCATGTTCAGCTTGCTTGGATGAAAAGAAAGCTTCAAAGCCAAAAGAAAAAGATGAACACCCAGCTCACGCGTCTCGGGCAATTGAGGAAAATCACCAAGTATTCCTTCTTGGCAACTTTTGCTGCCATCTTGATCGGATCCATCATCACAATTTCACTGGCTGTCTCACCTGTGGCGGCTGTGCTGACGACGGTCTTGGGTTCGGTCCCATTTGCGGCGATCGGGAAATGGTGCGATTCCATGTGGAGAAAGTACGAGATGAAGGTTAGAGCTGAGAAAGCCATACTCACCTCCATGCAGATGGCTACTGAAGTTGCCATTTCGGATATCGGGAAGATTAGAAGTGTTGTAGAAAGAATAGAGAAGGCAGATGCGGCAAGCGTGGGTCATCTGGGCGATGCGTGTACTGATCATGTAAAGAATGGGAGGTTGACTGTCTTACAGAAAATCATGGATTATCCAACCTGACTCAGATATGTTAGAAAGTTCAAATTTATTTAAAGTTCATGTTTAAAATTGATTTTTTTTTTTTTATTATTCAAATCTATGTAATTACATCTGTAATTGTCTTGAATTGTCATTCAACATTTGGGCCCTTCTAAGAGAAGATTTTTAAACCTATTTTATTTGTACAGAAATTCTTTTTTTTTCTCAGTCAATGACAGCGGATGCCGTTTTCCCGCACTGGTCTTGCTGAAGATGATTAATCATTGGAAATGACAAACTTAATTGTTAATTTTCTCAATTAAATGATAATCATTTTGATTAAATATGTCTTCATTTTGTATCTATGTTTATGTATATAACAAGCGCAATTCATATTTTATTTGATTAGTTGAGCATTTAAATTATTGGATTAGAATTGTTGCTGTGGTTGAAATTCTCTATGAATTTGATATAAATAAAGTATTATTATGAGCAATTGCATACACATTTTCTTAAAGTAGAAATTTATAAATGAAATGCTTTTATTGAAATTTATCTATTTCTAAAATCCTTGTATATCCTCCTCCAATGAGATTATATTGAACAAAACATAAGTTCGAAAGCTTTGGAATTACTGAATCAGATAATGCAATGGTCCTATGAAACCATCTGATGGAATGAAAGTGGAGATGCGACGGTAAAGTGGATCACACTTCAACGTGCCATGTTTGTAGAAAGAAGCATAGACCGACATTTTATTGTATGAGGTCAATAAATCCAGATGATCTTAACATCTGGAGCCACAATAAAAAATAGAAGATTCAATCATTGCCATATTAATCAGATCCAACGGACAAACAACTCAAATCAAGCCACAACAAACAAATAGTGGTGATGGCGATGTCGACAACTATTGTAGCAGCATGATGTTGATGTTGGCTGCGATGGTGCAGTAGTCGGTGATGACGACCATGGCAAAGAAGAACATCCGGACCAATGGTGGGGCCAAAATTGATAAATTAAAACATAGATCATAAACTCCAAAGAACACCATCTCTTAAAACAGCCCAAATCTAGATTAATAGTTGACTTTGTTTACAAGAAATCCATTTTTACTACTTTCTGGCTTGATGGATGTGACCAATACAACCGGCCATATCTTGATAGTAGTTTTAGAAAGACAATGCATCTAACTTGGGCACGAATCATCTTAGAGAAAGGAGGTGGAAAGTCTACTTATATTCTTCTTCTTTTTTAAGTTTACTTATACGGAATCTACTTATTTTTGAAAGATAAAAATAAAAGAGAGAAACATGAGATCATCATATAACAAAACTACTGATAAAAATTCCCTACGTAGAAGAAAGCTACTGATCAATAAGTATTGACCAGATTCATACATATTTCAGAAATAGGATAGTAGCTAATAAATATGAAAAACGACTTTGCAACCTATGAACTCTAAACCTAAAAACATCCAAAAGCAACCATTAAATTTATAGTTTCAACTTTCAAGTGCATTTATCAAGTGAAGGAATGAGCATCTTCAAATCGGACATCTTGTGATAGATGTTGTTCAAATCATTGTTCAACATATCCACAGTAGATTCATCAAGTGGAGTGTAATTGAATGAATTTACATACTGAGTCAGGGCATCACTGCAATGACCGAGAGAAGACATCACACTTTTCATCTCGGTTTGAAGACCAGGGGAGAGTCCCGCGTCGACGAATTGAGTCGTTTCCTCTGCGACCTTTAAGATTGTATAACTCTCGTCGAAACTCGTAATACACAGGTTTAAAGTTTGTGCAATTGGGAAGTATCTGTAGTAAACGGGTAGAGAGTCGATGTCGTTCGTGGCGGAGATGATGTTTTTTATGGTGAGCTCTATGAATTCTTTGATGACATGCAAATGAGTGCACTTCGGTTTGGGAGATGGGGAATGTGGCTTTTTCTTGGGTGGAGTTGGAGATGGAGGATGTGGCTTTTTCTTGGGTGGAGGTGGAGATGGAGATGGAGAATGTGGCTCTTTCTTGGGTGGAGTATGTGGGGTTTTCTTGGGTGGAGTTGAAGGTGGAGGACGACCCTTAGTGGGAGGTGACAGAGGTGGAGTAGAAGGGACAGGATGTGGGCTTTGAGGAGGGGGGCAAGGAGGGCACTCACACCAACACCAACAACCAGAGCTGTTATTGATTTTCATTTTTTTAGGAATTTCAGGTACAGGAGAATTGGGGCAAATTGGACAAGTATCACATGAACAATCACAGTAGTAATGGAAGCTTCCGTAGTCTCCCCAATCATCCTTGTTAGTATCTCCTCCATTAGCGACAACAATGAAAATCATGAAGAAAAACAGAGCATTCAGTTTCTTGATTTCCATCTTCTCTCCGACGATGGAAAGTGATAAATGGGAGGGAGATACTTATACTTGAAAAAAGGCAGTAGGATTAGTGCCATTTTTTCTTTAATTCTTCTTTCGAATTTGAAGTTTTGAACATTCTCACAGTATCCAACAAATAGGTGTCTATCATATCTCCCTGCTGTTAAAGATATTCATCACCAAGTAAATAGTTAGATTTAAAACTTTAAATTAATTTATTTTTAAAATGAAAAAGAAATGGTTTATTCAAGTAAATCCAAATAATATGTTTCGATTCTAATATTAGTTTCAATCTTTCCAATAAAGTGAAAAAGTTTATAAAATCAAAAAAATTTAAAATAGTCAAAATTTAATCTATTATATATATAATCCATTCTCATTTATTCTAATTTTCTAATTTGTATAGCTCAAATATATAAATTTCATAATTACTAAAGATATAAAATCAGAAATATTTCATTCCACAATATTCACAAATATTTAGAAATCCTAAATTGAATATCCCCTCTTTCTTGCCCCAATTCCCGAAGGCCATGTACACATGAGTTCTGTTTCATGTCATTTTTTTTATTTTTTTTACTTTTACCATGAATATATTTTTATGTATTTAAGAAATTGAGTGTCAAATTTTCATTAATTTCAAAAAAATTGTCTATCTTATAATTAATGAGTTATTTAAAAATACTATAAAACATTCAACTTAATAACATTTACGCTCTAATTTACTATATTTTTTATTAAACAGTTTAAATTTTAAATATATACATATCAAGAGATACACTATCTTTAGAAACAATATACCAACTGGTTTGAGATGATCTTTCAAAAGTTTAAATTTTAAATATTAATGTGAACTTATCAATGGATAAACTATCTTTACGAATAATATATTCAAGTGAGATGATCTTTTAAAAGAAAAAAATTAACCATTCTTTAACCATGTTTTTTTATCTAAATGTATAGAAAATGTGATAGGAAAATATATTAATAATATTTCACTTTCATTCAATCATTTTAGTTTGTAATTTTGAACTTTATAAATTCAATTATTGTAATTCATTAATCTTTTTACAGTCTATCATAAAGCTACAAAAGACTTTTTCTAAATATCTTCTAATTAATTGAATAACTTATTATACTAATTACTTGAAAACTAAGTGTAAATTCTTTAAAATTTACTAACCTATGTAGCATGTGAAGGTTATCTTTTGAGATATACTGTGGCAGTGAATTGCAATTTCTGAGATTTGTGTGATTATTTTTCAAGTCTTGATATGTAATAAATAATAATTCTCTAATTTATCATATAAAATATTTAATTTCTAATCTGTACTTAAAAATACATATGATTAAGAACTGTCACACTCAACATGAAATTTTTCAAAATTAATAATTTTAAATCCTCAAAGTTTGTATCTCCATAATTTAGGAAATTAATAACAAAACTGTTATTTTTTATAATAAGAAAACATTAAAATTATCATTTAGTCCACTTGTTATCATTTATGTAGTAAACAATTACATCAGTGCTATTTGTTATAAAAAACACTAGTCTCCCTATCTCTTCTCTATTATTAAATTATTCATTAAGAATCATTAGATTTTATTTTTTTCATAAACATGTGGTGTGTTTTAGGGATAGTGGGCTCACCAGTGAAGGTTTTATGCTCGGTATCCCTCGGTTTCCTACACATAAATTAAAAAAAAAAAAACATGTCCATACAAAATTTAGAAAATGTACTATCGTGCAATTAGAGTATCTTTTTAGACCTAAATTCATATTCAGACTTTTCCAAACATCCCCGGCTAAAATGACTCCATATATAGTGCTAAACTTGTGGTTAAAAAGTAATTTAAATTAAGGTCTCATTGGGCTAATGGGATGGGTCTATTGAAAATGCCTAAACATGATTATCAAGCTCTAAAAGAATCACCTTAATTCAATCAATGAAATCATATTTTTTACATTTTAATTTTTAACAACTTTAGAATGTTTCGTTAATTATTAAACTTCGGTATCACATGAGGGAGCCACTTTGGCTCAATTTGATGTGTTAAGAAAAAAACAAAAAAAAAAATTAAGCACGAATTCAAACATCCAAGAAAATTATCTTCATTAGATCTAAAAGGTTATACTTTTAAGTTTCCAAATTTTGATGATTCCATTGATTTCCTAATCTATAGATTTATCTAAGGCTATATTTGGATGCAGAGAACTTAAAGTGGGGGACTTCTTCCGGTATCTCCCGGAGTAGAAGAACCATGGAAAAGATGAGTGTCTCATGCTCAGTCTCAGGGGTCTGAATATTATTAAAACTGCATCATATCGGCCGATACCGGTGGTTTTTGATAAAAAAAAAAAGGAGAGAATTTTATCGACCAAGATATTAGCCCATAACGAGATATCGGTTGATATCTCGGCCGATACCATTTTTTCGACCCCTGAAATGTGCGCTCACTTTCTCTACACATGCTTCCTCTCAACGATTCTTGTTTTCGAATAAACCGAAACGAAACTCAATACCAAAGTGTAAGGTTGTTCCATTGGGTAGGTACCAAAATGTTATATCCATTCAAGCTGGAACAGTATGAAATTTAATCGTAAGCATTTAAGTTAAAAATAATTTCTTAATTTAAATTCTCCTCATTCAAATATAACCTTTTAAAATTACTTTTAAAAAGTTCCAAAAGTAATATTTTTCAAAAATGACAAGCTTTACTTTTTAATGTAAAATAAGGGTGATGATATATACACCGTAAAATTTGATACTGCGTGCATTGAACAATTTTTTTTCCAACTTTTCCTAATTTGCCAAACCATATTTTTAAAGGCAATGGAGTTTAGAGATTAAAAACTAATTTAAATTGACAAAATTTTGAGAGCTTCAAAGATATAATTTGATAAATTAAATCAAGACGATTTTTGTTGGACAACATATTAAATGAAAGACCACTCAATAGATCCATCACGACCCTATTCGATGGGTCCCACGCCCAGATGCACAGGATAATACTGTGCACTACATTGCACAGTGACTGAAGATCACATTTTGGTTTGAATTAAAGAGATGTCTTTACTGGCATTACGGAGAAATGGAATTGTAGGGAATTTTTTAGTATTCATTTTTTTAGAATTGCAAAACGTTGTTATAATTGCTACATTTTCTGAAAAGTTGTAAAGTTACTAAATTATAAATTTATGAAGGTTCATAAAAAATTTAAATGATTAAAACTAGAGTGTCCACACATCCTAGACTACTCGACTAATCATCGAGACATGTACACACCTCTCTACCCATACACTGGATAACTCTACAGAAAGTCTTCCCTTTTTATTCCGATCTTAAATTTGAAAAAGATTAAGATTAGATCAACAATTGTGTTTCAATTTAATGTTTTAGATCTTTTATAGTTTTCATTTTTTTTAGAAAAAGTAAAAAAAAAGTAAAAAATAACAATACATCTTGTGAACGAGAGAGAAAAGGGTGTCGGAAGAGAGAGGGGGGCAAAGAAAGGGAGAGATAAGATGATACCTCCTGAGGTGGAGGCGCTTTAGTTTCTACATATGGAGGGGTAAATAAGAGGTGATTTTGCTTCTTCGATGTCCTTAACAAAGGGGAAAATGGGAAGAAACCTCTCATTTCACTCTCTTTCCCTTCATCCAAACACAACAGGCATATATAGATTGTTTAAGATATTTCATCAGATATAGTGCGGATTAGTCACAATTACACATTCATCTTTTTGATGTCCAAATTTAGAACACAATTATCCTCAGGCTTAACCCTAGTCTCTCCAGCATAGATCTTACTGCTAGTTCACATGGATTCAAGGGCCTATATGTATAGAAGTGACACAGAATTAGTTAAATGGAGAAGTAGAATTAGGAAGTTTATCTGAGATAGATGAGGATTATTGACACTAATAATGAGCTTAAAGGACAAGTTAAAGAACAATATTTATTAAGAATTGGTAATATTGTGAAGTTCAAAAACATAAATGTTCCCTTTCATAGATCTAATAAATGTCTAAACTCATTACTAATTCAGTTTCATTTTCTTATTTTGATCAAACTTTGTGCTCCATGGTTTCAGCATTAGAAACAGAAAGAGATTCTTGAACAGGATTCAAGTTCTTGTTTGGAGGATGATAATAGTAGTAATACATACAACAATTATAACATACATACATTGACTATACAGATATACAGTGAGACCCAACTGACCTGTGATATCCTTCTACATAAGTATCAAAATAGCAGTAGAAACCCATTCCGGGTCATGCCGGAGGAGAAATACAGTTAGAACCACTCGACCATGCATCTTGGGTAGAATTCGGTCTTCGTAGCAACAGCAGAAAGGGCTTGTAACTCTTTCTGAACTTTACATCTTTCATAGAATATTGAACATGCAAGTGATGTGCATTTCACACCCCTTTCCAGTATCCAATCACCGCCTCCGCATTGCCGGCAAATCTGAGAGGTACAACAAAAGTCATCAGTATAAAAATCGTCAACTGAGGTAGGGTTAAAAGACCCTCAATTTATCACTTGCCAATGTTGGAAGAATAAATATTCTCTGTCAGAAGTGCCACCAGGAAGTGCATAAATAACTTCAAAATAACATAGTAATAATATGACAATTCGTTTAGCTACAATTATCAAGATCGGGACTGTCACACCCCACCCCTCCGAAGAGAAACGAAGCGCGAGAACTTTTTCTTCTTTTTTTAAAATAAAAGAAAGAACGGAAAATCGGGTCAGATAAATTTTAAAGATTTGGGGATTTTAAAATTATTTTACAAAAATCACGTTTTTCGAAAACTGAAAAAAGAAATTAATTAAAATCTCTTCAGAAATCAAACTCGGGAATAATTTTTAAAAAGTTTATTAAAATAAACAAATAAGAGCCAAATTACTAAAATGCCCTTCTGAGCTTCTGACTTGGATTTCGGCAAACTTGGGTTCATTGGAGAGCCCACGCGCTAAATTACACTATCAAATCTCTTACTCTCAATTCAGAGATCCACAAATCTCCTCATGACCCGAAATCACGGGTTGGGTCATTACAACTTACTCTCCTTAAACGAATTTCGTCCCCAAAATTCAAATGACATACAACTCAGGAAATGGTTTCAACATTCATAATTCCACAAGATTTGTTATCCAGTGACTCAGTTGAGATCATCCTCAATCATCCAACGTCGACCCAAAACCAAAGGTTCCCTCATTATTCCTCAACTCGGATCACAAGGCCTGACCAGCAGAACGATGCCCATCACAGAACACAAAGGATTCTCCGAATCATCCTATCACAAAAGTTAAATTACCATTTACAATTCCTCCTCTTACCTCAAAATCAAAATCTCAAGTCAGCCATCCTCTCTTTGCACAAACGAGAACTTATATCACCTCTCAACAATCAACCGAATTTCTAAATCCTCTTCGCTTGTACTCCACAAGTTGTCTCTAAAACCAACCACTCCTCAACGAGGTTGACAGTTACAAACTTGAGTTCACCGGACTCCACATCCGTTCTCTGATTCTTACCAACGCCATCAATGCTCTTATCAAATAACTACACTCAAAATACTCCTCAAGAACAATCATAGAGATTTCCAAACCACAAAGTCCTCTTTGTCCTAAACTCAGCTCGAGGCACTATCTCAAAATCCAGTTACAACTCTGCGTCCCATCCCACTCGATTAGAGAGTTGCACCAAATCTCTAATATCACTCTGTCATACCCCGTCCCTTCGAAGAGAAACGAAGCGTGAGAACCTTTTTTTTTTTATTTTTTAAATAAAAGGAGGAACGAAAAATCAGGTCGGGTAAATTTTCAAGATTTGGGGATTTTAAAATTATTTTACCAGAAATCATGTTTTTCGTAAACTCAAAAAAAAAAAAAATTAATTTAAATCTCTTTACACATCAAACTTGAGAATAACTTTTAACAAGTAAATTAAAATAAATAAATAAGAGCCAAATTACTAAAATGACCTTCTGAGTTTCCAACTCGGATTTCGACATACTTGGGTTCACTGGAGAGCCCACGCGCTAAATTACACTATCAAATCTCTTACTCTCAATTCAGATGTCCACAAATCTCCTCAAGACCTGAAATCGCGGATAGGGTCATTACAAGGAAGTTGTGATGTCAACTCATACATGATCATTCCCTCTTCTTACCTTTTCAACGCATGCAGGCAGGAAATGTAAAGGCCCTGGTGATGACTTGCATACTGGGGCATGGGGTATGACCCCCCCCTCCTGTGGTGTCCACCAATTGATCATTTGGTTAAATTTTTTTTTTTTTTCCTATTGAGCCTTAACAAAGAAATTGTATTAATATAAGAGAAAGTACAAATATCAGGTATAACAGACTTGTACACTTGAAAGAAAATTCATGAAAATATTGGTTTAATTCCTTTAACTCCTATGGGAATCATGAAGTCAGACTACCAGAAGCTAGCTATTATCTTTTAGTTAGGCCAGCCAATTATGAATCCAACTTATATGTAATACAACATCTTATGAATCATCAAATCTAAAAAGACCTAATTTCACAAGTATCGGATTGATACCTACTATGGAACAAAAATTATTTCAAATCACTTAGTGTTAGTCGTTAACTTTGAAACCATAAAAACATGATTGATATGATTTGATTAGGGTGAACTTTGGCCCAATCAAAATTTACAATAATTTTTTGCATGCCAAACCTACTTCATAATTTAATACGCCTTTAAGAATGGGCCCAACGGTAGATTCCCAATTTCAAAAGATGCAACATGCACTGGAGGAAGTGGAATTGTGATGATTCAACTCCCCTACTTATTTTTTAACGTAACAAAGCTAAATATATTAAAGGTAAGAAGTAAGAACAAATAGAAAAACAAAAGAGGGTTTATAAGATTTAAACCCTGAAAAGAAAAAATAAAAAAAATATACAAGAAATACATAAATACATCTGTGGAGTTGAGGCTCTGAACATCCAGACAGAGTGGAAAACCCTCGATCACTATCTTAGAGGTGGAAAACGCATGTTACTGTGTGATCTACCCTGTTCTTGGTGAAGAAGTCCGCCACACCGTTAGATTAGGATGCAGGATATCTTGTGACCCCAAGCAAGAGCCCTTATCTCACTCACCGCAGTGATCAATCTCCAAGAAGGTTGCTTCAACCCCTTAACCCACTTGATAGCATTTGCCGAATCTCCCTCAATAACCAATTTACCGTTCTCGGCTAATTTCCACATGGTCAAAGCTCTCCTAATACTAAGGAGTTTTGCCTCGTTTCAGTTTTTTAACCCTACTAGCTCTGAAAAAACTAGGGAGGTTTTGCCGTTATGATCTCTAAGGACGCTCCCTATCCCTGTCTGTCCCAGTTTTACTTTCAATGCCCCGTCAACATTGAGTTTGTGGACGTTTTGTTGAGGAGGAGACCAATTGACTAGTGTTTTCAGTTTTCTTGGATTCCTGCTCAGGCAACCCTCCCAAGAACAGAGGAGGTCAGTTAAATTTTATTCCCTTGAAATCTTTTCCAGAGAGGAGCCAAATGCAAAGCCTCCATTTGGCTTTTTGGAAGATCTCACTTTCTTCGGTTATCTTGACCTCAAAAGTCCTGGCGTTCCTCTCCTTCCAGACTGACCATAAGATCACAACTAGAATTGTGTTCCAGATGGCCTTTATCTGAGGGCCAATGCAAGAAAGGAACCAAGACTCCACTACCCCTTCCCAGGTCCTATAAAAAACCCATGGTACTCCCATTAGACTAGCGAATTGTGTCCTCCAATTTCAGTAACCCTCTCTTATTGAGGTCCATTCTGGCGAGTACCTTTCCTTTCAGAGCGCACCACATAAAAGATTGGACCCTTGAGGGTGCTAGGATTTTCCAAGCTAGGCATGGAAGAGGGTCCTCTATGTATTGTTAATGTAAGATCAACTCAACCATCGATTTGACTAAGACGGTACACAAAGAGTCTCCTGTCCAGATGAGCTTGTCCTCCTCGTCCCTAGATAATGGAAATTCACCTATCTGGGTTAATAACTCCTCAAGTTTGTCTTTTTCGAAAGACCTCAACTCTCTCCCGAAATCAAACTGCCACGATATGTGTTCACCTTTTACTTCGCTACAATCCCGAACTAAGGTGTGTTTCCTCCTGACTATCCTATATAGCCTTAGAAAGACATCCATTATGGACTTGTCCCCTAGCCATAGATCTTTCCAAAAGCGAGTCATATATCCTCTTCCCACAAGGAGTCTAAGCTTATCCTTTAACATTTTGCCCACTAAGTTCCTACCATGGCCTAGTCTCCACCAGGCCTCAACAAGAACCGAATTTCTCGATGTGTTCTCCTAATGCCCACCCTCCAATGTCTACCATTCCGTACGTTGCAGTAACACTCCGACCCACAAGGCGTCCTTCTCTCCCCCAAACCTCCAGCTCCACTTGCATAAGAGGGCTTGATTTCTAACCTAAAGTGGAACTATCCCAAGGCCTTCCTTTGATATAGGTGTTTTATCACTTCTGACCATGCTACTAAATGTATTTTCATTTTATCTTCCTTGTCGTCCCAAAGGATTTCTTAAACAATTGTCAAGTTTCCTTACAATTCCTTTTGGCATCTCAAAAAATGGACAGTAATACATTGGAAGGTTTATTAAGACAGATTTGATGAGAGTTATATTTCCTCAGAATGATAGGTATTTCCCACCCCAACCAGCTAGTCTCCTCTCTATCTTTTCCACTACCGATAACCCAAAAATGCTTGAGCCTAGGGCTCCCTATAGTGCAACCTATCTCATTTGCCAACTCTTTAAGCAAAATCATCCTCTACATCTATTCTTAAAATGGTACTTTTTCCTAGATTAATTCTGAGTCTGGAAACTAATTAAAAGCACCTGAGCACCGCTACGTATCCCATAATTTCATCCCTATTGGGTTCACAGAAGAACAAGGTGCCATCTGTGGACTGAAGGTGCGTGACCACCGGCCTTGGTGTAGACGTTTCAAAACCTTTGACAATACCCAGTTCTCTAGCCTCTTCCACTAATTTATTCAAGCTTTCCAAAAGGAGAGCGGATCTTCCTGTCTAAGATCTCTAGTGGCTGCTATAGGTTGGGTCGGAGAACCATTCACTAGAACCGAGTAAGTTGTATCCTCTGCACACGCTTTCATCCATCTCATCCATTGTTGGCCAAAGCCCATTTTGTAAAATTATATCCTATAAAAGCCCCGTCTACAAAATCAAAAGCCTTCTCCGTATCAATCTTAAAGAGGTCCCCCGATTCTTATCCTTACGTCGCATATGAACCAATTCAGTAGAGACCATTATGTTGTCCAAAATTTGTCTATCTTCCACGAAAGCTCCCTCCCTGTGATTCGCCTATAATCTTTGGTAAAACCTCTTTTAACCTTTCCACCAACACTGTTGTTATTAGTTTCTATATACGTCTACACTAATTGGTCTATAGTGTGAAAGTTCAGACGGGCCCTCTCTCTTCAGGATGAGAGTTGTTAAGGAGTTCTTCAAACCTATGTCCCACCGCCTCCCAACAGGTTTCAATGAAGGTGAAGTTGAAACCATGGTTGTTAAAATCTTACGATACACGATTCGTATCTTACGATTCATACGATATGATAAGAGGAACGATTCGTTTATCAACAAATCTTACGATTCCTATAAATAATAGAATTATGGGGTTATTAGGAGTGCGAAAGTATGAAATATTTCGTTTTAATGGTTTTTAAGGCTTGAGTTAATGAACATTTAAGACCTTTCGATTTTTGAGGGTTTTTTAGTTCATTATTGACTTTTCACAGTATAGTTGGATTATATACTGGTCTTATACTTTTGGGAGTTGGAGCATTGAAATTTGAGTTCCAATGAACTAATTATATAAAATTCACTTAATATTGAAAGAATGTTGGAGAATTGCTCATGTTAGTACATTTTAGATATATTTTACGTTATTTCATTTATTAAATATTTTTTAGGGAAAACACTTATGAATCTTACGATTCTACGATTTACGATACACGATTTGTGATTCAAGATGTATTAACGATTTACGATACGATTCGATTTTCACAACATTGGTTGAAACCATCAGGATCTAAGGCTTTATCTCCTTCAAGACTATCTAGAGCTTTCCTAATCTTTTCTAAGGTGAATTCTCTCTCCAACCAAGCCACCCTCCCCTCACTATCTTGTTGAACTAGATCCCATCCATCGTCGGCCTGGAAAACCTCCTCTTGGACAAAGAGGCAGAACTAAGCTCAGCAAAAGGTGAGTTAGGACCCCAAGGTGTCTAAGTGGAGGGAAACCAAAGAAGGGATGTGGACAAATGCAGTTAGCAAGAGAAGGGGATGGGAAGGAATGGTTTGGGAATGAGTCTACCAAAGTTGAGGAATGGTGAAAAAGAGAGCAGGTTGATGAGGCTTGGAAAAGCTATAGGGTTGCAGAAATAGGTGATGCACCAAGAGTAGAGAAGCTGGAAAATGGAAAGAAGAAACTGCAGGAGATCTTGATGTCGATGATTGGAAGGGGATGGAGAACTCTGAAGCGGAGGGGGCATGACTGACGATGGCGCGAAGATCGCGACGAATTGTAGGAGGAGCGGTTGCAAGAACCAAGTCTACAACCTGGATACGAAGCATGAGAATAAACCACAAGGGCTACCAGAAGGAAACTCAAGGAAAAGGTGAAAAGAGAGAGGAAAGAGAGAAATCAGAGCAAGTGATGATGACGGGGATCCAATGTATGAGAGGGGAACTGATGGTTGGAGTCTAGCAAAGATGACCCAGAAGGTGACTGAAAGATGGCCGAGAAGTGTCTCCTCATTGCCTCCCTAATTCCTTCCTTATCCACCACTCTCCTACCTTCCACTACAATTAATTTGATGTTGTTGGAGGATCTCTTCGGGCATTAACAATTGTGTGGAAGAATTTCGTGCTTTTATCACCCTCCTTCAACCACAAAGCTCTAGATTTCTGCCGCCACTCCACTTCTTCCATTCGTAGATAGTCCCAAAGGATGGCCTTACTGTTCTTCTTGGAAGCTAATTCCTCCTCTTATAAGTCCCTTTCCTCCACCACTCTATTCCATCCTCAAGTTCCTGCATAACTGCTTCTTTCCTCTCTGTTACCGGTCCCCCTGTGGATTATACCCACCTTTTTAATCTTTGATTTCAATAGAATGAGTTTCCTTGATAATACCAAACCGGCCCAACCTTGGATAGAGAATCCTTCCCACCACTCCTCGATCAAGTTCACAAATTTGTGGTTTTCCAGCCAAACATTACTAAAACGTAAAGGCTTTGGGCCCCAATGAATCTCATGTGTCAAACATTATCGGGTAGTGATTTGAAATTGGGCTGAAGAGTTTTATCTGACTACCATTTGAGAAGTGAGCACCTAGTCCGGAGAAAGAAGGAATTTGTCTAGTCTACTAATTGTCGATCTCGACTGGCCACTGGACCACGTGAAGCATTTGCCGATGAGAGGGCCTCTACTTAGATTCCCAAGGAAAGCATGCATGTACCTAAAGTTAGGTCATTTATTATTATTATTATTTTTTGATGAAACTCACCCAGTGACCAATCCAAAATTTTCAAGCATACTACATCTCTTATATTTCCATATGATTCATTTTACACCCAACTGATTGGTATCTACTGTAAAACTAAAATCCATTTCATATCATTGACTTAAAACTACAAAAATATCCATTAATATGAATTGATTAGGGTGAAATTTGGCTTAATCCAATCTCCAAATGAATTTCTATACGTTACTTGAAATCTTTATAAGGTCTCCGAAAGTGCAAAATAACTGGACCATTCTCAACTGGAAATGAGAGGACATTAATTTCTAATAAATGCTTTACTGAATTGCAAGATGTAAGTTATTTGAGCCAAATACTAACTACTTTTCAGCAAAAAAGATTGCAATGCCACCTAAACAAGTGTGTTTGCACCAAGTGAAGGAAATGAGATGTGCGACTGCTGTTGGGTTTTGAAGCGGGGTGAAGTGTTTATACCCCACTTCAAAATCCAATAGCAGTCGTCGAAGTATAAGGTAAACTTTTAGTATAAAGGGGTCCTGGTGCTTGGCAAATAATAATTAAAAGTTTAAAACTTCAAGCTTTCAGCCTTTTTTAATGATGTCTTCTCTACAAATCTCCAATAACAATAGATGACCAATCTCCCTATGAAAGTCTTAAAAAGCATTCGTCTTAATTCTCTATTTTGATGAAGAATAATGATGAATATTTATTCATGTAATCTCTCAATCGTTCAATTTTTTTTTAGAGCGCTAACAGAAAAAATTGTATTAATTCTGAAACAGAGAGTACAAGTGGGGGGTGCAAGAGGCTTAAACCTGTGAAAAGAACAAAAATACACAAATTTACATAGCAAAAATACCAGTTATACCCTGTGAAACAAATAAAAAAACCAAGAAAAACTATAAAAACCACCATGCGATACAAATTCCACTTTCACAGATTAAAAAAAAAAAGGGCACCCTTTTGTTCCCTTTCTACCCCACACTTTGCTAAGAAGTCAACCACACCATTGCAGATCTTCTAACAAACACAAAAGATACCTTTCTGCCCAAGCATAATGCCTTAATTACCCTAACTATTGAAGCTAGTTTCCAAAGAGGACACCTGCAACCCCTAGCCCATTTTATCGCATTCGTCGAATACCATTCTTTTATAAGCTTCTCTTAGCCACAATTCATCCACAGGAACAAAGCCCCTCCAAATCCTTAAAATCTCAGCCTATCCCTAACACCTATTGACTCATAAAAGACTAGTAACGAGACCTCATCGCAATACTCCTATCCCTACAGGTCCTGGTTTACCTCTTGCCGCCCCATCTACATTGAATTTAAAAAGGCCAAGCAAAGGAGGGGACCACCGCACCCTAATTTCTGTCGTTCTAGAATTGTCACTCGTACAACCCTCCCATGACCTATAGGAGTCCAACATATTACTCCCATTAAACTCCTTGCTGACCACAAGCCAAGCACAATCTCCATTTCGCCGTTTGGAATATATCATTCTCCTCTGAAGCTTTATTGTTGAAAATCCTAAGGTTCCTTCTGTCTAAATTGACCAAAGAATAACCCATCGCATAGTATTCCAAGTTACCTTCATTTTAGGTCCTATTCTTGATATACTCCAACTCTCCACTATTCCAACACAAGAGTTGTCAAAAAGCCACGAAATTCCCATGGAGCTGGCAAACTTGGACCAAAGAGATCTAGCTACTTGGCATTTCCCGAACAAATGGTCTACATCCTCCTCAAGATCTCCACACAAAGTGCAAGACAAATCATCATTAGAGTTTAAGATGGCCTCCAATTTAATTCCATTTTGGTGAGTACTTTTCTTCTAAGAGCACACCACACGAATGGTGTATTGGTTGACTTTCTACCTTTTGTGGCAAGAAATTGCTACTTCTTGCCAAGGACAGAGATCAATTGTTGAATATTGCACTTATCTTCAAACCCTTTGACAAGAATTGGAATGTGTGGAGACTGGAGAATGTGTTTCTTGTCTGTACCACAGATGTTGAAGTTTATACTAAATTCATTAAATTAAGGTTGACACAAGTTCCATGCTAGACTCAACGATGAACTCTATATAGGTTAGGGTAGTGGTGAGGAGGTACTATCTAAAGATTTTTTATTCGCTTTGTTTTGATGCCTCTTGGATGTCAGTCTGCTTCTCAGCAATTGTTGCTTAGTGCCATCACTTTCCTAGCTGATCCTCAACGTCAAACACCTAACATGTCCTCTTATGTAGTCGGCTCCTGGTCTGGCAATTCTGTTGGCTCTCCTTTTTATTTATCTTGTTCTTCCTCACCACTTTCTGCTCCTTTTTGTCTTGTTCTGGCAAGTTTAAGAGGTTTTTTTTCCTTGGGCACGTCTCCTCTTTTCCTCCTTCGATCTGGTCATCACAACAGCATGCAATCTTTTTAGATGTGATCTCCATATCTTTGACAGCAGCTGAGTCTTCAGGACAGTTTGTGAATCAGGCTTCTAGGTCTTCACTCTAGCCCATTGCATCTGATGATGAAACCTGACAACTCACTCTCAAACAAATGACGTACTTCTTTCTTTTCCCATTAATCCTCCAAATCCAATAATCCTTTCCCACCATCTACAGAACACTAATAATCCAATAAATGTTGTATTGGCTGTAATCTAAAAGGGGCTTAAAGAAGCTAGGACCCAATGCAAAAATAGGAATCAATAAAAGCACAAAAGTTTTTAGTACTGATGGTTACAACATTCGACCACTAGTCAAACTTCAACATTTAGTAATAGCTTCCCATTCAGCATCCATTTACTCTTGCTTGAACTATAGCAAGATTTAAAGGTACATCATTTTTTTTGAAGACCAAAAGGTACATCATATTCCTACTCACCGTTTCCATTTTTACACTCAAAAAAAAAAAAAATGGAAACAAATCACCATCATCGTCATCATTGCCTTAGCAAGTTCTCTGATTGCTACATAGAGAGAATTATGTCACTCAGCCCCTAACATGTCATTTCTAATTACTTAATTCCAACAAGAACAACAATATTACCCATTTCTAGAATAGGAGAAAGAGAACATGGCCATGATATCAAATGTGCTAGAATTGAATTGTAAATCAGCAATTGCTATAATGGGACTTACCTGACAAAGGTGCTGGATGTTCCCCTCTAATTTTGAAGTCTTGCTGACAATAGCCGATGCAACCATGGGTCTCTTCATAGAGCACTCATCACATATAAAGGTTGACATATGGGTCAACTCACCACATATAGTACAATGTTGGGAGAGATAATAATAATCTATTCTGGCTCTGTTAGTTGCTTTTTTGGAACTCCCTTGCCTATGGTTAGAATCAGAATTTGTCCTCGATTCACGGAAATGTCCTTTAGACAAAGTTGGTCTAACTGGACGGGGCATTTCTAAAAACCAGCGATTCAAGTCAGCACCAAGAAGGCCAAACACTCTTTGCAATGCAGGGATTATTTGTTTGTTGATGTAATATAGATCATTTAATCTGTAAGGAGAATTGATATCCAAAAGGTCTAATGGATCAACAACCAAGTCAACTAGGCGTGCTCCAGGTTCTCCATGTATTACAACATAAGGTATCCGCTCGCCATAGCGCGGCTCTGCCCTAGGGTCAGCTTTCATTGATTTAGTGGCTACAAGTGCTGCTGGTGGTAATGAAGTAGCCCTATAGGTACCCAACCGAACCTCTTTAGAGAACACAAAATCCTGGAGAGACACCCTGCCACATAGAATTCGTGTCCACTGGCGCTGCAAGTACTCTTTGACCTGCATATAAGAAACTCCAAGTTAGCACTCTACTTCATTACTTAACATGGATCAGCATGAAAGTTGAATCCAAATGAGAAAATTTTACAAGAGAAATCATAATATCTGGAAGCTGGGATATCCTACGTATATTTGCAGGTTTCAAGTTTGTACTGCATTAAATATCCTAAGCATCTGATGGACTCCACCATGAATAACCTATGGCTCCTTAAATTACATAGATTAAAAAATCATAGCAATCAAACAGTTCTACAATTCTATGCTAGAGAAGAATGACCCCACTAAATTGGTCTGAGGGGCATTACCATGCACACTCCTATTTGGAGCCCAGGATGAGAGAATAGATCTGTTAGAGAAGTTCTATACGGGGCCTAACAAAGAATCATCTTGATTTGATCAATCAAGCCATGATTCTTTAGGCCACAATGTGTAGCGATTAAAAGAATAATTTTAAGTGATCGCGATTTTGTTAGTTTAAAAAGCATGGCTTGATTAATCCAATTGAAGTGAATTAATGACCTTGATTAGATCAATCAAGATATGATTTTAATGGCCCAAAAAGTATGAGGATCAGTACTCTTATGCAGTAATGAAAGGAAGGATGACTTGGTTTGTATTCTAGGATGGATCTTAGGGTCTCAAAGCAAGGAGGCATAAGAGGAGATGAGGGAGCTCTATGGGGACTCCTTATTTGCACCAATGAGGACGAGGATTTGGATAGGTGATTCGTCAGGTGAGTTCTCTATTAAGGCCATAGTTAAAGAAGTTTCAACCAAGGGTTCTACTAAAATGCCTTGGGTTGTGGCATGGAAAACAAAAGATTCTCTAAGGGTCCAAGTGTTTCTTTGCTGTTCCTTTTTGAGGGAATTGTGGTTGAGGTTTGTCAGCTTTATGGCTGCTCTGGGTCTTTAACAATTCTATTTTGCATGTTATAGACGAATGGGGAATTAATCCCTTCAATGGCAGGAAGAAGTTGGCCTGGGATTGGATTATGTGGTCCATATGGAGGAGAGAAATTCTAGGATTATTGAAAGTAAAGTGAGAGAGGTAGAGGAGATTCTCTAGAGCTCTAGGTTAAGGTTGTACAGGTGGTTGTCAATAAGCAGAGTTTGAAGGGTTTTTTTTTTGAAGGATTTTATGTCTTGGGAAGGTTGTTTGAGAACAGGGGAGGGGAGGGGAGGGGGGTAAATGCAAGAGAAATTTTAGATGGTTGGTCCTCTCCAAATGGTCATTTTAAGTTTAGGGGTAAACTAGGTCCATTTGGGATTCGGGGAGTGGTGCATAATGGGAATAGTGAGAGCTATTTATCTTTGGGTGACGCACAGGAATGGTAGACTCATTGTTGAAGGTGATTCTGCTAATGCCATTGCATGGGCTGGTGGTAGGAAGAGTCCCCCTAATGCCATTGCCTGGGCTAGAGGCATTCTTTTCAAGCATGTTGCGCACTCAGCTAATAGTGCGGTAGATTTCTTGGCGAAAGTTGGAGTCCAGAGCAACAACCGGTTATGGAGTTCTTGTCATTTTCTTTTTTGGTGTTTACTTTGTCTTTCTTTAATTGATGGGTTTGTATAGCATGATGATGAGATGTTTTATTTTTTAGAGCCCATGGATGTCCATGATTCTAAGGAGGCAGAAATGTTAAAGATCTAAAACCTTTGGATCTTTAGGCTAATCATGGTTAGGTTAGTGATTGAGGGAGATTCGTCAAATGCCACCAAATGGGCTATTGTTAGGAAAAAAAACCCTTGGAAACTGATCCCAGTGATCAAAGAGATTCAAAGCATTTTAGATGCTTTGGCAACAACATAACAAAATTCTTGGCCAAGGGCAGCATGGGGAGATGTGAGTTGTTATGTTATGGGGGTTTCAGTTTCCTTTCTTTGGTTTCTTTACAAGGGTATAGTCTCTCACACCACATTACTTTTGTTTCTTGGTACCTTTCTTTTTATTTAATAATATTTTTTGTTCATGTTCCCCATTCTCCTCCCCCTCCCCTCTCCCCACCCACACACAAAGAAAATAAGAAAAATTTGAACAGTTATCAGAATAGGATTAGTTGGCAAAGAAAAGAGCAGAGCGGGAGAGCTTTTGTAGGGCTTGGAGTTCCAATAATAGGGTCATTTCCTCTCTTTCACTTTTATACTGGGTATCCTCCAAATTGAGTGATATACATCCTATATAGTCTCTGTGTATTCCTTCAATACAAGTGAAAGTGCCAACTTGGCAAGATACTGGATTTCTTACATTCAAAATGTCTTGATGTTCGAAAAGTATTCTGAGTGACTGCTCTAATGTCTTTGCAACAGCTCCACAGGTATCTCTGCGTACTGTTTCAATACCTTTAGCATCAAACACTGGTGTCTTCTGATCAGCACTCTCGTAACTGTACCCAACATATCTCTTCTTTGTAAGTAGAACACATGGATGATAGACCTTCTCCATTTTCAATCTGACTGGATTGGGATTCATTGCAGTTACTGCAGATGCAATCTCCTGTCCAATTCTGAAGGATTCGGCCATGGTGCGTCCTTTAAGGAGAACAAACATGCTGCAACACAGAAAATCTTTGTGTTCAAAGCAAGATCCTTTAGACTTTGATGCCGTAAGGGAAAGAGTGAATGGATCAAGATACATGTAAAAAAATACCTGTCTGTATCACCATAGATAACTCGGGCATTCCACTTGTCTTGTGTATTTACAAAAGAAATGGCTTTTTCAAGTGTTCTACGGCCACATTGGACAATGCTGTCTGCAAGTTCTGCACAGGGCATGCGGCCACTAAACCCAGCGGCTGTGTAGCCATAAGTGACATTTGCTATCAGCTTCAAAGCAAGTTGTCTTGCATTGTGTATCTGAAGATAATTGCAGAATTCAGTGGTCAAACATGTGACTACTGCTATTCTTGAGATTGTTGTATAGGATATTTTTCTTAGGAAGCATGTAGCTAACTCTATATTCTATTCCACTAATGAAAGCCATACAAGTCAAACTTGAGATCTATAGAATGGATTGCATCAGTTCAGGAACATCATGTTAAGGGAAAACTATTCCAAGGAGAATGACATAAATAACAGTGGAACTCTTGAAAACAACCGATATACAGTATTCTCACCTTATCTCCATTGTTACCGAGATAAGGTGAACATCTGACATAAATAACTCAGTTGCAGGATTCTCACCTTATCTCCATTGTTACCAAGATAGATTGTTCAGCTGGATAGTTGAATACTCAACTTTTGTAAATATTAAACAGTGGAACTCTTGAAAACAACCGATATACAGTATTAAAGCAATGTAATTAGGCTTTTGACAACGCATCTAGTCTTTTTGACTCTTGATTTGCTACATTGGACATTTAGACCTAACATTCAAAAGATTTAACCAACTATTACCCTATCCTTTACAAGCTTATAAAGTATATTATAAAGCATAAAAGAGGAAGAAACTGGAGAGCAAGGAAGTGATGCTGGTCAGTGATATTAGAGCACTGAAATAATGAAAGTAAAGGAGATGGTTTTTGATGTAGGACACGCAGCGCTTACAAGGAATATTTAGCATTTTCGTATTTATTTTTATTTCTATTTTGTTCGATCCTATCTTGGATCCAAAGTCTTGTTTTAGCAAGGAAGCCAAGTCGGTGGCTTTCCTAATTTGTTTAGGAGTCTTAGACAAGTTTAGAAGTTGTAGAAGATTTGAAAACCACTACGTGGCCTTCCCTAATTCGCATATTCTATTTACAGTTCTTAGTTTTCTATATAAGCTATGTAATGGGTTGAGACAGATATACACGATGGATATTCAATAAAAAAAATAAAAAATTGAAGGCATAGCCTTTTTCCTATCTTCTTTATTTCTTCTTCTCCTATCTAGCTACAGCCATATCTTCTTCTTCTTCCTACCTAGTTGCAGGTGTACTTCCGCATCAGTTTTAGTATCAAAGGGGACTATAATCAGAATCATGTTGAAGTGTATAATATGGTAGGACTGTAGTCATGATGATCACCGAAAGGGTCAATTTCCAATCTCGAAATGGGTGTCAATACTGTGTATTCTACCTCTATATAGAAGTTGCCTTGTATATAAAAAGTATAAAATTGAAAGAAATCAATTTGTCTTCCTTCAAATTTCTAGTTTGCCTGGACTTTGGATTCCGAATGGAAGATTTTTTTCAAATCAATAAAAATTTGGAGCTCCAATTCATGTCCATCAATTAGGAAGACATGGACACATTGCTTTGGGTTCCCTCTCATTGTCAGGAATTGTGATTCTATCTAGGACTTTGGGAGGAAATTGGGGAAGGTATTGGAGGTCAATAAGGATAATTTGGGGAGGAGAGATCTCTCCATGTTGAGATTGTTGCTAAAGGTGGGGAACTCAAAAGTTACTCTGAAGGAGGACATCTTGAAAGTCTCAGATAGGGCTTACACAAGTGTGAGTGACCATGTATGTGGAGGACCGGGCTGTGGAGGGAGTTGTTACTGTGGAATTAGGTGAAGAAGGATGATGGAAACTGAGTCCTGCAAATGGCGACGCAGAGGCCAAGAATGCAAATGAATCCTTCAATTGGGGGACGACATGGATTTCAGCGGGTTTTAATATCCGATCAAAGTCGCTTAGATCAAATGGATCTAGCTTGACTTCTTTTCAGTTTATGAACTGTAGTTTCAAGTTCAAATAAAAGTTCGATGTTTATGTAGCTCTCTCTTCAGACCCCATCAAGACTATTGTTTAGTCTACATTGATGATATCTTAGTAGCCTCTAAGACCCTAGAAGAGCACAAGAACCATGTTGAAGCCATTATGTTCAAAATGACAGAGTCTATTGAGGAGATTGAAAAAGCCTCATCAGAAGGGCAAAAATCAGACCAAGCCCAATCAGACCAAACACCTCTATGGGATTAGAATGTCCCTCTACAGTTTCCTTGTAGCATGGCCCAGTTAGCAGCATTCGCCATCAAAGAAAACGAGGGTTATGGGTCCATTGCGCTTCCAAATTCTTTCATGCAATATTGCTACTCGAACCATCAATGATGGAAGAGACAAGAGACAAGTTCGCACAGGTAAGCAGACCTTAGGAGAAGAACTTGTTGTCGAGTTACTAGAACCCTCTTTCTAGCCCCTCTAATTTGGGTGGCTAAGCCAGTAACCCAACTTCTGTCTTTCATGACTTCTGGGGAAGGCATATGGACTTCTGGTTTGAAGCTTGGAGTGATATAACCAAAGCTGAGAATCCGGTTAATAGGAAACTGTAGAGGGACATTCTGATCCCATAGAGGTTCTACTGTAACCTTCTTTCCTTTAATGCTTCTGGACTGGATTAAACAGGTTTTGGACTGATAAATGGTCCAAGGGGCCATGCTACAAGGAAACTGTAGAGGGACATTCTGATCCCATAGAGGTTCTACTGTAACCTTCTTTCTAGTCATCTTTGCAACCCCACTGGACTGGCAAAGTGCTATCTTTCAAGAAGAATTTCTTACCAGAAGACATAGTATAGTAAACCATATACATAGGTATGGTGACTTGATAAATAGACCAGAAATTGTGCATCCTTTTGAAAGACATGAAAGAGCCATAAACTCTTAAAGGATCCAATTCCCAGTACTCAAGAGAGCAGTCTACTGTTACGACTCTGTCTGAATTCTGAATTCTGCTTCACTACTGTTACGACTCTGTCTGTCGTTCCTGTTTGTGTCTGGTGGATCTGGGTTAGGTGGCCTATTCCTACTCATCTGAAAAACGAGGCTCTGATACCAAATTAGAGGGGCTAGAAAGAGAGTTCTAGTAACTCGACAAATAATCCCTAAACCACTACATAAACCTAAAAAAACAAGATTAAATAAACGCAAGTTACCTACTAATTTCAACAGTAAATTACAGCAGTAATTGAGGCAGTAAGAGTAAGAGCAAGAGAGATTGATTCTGATAAAATTAAAAGAAAAACGGTTTCACCTTCAGGTTAAGCATTCTAATGTAATATACGCAATTTTCAGGATATCAGATGTCAAATGAAGAAACGAGGGTTATGGGTCCACTGCGCTTCCAAATTCTTTCATGCAATATTGCTATTGTAGATAAAGAGATTATGCAACTTGGATCTAGACTTTGGTCTGAGGTCGGAATAAAATCAACATGGACTCGTCTTCGATTTATCTGGTCTGGATCTCAGTTTCGTCCAGGCGACCAAACAGCCTACGCACCCTTGCAACGGCAACATGGTCATAAGTTGGACCATTTAGGGAATATAAACCTCACTACGGCCATTTCGACTTTACGATTTTTCTCATGGTGTTCTCCATGAACTTTATCAAAATCCTAACATGGTTTTTGCCATGGTTTGATTTTAGATCCGAGCAGCATAACGCTTATCTAAAGTATAAATAAATACGTAAAAGTGACAGAAGAGAGAGAGCTACATAAGCATCGAACTTTTATTTGAACTTGAAACTACAATTCATAAACTGAAAATCACATACTTACAAAAGATAGCTTGCCTTCGGGCTACTCCCGAGAGGCGCTTAGCTACAAGCCATACTAACCGGATTCTCAACTTTGGTTATATCACTCCAAGCTTCGATATCCTTTTACAAAGCTAAAGGGGTCCTTATATAGGCATGAATCCCAAATGAAAGTAAATCAAATTACATAAAGGGAAGCTGCAAGGAAGCTTCCTCTGGTCTGATTTTTCTTCTTGCATTTATTTCGGCGGAGACTTTTGTGACAGGTGGTTGGAATAGTGTCGGAGGTGAGGTCACTGCTTATGTCATCATCAAGACTTTTGGTCCATGATGATGTCATGGCTTATGTCATCAAAATGATGACATCACTGCTTGCATCATTAAAATGATGACATCACTGCTTGCATCATCATTTTAGGGTTTTCTCTTCTTCGTCTGGCAGGCTTCAGAGTTGAGTGGACATCTGATCTGTATCGTCATCGGGCGACTCGTGGTCCTTCTCACTGGCTGGATCTGTCTTTCTGCTGTAGACTGTTGAAATGAATTCGTCGACTTTTGTTTGGTTCATTAAGTCGAGGACTTCTTGTCTGGTGTTGGTGTCTTCTTTGATGGCGAATGCTGCTAATTGGGCCTTGCTACAAGGAAACTGTAGAGGGACATTCTGATCCCATAGAGGTTCTACTGTAACCTTCTTTCCTTTAATGCTTTTGGACTGGATTAAACAGGTTTTGGACTGATAAATGGTCCAAAACTCGGTGTCGAGGCTTAGCATTTCGGCTACCTCTGTGACTATTGTGGTTTGGATTCTCTTGATATCCATCCATTGGATATCGGTCTTCTCTTCACTTTCTTCTTTCAAATACTCGTATTCACAGACTTCTGAGTATGTCTTTCCGTCATAAAAACGGATGAGACAAAAGGACTTCTCATTGTCTACTATGTTCCAGTAGGATAACCATACTGGAAAGAGTCCTTTGAAGGCAAAGCCTAGGACTTTTACTGCTTCATTAGGAAGGAAAGATAATACTTCTTCCTTCTCAGCATACACTTCTGAGAGTTTGCCGTATTTGAAGAGGGTTCTTCTTACCTCTAGGTCTTGCTGAAGTCTGGTTTATGTAATCTATTCTCCCAATAGTTGATAACTACAGTTATGCAGTAGCCGCAAAAGAAATCACAGAAGTGGTTTTCAAAAAGGTCCGCTTTGAAGTCCAATTCACAGTCAAACCAGAAGTCCATATGCCTTCCCCAGAAGTCATGAAAGACAGAAGTTGGGTTACTGGCTTAGCCACCCACTTAGCCAATGGTTTGACGATGGGCAAGACACACCTGATAAAAGGGTACATTGAAAAATTACCCAATTGCGTAGTCACAGAAGAACCCTCTTCAAATACGGCAAACTCTCAGAAGCGTATGCTGAGAAGGAAGAAGTATTATCTTTCCTTCCTAATGAAGCAGTAAAAGTCCTAGGCTTTGCCCTCAAAGGACTCTTTCCAGTATGGTTATCCTGCTGGAACATAGTAGACAATGAGAAGTCCTTTTGTCTCATCCGTATCCAAGACGGAAAGAGATACTCAGAAGTCTGTGAATACGAGTATTTGAAAGAAGAAAGTGAAGAGAAGACCGATATCCAATGGATGGATATCAAGAGAATCCAGACCACAATAGTCACAGAGGTAGCCGAAATGCTAAGCCTCGACACCGAGTTTTGGACCATTTATCAGTCCAAAACCTGTTTAATCCAGTCCAGAAGCATTAAAGGAAAGAAGGTTACAGTAGAACCTCCATGGGATCAGAATGTCCCTCTACAGTTTCCTTGTAGCATGGCCCATTTAGCAGCATTCGCCATCAAAGAAGACATCAACACTAGACATGAAGTCCTCGACTTAATGAACCAAACAGAAGTCGACGAATTCATTTCAACCGTCTACAGCAGAAAGACAGATCCAGCCAGTGAGAAGGACCACGAGTCGCCCGATGACGATACAGATCAGATGTCCACTCAACTCTGCAGCCTGCCAGACGAAGAAGAGAAAACCCTAAAATGATGATGCAAGCAGTGATGTCATCATTTTAATGATGCAAGCAGTGATGTCATCATTTTAATGATGCAAGCAGTGATGTCATCATTTTAATGATGCAAGCAGTGATGTCATCATTTTGATGACATAAGCCATGACATCATCATGGACCAAAAGTCTTGATGATGACATAAGCAGTGACCTCACCTCTGACACTATTCCAACCACCTGTCACAAAATTCTCCGCCGGAATAAATGCATGAAGAAAAATCAGACCAGAGGAAGCTTCCTTGCAGCTTCCCTTTATGTAATTTGATTTACTTTCATTTGGGATCCATGCCTATATAAGGACCCCTTTAGCTTTGTAAAAGGATATCGAAGCTTGGAGTGATATAACCAAAGCTGAGAATCCGGTTAGTATGGCTTGTAGCTAAGCGCCTCTCCGGAGTAGCCCGAAGGTAAGCTATCTTTTGTAAGTATGTAATTTTCAGTTTATGAACTGTAGTTTCAAGTTCAAATAAAAGTTCGATGTTTATGTTTCTCTCTCTCTTTTGTCACTTTTATGTATTTATTTATACTTTAGATAAGCGTTATGCTGCTCGGATCTAAAATCAAACCATGGCAAAAACCATGTTAGGATTTTGATAAAGTTCATGGAGAACACCATGAGGAAAATCGTAAAGTCGAAATGGCCGTAGTGAGGTTTATATTCCCTAAATGGTCCAACTTATGACCGTGTTGCCGTTGCAAGGGTGCGTAGGCTGTTTGGTCGCCTGGACGAAACTGGGATCCAGACCAGATAAATTGAAGACGAGTCCATGTTGATTTTATTCCGACCTCAGACCAAAGTCTAGATCCAAGTTGCATAATCTCTTTATCTACAGTAGCAATATTGCATGAAAGAATTTGGAAGCGTAGTGGACCCATAACCCTCGTTTCTTTATTTGACATCTGATATCCTAAAAATTGCGTATATTACATTAGAATGCTTAACCTGAAGGTGAAACCGTTTTTCTTTTAATTTTATCAGAATCAATCTCTCTTGCTCTTACTCTTACTGCCTCAATTACTGATGTAATTTACTGTTGAAATTAGTAGGTAACTTGCGTTTATTTAATCTTGTTTTTTTAGGTTTACGTAGTGGTTTAGTGGTTTAGGGTTTATTTGTTGAGTTACTAGAACTCTCTTTCTAGCCCCTCTAATTTGGTATCCGATCCTCGTTTTTCAGATGAGTAGGAATAGGCCACCTGACCCAGATCCACCAAACCCAAACAGGAACGACAGACAGAGTCGTAACAGTAGTGAAGCAGAATTCAGAAGAGGACTAGCAATCAATCCCAATCTCACCAGAGATGAGATAGATGAGATTATCCGTACAGGAATTCTCATAGAAACAGCAGCATCACCCAGTAGACTTGTCAGACCTAGGATTCCTCAAAGGACGGAAACCTATAATACAATCTTCCTAAGAATAAGGAATGACCAGAGGAATTGGCTTAGACTTCGATCAGCCTATCCTCCTGAACCAAATGGCTTTGTAGAAGGAATTTCTTATAGAAATCTCCAAAGAAGTAGACCAGCCTTAGAAGCTTATAAAGCCAAGCTTGAAGAAAAGCTAGGAGAACAGCATGCCAGAGAGATACTCATGTATCTATGGTTAGCCCTAGACCTATTAAAGCTCCCAGAAGAGCTTTATGAAAGAGCAATAAGTATTTTCTTTCGAGGATACTTATATACAATCCAAGAAGAATTTCTTACCAGAAGACATAGTATAGTAAGCCATATACATAGGTATGGTGACTTGATAAATAGACCAGAAATTGTGCATCCTTTTGAAAGACATGAAAGAGCCATAAACTCTTTAAGGATCCAATTCCCAGTAATCAAGAGAGCAGTCTATACTCTAGAAGAGTTTGAAGACTCGGAAATAGGATTTCCTCAAGAACTCAAGATACCCAGAAACTTCACCATTGATGAAGTTGTTAGTCTTTTAGAAGACAACATTGGTAGAGATGAGCCCCTCTCTACTGAACCAGACCTTTTAGTCCGATGTCAAGAATTCCAGACCTTACCACTAATCTTGTTTTAAATGGCAATACAACTTAGACAAGATCTGATGGAGGTTGTCCCATACAAGACAACTATCATAGAAGAAGTCCAAACAGAGCCCCTTCTAACCCCAGCAGAATGGTTAGAAAAATTAAACATTGTCCTTAGGGATAAGTTACTAGACATGATAAGGGAAGGAAAGAACTTGTTAAACAATAACAATCTTCATGAATTCCTAAACACCAGACTTCACTTCATAACAGCCGGTATAATCCAGACTCATGAAGATATCATAGTCATTCAGAATAATCTGAATAATGAAACCTACACCATAAAGGTAGGAGTCCAAAGCCTTTATGATTACCTTAGAAAAATTGAGAGTAATCAAGTAGATGCCTTCAATAGAATTATAGAAGGAGAACAGACCATTAAGAATCAACTTAGAACAGACCTAACTAGTCTTTCTCAGAAGATCTCATCTGATATCAACTCAGTAGTTGAACAGATAAAGATGTCAGTCCAATCAGTTGCTTCAGAAGAAACAACTAAAAGTATGATACATAATATCGTTAAAGAAGAAAATAAAGTCGTCTCAGTCAGCTTAGACCGTTTGTTTAAAGAAGTCCAAAGTCTTAGATATGAAGTTTTTACACTCAAAGAAGAACTAATTAAAGAAGAATTAAGAAGACTTCAACATTCTGATGCAATAATCAGAAAAGTTGTAAAAGAAGATGTCCAGAAGCCTTTGTATAATATCCTAGAAAGGATAGAAACTTCTATGCATAAGAAGTTCTTAAACGTAGAGAATGATCTTGACAAAATCAACTCCAGACACCAGACTAATCTTGAACAAAGTGTTCAGAGAAACCTTAGTCCCAATAGAGGAAAAGCAGTAGCCACTCTTTATCTCTCTATCAAGAGAAGAATGAAAGAAATCTTTCAAAGATAGAAGAAATGCTCAGGAGACCTTTAGAAGTAGGAACCTCTCGAACCATCAATGATGGAAGAGACAAGAGACAAGTTCGCACAGGTAAGCAGACCTTAGGAGAAGAACCTGTTGCAGAAGTCAACATGTTCATAACCAAAGGAAAAGAGAAGTTAACTAACTTCATCTCAGACAAGAAAAAGCCACCCATGGAATGGCATAAAGAGTCTCCAGAGTTAGAAGATTATATCAAAGATAATCTTAAAAAGCAGAAGCTCCCAGCAGCAAGATACAAAGATATCTTTATTAATGGAGAAACTCCATTAACAGCTGATTACCAGATGACCAAATGGAGTAATACTTTAACAGTATCAAAACTCCAAGACACAATAGAAGTCTTTCCCCAGAAGTGGATAAACAGCTACAAGAAAGCTGGTTATAAGCATATGACATTTGGATTATTCCAATGTAGACTCCAAGGTCTTCATATGCCAACAGACGAAGTCAGACTATGTGTCATCCTAGTAGACGAAAGATATTCTATCTTCAGAAAGAATATCATTGGATTAGGAGAACTAGGTTTACATAACAATGTATCCTATTTTTCTTGTATCCCAGGTTATACAGTTAGCATAAACGCAGCCCATCAGTTTAAGTTGATGATTCAGACGAAAGGTTATGAATCAACTCTTGATAAGACTCAAGAGATCTTAGCAGTCCAATTCCAGACCATGGTTAAATTCCATAAAGAACCTCAAGATGGAATATTAGAAGATATCCTGACCGGTAAATTTGGACAGCAAACTGTCGTCCGAATAACTAACACCAGTGATATGTTAGATTATACATACTCTCATCACAACAAAGAGGCCATTATTTCAGAAGGAATGCAACAATGGCACTTTGAAGACTTAAAGCCAAAACTCGACCATAGAACTAAACTTGCTTATCTGCATCAAGACCCGCAAGGATCAGTGAAGTTTGCCTTTAAGCCCAAGTTAGTAGAAAAACTTGAACCAGAAAGAAAATCTTTCTATCAGCAGTTGCAGCATCAGCATGGTGAAAGTAGCCAACCTCAACAGACAGCTACCACAATACCTATCCATGTTCCAGCCCCAGTCATAAAATTGCCAAATTTACAAGGAAAAGTAAATATGTGGCAAGAGAAAGAAGACCTGTTTCCAGAAGAAAACAGTTTCTTAGACCAATTAAGTAGATGTAGCAATCTAGAAGAGATGCAACAAGTCCAGAATTCTTTTATAGAAAAGAAGACTCCCTATAAAGCAGAAGTTCATATGGCACATGCCAATATGGAAAGTTATGACAGACCAGTCCAAGATAGGATCAGATATTCTATCCCAGTCTATGAAGCCTCAACTTCCAGACAAATTCCTACAAATAGAGCTTTGCCAAGCTATGTAGATGGATTTAAAAATCAGAAGAAAATGCCAGAAAGCCCTCTTAATTCTATAGGAATTAAGCTGAACATAGACCGAGTAGATGATATAAAAGAAGCCCTAGAAAAATTGTCAGAAAACATAAGTATATGTTTTGCCCTCAATGACAAATGGGATGCTAGAGCTTGCAGAGAATATGCCGAGCACTCATTAGAAGGCCGTGCTAAGAGATATCTTAGAAATCTCAAAGAAAGCACAGATGAGAAGTCCGTAGCCTTGCTACAAAATTTCAGAAGAAATCATAACGAGTCCAGAGATGTTTTGGGATATGTAGAGTTATTCCATAACGAGTTCATAGGTCAAACTCGACAGTTGTCCCTTGACCATGAAAAGGAAGCAGCCCGTACAAAGATTTCTATGCTTAGAATTTGTAAGTTAAAATACATACGTGAGTATAGCAATCTCTTCCTTGATCTTTACTATCAGTGTAAAGATAATTCAGACAGTCTTAAAGATGAGTATTTTAGAAAAATACCTCATATAGGAGAAGTCCTATTAGAAGAATACCGAACCTTTGAAGGATTCGGAGGAAACAAAAGTGATACCATAGGAGAAAGGGTACACTTTGCCTTGTACCAATTGCAGTATAAAAAAGACCAGTACAGAAACCAAAAGCTTGCTCATAGAGCAATCAAGCTAGCAGATTTTGGTAAAAACCAGAAAGATAGCACTTTGCCAGTCCAGTGGGGTTGCAAAGATGACTATAAGAAGAAGTTTCGCAAAAAGAAGTTTAGACGAAACAGTCCAAAACCTGAGAAGACCTATAGAAAGAAGTATAGATTCAGAAAATCTACTACTTTTATGGAACCTGATCAAAGGAAAAATGGTAGGTATTTCAAAAGAAATACTTCAAGAAAGAAACAAGTCCCTAACTATAGAAAGAAAGACTTTGACAAGAAGTTGTTAACAAAAGAATGTTGGACATGTGGAAAGCCAGACCATTTTGCTTCAAAATGTCCTCAGAGAAGAAAACCAAAGAAGTCAATATGATAGAATGTATGTTAGCAGAAGCTGACCATCATTTAAATCCATCTACATAGCTTGGCAAAGCTCTATTTGTAGGAATTTGTCTGGAAGTTGAAGCTTCATAGACTGGGATATAATATCTGATCCTATCTTGAACTGGTCTGTCAGAAGTCCTTTTGTCTCATCCGTATCCAAGACGGAAAGACATACTCAGAAGTCTGTGAATACGAGTATTTGAAAGATGAGATAGATGAGATTATCCGTATAGGAATTCTCATAGAAACAGCAGCATCACCCAGTAGCCCTGTCAGACCTAGGATTCCTCAAAGGACGGAAACCTATAATACAATTTTCCTAAGAATAAGGAATGACCAGAGGAATTGGCTTAGAAAGATTTTCTTTCTGTTTCAGGTTTTTCTACTAACCTGGGCTTAAAGGCAAACTTCACTGATCCTTGTGGGTCTTGATGCAGATAAGCAAGTTCAGTTCTATGGTCGAGTAGATGATATAAAAGAAGCCCTAGAAAAATGGTCAGAAAACATAAGTATATGTTTTGCCCTCAATAACCAATGGGATGCTAGAGCTTGTAGAGAATATGCTAAGTACCGAGGTAGCCTAGCAACTAAGTTGAGAAAGACCGAAGTCACTAATCCCTTCACTTGGGAAGAGGGTTACGAGATAAAATATCAGGAATAGTGTTTTTATCTCCTGGAATGTGGACTACTGCAAACTTGAAACCATTTAGGTAGATCTTGTGCAGGCAATAGTTGGCCTAAAGACCAAGGTAATCATTATAGAATGATACCTAGTAATGCTCAGTGGGAATTTAGACTCAGATGGTCAAATTCTCAAGTCCTTTGTGAAAGATGCATACGCAATTTTCAGGATATCAGATGTCAAATAAAGAAACGAGGGTTATGGGTCCACTGTGCTTTCAAATTCTTTCATGCAATATTGCTACTGTAGATAAAGAGATTATGCAACTTGGATCTAGACTTTGGTCTGAGAATAGGAATACCTGAAGGAAATGAAGAGTCGGAACAAGTTTGATCAAATAGGAAATAACATGTTCAAAAAAGGTGATGCCTATGGAGACATGTGTCTTACTATTGACAAGGAATCAATAACATGAGATCAGGAACCAGTAGAAATCATATGGCATAGACATCTCTAGAACTATGTACATTTATTTTTTGTGGCAACATTTTTTTGAAGACCAGTTTGTTATTTTTTGTGGCAATGTTATTACCCTATCTCTAGAACTGTCAACATATTTTAGTGACATGCCCTTTCTAGATTTCTTTTTTTCCTTTCTTTTATGTATTGACATTTTAAGGACACAATCAAATGGTGAAATGCCAAAATCGTAAATAGGTGTTCGACAGGGTCTACTGCTGTCCCTGAAAACTAGCATCGATATGCATGTTGCAGACAAACAACCAAAAAAAATGGTCATCAAAATACTGTGCACAATGTATAACTGCAAACACAAAATATCAAGTAAACAAGTGGGATGGAAATATTTTCACCCTATGTAAAACTCGTTCTGAAGGCATTAATTTCTTCATTGCTTCCTTCACCATGATTCTAGTTGACAGTATTTCCTCCAATAAACGAGGAAGCACGCCTTTACAAACCTGCATTATCCAAAAAAAAAAAAAAAAATGAAATTTGTCCAATTACTAAAATATTCAAATGTTTAAATGAAAAAAAGAACCCCATTATAATGTGATTAGCAATTAGTACAAGGAAATTGTGAGGAAGTTAAAATTTCAGAATCACCAAAGCACTGGTAAAGCACCAACTCAATCCTCAGTTTCAAATACTAGATGTTTAGGAAGAAACTCAAGATTGATGGGAGGAAAAGGCAGTCAAATGGAGCCAGATTCTGAAAATACTAAAGAAGATGATCCAAACGAAAGAATTGAACGGCTCGTACTTTGAAGAGTCCAATGTGCTTGCATAAATGGTCTAATCCAACTAGGACTTGGGTAGGATTAATCCCATTTTGACTTAACGTCTTCTATTCCCATGCAAGCCATGCATGCATGTACGTTACTTGTGCGAGTCTTTACATGGGATCCACTTCAAAATCACATTCAGCTGAATTTGAATTTTGAATTTGAACCCGGGCCTTGAGATGAATGGAAATTGCAAAGCACATGTGGAACTTGGACCTTGGAGCAACTCATTGGGCTTCGGCCCATATATAGGTCCAAATATTCCAACTCGGTACCCGTAACTGTTAAATTGCTCTCGCACCTGCCGAGATCAAAAATAAAATTTTCATCTTTCAACTTGGGGCTCGAACTTAGTTAAATTGTTAGGGCGCTCACCTGGATCAAAATTAAAAGTTTGATCACATCCACAAATGCCCGCATCAAGACCCCATCAAAAACTCTCAAGGTAACCTCTTCCAGAATGGATCTTGAGTTTTCCACTTCTAGGAGCAACCTTAGTGTGGATAGGTCCTTCCTCTCCAAATTATCATTGTCGATGTCTAGCACTCTTCCCATCTTGCTTCCAAATTGTAAAATAGAAACCACATTCAGGCCACTAATGGGAAGCCAAAGGAATGGATCCAGGTCCACCTGACGGATTGGAAGAAGTTGGAGCTCGAATTTCCATTGTTCTAAAGAACGACTTCCATTGCGATTGTGAAGCCCAAGGTTGTCAAAATCGCACGATTCGCGAGTCGAATCGTGGGGTATTACGATTCAACTCATATCAAGTATCGAACTCCCCAAAAAACAATGCGTTTTTTTACTGAATCGCGAATCGTGCGATGCGAATCGTATGAATCACAGTCACGTATAATTCATATGAGAGGAGGAGAGGAAGAGCAAAAGACACGGTTTTTTGGAAAAAAATAAACAAATTTTGGAAAAACAAAGCCTAGCTTTTTGCATGATACCTATTTAGGTATAACTCTTCTATCGTTGCAGATCTCTCTCTGTCTCTCACATTGCCCTCAAATAAAAAAATTGGCTCGAGGGCGGACCCCTTTGACCCCCGAATGAGTTTGCGCCAGCACATCTATGATGATCAGGCTCCACAGATCCTAACATGCCTCTATTTTTTCTCTCTGTTTTTGTTTTTCTCTTCTTCTGAAAATCTTCTTCTTTTTTCTTTCTTTGCTTTTGTTTTTGTTTTTCTTTTCTTCTGAAAATTTTATTCTCTTTTCTTTCTTTGCTTTCATTTTTCTATGTTATCATCTGCATGACTTATGTAATGCTATGTATGTAATAAATTTTATGAAATAATAATAGAATTAAGTTTGCAGGTCAACAATTCCCATCCATAGTCATACAGTATAATGTATGGTGTATAACAGTATATTGTTATATTGTATAATGTATGGTGTACAATATACTATATTTTGGAATGTTAAAACTTGACTTCTAATGCATTTTTATGAATCTTATGATTCTACGATTTACGATTCACAGTTCACACCCCTAAACCGATTCATGATACGGTTCGATTTTGAGAACCTTGGTGACACCCATTACTGAGCTTCCTCGGTCCAAGCTGTGATCAAGAACCAACTGCCTCCCTACCAGCATAATGTTGAGCTGAGTATGCCTTTCTCTTCACAGAATCATCCCACCTCCTGCAGGCTAATACATAGTTCCGCCGAGGCTACGAGTGATCTCTAATGCTAGTCGTTCGAGCTACTCAACGAAATCTCATAGACATGGTTTTTGGCGTGAGATCCTTGTTATCTGACACAACCTTGACCAAGAGAAGCTACCTGCACCGATTCTTGGAGGAAGGATGTCTTTACCATCGGTGCCTGCCTGGTATGAACTTTCTGCTTCAGTACGCCCTTATTTTCGTCCTCTTCTTTCCTTTGTTCCTGTTCCATCCCACTCCCTGACACCTTTTGACTTCCATCTCTCCCATACAACACCACTTGCACTAAAATCCTCCTACCACCTATCCAACATCATTAGAGCCTTGAATGGACCTTGTCGCCACACCCTCTCCCTTCATCCAGTATACAAAGGAATGCAAAGCTCATTTGCAAACAACCCTCATAAACTTGCAAAGAGTCAAGCTAGAAAGAACATTGAAAGTTTGCAAAGAATCAAGCCAAAGAGAACCTTGAAAACTTGCAAGGAGTCAAGCTAAGGAGAGAATCTTGGGAAAGAGTTGAACCCCCCAAGTTGTGAAGCTTGTTGGATAGCTTCCAGATCTTGCAAGCTAGCCAAGAATTTTAGCAAGTAAGAGTTAAAGCTTGAGTGTCCAAGTCTCTTGTATTCTCTTTGTGATGAATCTAAGTTGAGTTCCTTTGTTGTGTGTGGTTTGGTGTGATCATCTTGGTCACATAGTGACCAACTTGGTGGAAAGGCTCAATCACTTAAGCATTGGAGGCAAGAGTGACTTCTGATAGGCTTGAATCAAGGAAGGATTTGCTAAGTCTGTGACACTAGGCACAAAACGGGTCTAGCGCTTAAGTTATGACAAAAACAAAATTATGCTGCACCTTTAACTACTATGATGATGATGAACATAACCAAGCAAGTTACTATAATGAAGGCCATGGAGTAATTTTAATATTCATCAATAGATTGAGACACAATAGCATGCTTTGAGCAACTCCAAGAACCTACATTTTTTCCAATAAGGAAATATAACATCAACTTGTAGATCATCTATATCACCAGCCCAATCATCAGTGAAGACAATTAGAAATGGAGTAGGCACAAGTTAGGTTTAGTCCCCAACCATATCTGTCTTTAATACAGCAATGAAATCTTTAAAGATGCCCAATGAGTGGTAGTTCGTCAACAACTGTATTAGGAAACTTGATTAACCTCAAGTCAAGCCCTATCATGATTGAACATAATTGCAGACCCATGATGCTATGGTACTTTGTGGGTTCAACAAGTTGTGGTAAGAAAACAGTTTTCTTCCACTGCAAAACCAGAGCTTTTTTGCAAGATTACATCTTATCATTGTTATGAGTTGGCAGGTGGTTCACCCATATGATCTTATTATCATTCTTTCATAACATTTTTTTTTTGAATGAAGAACATTAAGAAAATGACAAACAAAATATAAGGGAATAAAACAGTAAAATAGCTAAATTTACAAAACAGCAAACTCATTTGCAGGCCACCAAACTCTAATCGGTAAATGGTGCACAAAAAATACAACAGAAAAATAAAATGAAAATATTCGGGTAAAAAAACGAAACAATACCTTTGAAGATACATACATAACACCATTTGGTGTCAAAAGTATTTGATCTTTCAAATCCATAAAATTTTGTGGGTCTGTAGGAAAAGAACTGACACCAAGCACATGTCCTTTTGAAGACATTACATTCCCGAGACACGTACAATAGCAGAGATTGTATGCAATTATCATTGATGGATAAAGGGATTGAAAATCCAAAACAACAACAGGATCAGCATAAAATCCAGATTCTGGCTCCAGCACAAGGGGTAGACACTCCATTGCTGGTTGTGATGCTACCTAGATGGAAAAAAGACCAAATGACGTTCAGAGCTTCTTAATATTTAGTATTGAAAAATATGACTTCAGACATAGCTAGTTTGCAACACTATGATATGAATAATGAAGCCCGGAACAATAACTTCATGGCTGATTCGACCAAAAACAACAATCATATTGTTAAAAAATTTAGAGGAAATGAAGATACATAAAAAAAGACAGAACAAGTATTAGATTTCTCTCTATACCATCAGCAACATAGCATGAGATTAGAAATAAGCTAAAAACCTGTTGACTCCCAGGAGAAAGAGCAACATAATTTTGTGTATGGGCCAATCTTAGAAACATAGATTCAACACGATATTGAGAACCTCGAGAAAGAACTGAAAAAAAGTCAATACCAAAAACACGTGCAAGCTCTGATGTTCGATTTATCTGCAAAAAGAGAAGCAACAATAAATTTTATGCATTCAATGCAAGAAAATTATATCATGTTTATAGAAAAAAAAAAATCAAATAAAACAAATAATAAGAAAGAGAGAGAGAGAGAGAGAGAGAGAGAGAGAGAGAGAGAGAGAGAGTAAGGAAACGGCAGCGAGTACCTGAGAAGTGTCACTGATGGCCAGCAGAGTGGAGATGGGAGACAGCAGACGGAGGAGGGTGGATACAGGTCACTGGCAGGAAGCAGCACTGGATGGAGGGGGGCGATCTGATATCCTTTTTCATAGCTAAGCTACTAGAATTCAATACCAAAAGTTGGCTGCAGGGCTTCTTCAAACAATAGGTTTTTATCAAGGATGGTTTTGTTCCAAAGAAGAAAGATGCCATGGGAAGGTTTTTGGTTTTGTAAGGATACTGATAGTTTGCATGCAGAGAGAGAAATTAGAGGTCTTAATGGTACTCTACTAGAAGGAAGGAGATTGAAGGTAAACCTTGCGCATTTTCGCAGAGATAAGAAGGTCCTTCTTTCCCAAAAACAACCAGAAACAGCTGCTGTGGAGAAGAAGGATCATGGCAGTATGGCAGCCTCTAAAGGGAATATGAAAATGGCGGAGGGAAGGAGTTGGGTTAAAGTGGTGGGAGAAATATCTAAAAATGGGGGAAAGATCGTTATACCACACCCATTTGCACTGCCCATCCTTCAAGATGACGCTGGAATCTGAGGAAAGTGAAATCCGGGATTGGTTGGCGAGATCTTTGGTGGTTTGCACCATTGGCTTCACTTCCCTGGGGAGTCGAAAAGATCTTGAATGAGGTTGAATTTCTGAGTACAGATATCAGTCCACTAGGGGACGGATGCTTCTTAGTGACAGGGGAATCAGAGGAGGAAATGAGGTTGGTGGAAAGAAATCCCTCGGTGTCTAGAAAACTCAGAATCATAGGTAGATGGTCTCCCGAAATCTTCATGCATAGCAGGAGGGTGCTAATTCGATGCCTTGGCTTTCCACTCCAAGGATGGTCGGAAAACTTCCTTCTCGCCTTCGAGAGGAGACTCCGAAAGGTCATTGAGATCGACGATAGAAATTTGAGGAAGGATTGCCCGGTTGTGAAATTCCTTCTAGAGGTCAAAATCACCGATCAAAGCCCGTCAATGGTATTCCTGAATCTCGGTGGAGTGGATTACCCAGTGCAGCTATGAGAAATCCAACCGGAAAACCAGTTTTCCTGGTCAGAATACCAGTCAGGAAAGCCAGCCACTCCCGTGGCGGAAGAGGAGGATTAACGCTCGACACGTGGCAAGCATGCTGAGAACGGAAAGGAGGAAGGAGTTGCAGCCCTTGGTGACATGGAGAAGAAGGATCAGAAGGAACCCACGGCGAATGGGGGAGCTCCAGTCTTTGCAACGGCAACAGAAAACAGGGAATTTGAAATTCAAACGGAAGAGGTTAATGATAAGGCAATCTTTTCCACACGAGGGAGGAAATTCATACTTGCGAGCATTTTGGGCTAAGCCTCTGGAAAACTTAATGAGTTCGAGTATGGGCCTAGCTCGTCTCAATCTGGGCTCGAGTAAGACGGTGGGCCTCATGGGTCAGATCATCAAGGAAGGCCCAATTCACTCAGGCGTCCTTCTCAAATGGATCAGGTCTATTTGGGCAAGCCAGAACCTAGGAGAGTTGAGACAGAAGCCTATGCAAAGGAATCGCTAGCCCAGGCAACGGAGAGTTCAAAACAGGGATTTCACTGGAGGCATTCTCGATGGAAGGTGTGGCAAGCAACACTGCGGCGGGGGTTTCATTCTCCCAGTCTCTGGCGGTAGAAAAAAACAGAGGTGATGAAACCATAGCTGTTGAGACGGAGAAGCTATCCGATTCTCTGGCAGAAAAATGGAAGGACCAGGGGACGTATGTCAGCACTAAGGAGAGAAATCCAATTCTCAGCTCAAATTCTGGAGGGGATTCAAAGTCAGGGGGGAGAATGAGACAGGCAGAAACTGATGGGGAGGAAGAAACGATACCTCAATTCTTGGACTAATAGCCTTAAGAAGAAGGGGGTACATGAAAGAAGATGGTGAGGAGATCCTCAGAATCAAGAAGGCTTTAGGGATTTAATTGTTGAGGAAAGGGCAGAGGCTGCACTGAAATGGGTGGAAGATATGTTTAGACTTTAATCTTCTTCTTCAAAAATTCCAGAAGACTCTTCACTCCGTCTCTGCTTATGGGCAGGATTAGGTTTTTCAAAATACAGTATAACTGGAAAAGGTCGTCGGGGAAAAGGAGAGGATTTCAAAGTAGTTGTCAATAAAGATTCTAACCTGGAATGTTAGGGGAGTTGGGCTCCGGAAGAAGAGAGGCGCAATTGGTCGCTTCATAAGAAGAATAAGGTGTATGTACTGTTTTCACAGGAACTGAAGGAGGAGCTGAACCAAACCTTAGTTAAGGAAATTTGGGAAAGAAGAGAGGTTGGATATATGTGGACCCAACGTAGCCTTACCTATGGGACTTGGGACTAATGTCTTGTTTGAATCTGTAATTAAGGCTCCTTTTAAAGTTGTATTTGCACTGTACTTTTGGGACCATTAGAGACACTTAGAAGATGGTCCTTATTGAGAAGTTTAGATGAATGTCAACGTAGAAATAAAATGTTGAATGATGATTATTGAATGGGAATGTAAATTTACATGTGGGAATTATCGTCACAATGTCCCACTTTTAAGGGAGATTGCCGAAATTTCAGTAGATTTCCCAACGCCTGAGAGGTACTTAAAATAGCTAGGGACCCTAGTATACTGGAACTTAACCTCCATGTGTAAGTGTTCGAACGGGTGGAACGAGGAGTATTAAAAAAAATTGGTCGTGTCCCGAGGGGCGGGGCATGACTCTCTCTCTCTATTAAACTAAGAATACTACAACAAAGTGTCTTTTCTTTTTCTGAAAATTAAGAATATTATAACAAGTTAACCAAATGCATATATGGACATTATAAGAGCCAATGCAACAGAGTGGAAAACCAAGCATAAAAGAAATGTGCATTTCTCATTAAAATAGAACACAATGATGAAGATAAATATGAGAGCTAAATGTAAATTAAAAGAATTCTACTAACGCACCACATCTAGTTGATTCATTATCTCAAGATTTAGCTTTGCCCTCTGTATGACATGCTCAATACATCGATATCTTGCTCTCCCAGGTCCACTAGAAAACCAGTGGGTCAATACTCTGTGTGGAATTGATGGAATTTTTCGCCTAAGAACAGCTTCAGCCACAGCTTCAATATTGTACATATTAAGCTTAATTTCGGAACGCATGATTCGCCAAATGTTGAGAACAACTCTTCCACTCACACAGATGCCACTGGCATGTGTACGGCCCCATTCATCCCCAATTATTGCATCTTCATTAATAACAGAATCAGAAATTAAAGCTTCAGGAAGTACATTATCTGTTAGACCTTTTCCAGGATTTGACGAGTCATTAGACGCAACCTTGTTTTCAAATAAAGGTGTTCGTGAAATATTCTTCAGTAAGCCAATACCAAGATGTGCAGCTCTTTCAGCTAGATAACCAAGGGAACAGGCCTGGATTTCCCAACCCATCAAAATATCCGGATCAAATGATCGAATAATCCTCACAAAATGGTCAAACAATAGCCTCTCTTCAGAAGCAATTAAAACCTTGCAACCAGCTACTCCATCAAGATTTCTGGAAAGTCAAATTAAAAGAAGTAAAAAGGCATCCTGAAAAGTTATTTCCTCCAAATGAGAAAAAAAAATGAAACAAATCTCATTTCAAAGAAGAGCTACCAGACCTTTGGCAAGATTCCCCATCATTACTACGCAAAAGTAAATAAATTTCAAGAAAATTACTGACATCCTCTTGAAATGCAAGAGTTATAATGTTGATAGCATCAAATCGAGGATCAGGTCGAAGATCTCCCCTTGATTCTGCTTGAAGCTGTAACAGAGCTAAATTTGAGTTGCAAAGAAACTATGGAATTATTAATATGAAAATCAACGACACAGAATGCTAGATTAATCCTCTGGATGACACATCAACCACCTGAAGAGCATTTTTAGAAGCTATTAAGGATATCACATGCAGCACAAATATAACTTTTATGGAAGCTTATTGATGACAAAAAACCAGCAACCTCATTGTCGTATAAGCACCAATACCTGAGCTCAGGCTTCTCATCAGTACGTATATAAGTAGCTTGTTAATCATCACTTAAAATTAACGATCTCCTCGTCTTGGGAAGGATGTGTGAGTGGATATAGGAGAAAAGTGAGATCGAAGGAATGATGGGAGCCACCCGAACAGGGAGTCATGAAATTTAACGTAGATGGAGCAGTAAGGGGAAAACTGGGGCAAGTTGGGATAGGCGGTGTGCTTAGGAACCATAGGGGTGAAACATCTATCATGTTTAACGAGTAAGTGGGAATTAAGGACTCAAATGAGACGAAAATCCTTAGTATTAGGAGAGCTTTGACCATCTGAAAAGATCACGGGCAAGGTGAACTGGCTATTGAAGGGGATTTGGCTAACGCTTTCAAATGGGCAAAGGGACTGAGGCGTCTCCCATGGAGAATGATCAACACAATAAGGGAGGTTAGAGCATTGGCTGTAGGGGTGGATGTATCTTTTGAGAAGGTCGGTCATGGAGTGGTGGACTATTTTGCCAAATTGGGAGTCGGCAATCATTTCTCGGGCGTATTTTTCTTATAAAATTTTTGATGTTCTTTGTTGCATGGTTGTTAAAATCTTACGATACACGATTCGTATCTTACGATTCATACAATATGATAAGAGGAACGATTCGTCTCTATCAACATATCTTACGATTTATATAAATAATAGAATTATGGAGTTATTAGGAGTGTGAAAGCATAAAACATTTCGTTTTAATGATTTTTAAGGCTTGAGTTGATAAACATTTAAGACCTTTCGATTTTTTAAGGGTTTTTTTAGTTCATTATTGACTTTTCATAGTATAGTTGGATTATATACTGGTCTTATACTTTTGGGAATTGGAGCATTGAAATTTGAGCCCCAATGAACTGATTATATAGAATTCACTTAATATTGAAAGAAAGTTGGAGAATTGCTCATGTTACTACATTTTAGATATATTTTATGTTATTTCATATATTAAATATTTTGAGGGAAAACACTTATAAATCTTACGATTATACGATTTACGATATACGATTTGCGATTCAAGATGTACTAACGATTTACGATACGATTCGATTTTCACAACATTGCTTTGTTGTACCATTGTATTGGTTTTCTTCTTGTTATTTTTGGCTTTTGTGGTCTAATCCTTTTAGACTCTGTTCTTTGCATTTGTACTTCCTTTCTTTTTTAATGAATTTTCACTGTTACTGCTCAAAAAAAAAAACAGGTTAGTAAAACCTTGAACTACTTGGTAGCATATTTTAAAAACTAAATAAATTATAGCCACCCCATGGGTTATACCTCATAGATGATCAACTCTAACAGATTTTCACTTACTTCAATACTTAATAATGTAAGCTGCTGTCCGGCACCAACACTCGCTGGATCACAGAAACCAGTTTGACTGAGAGGAGTCAGATTCGATTGCACAGCTGGCCCTGAAATCTGAGACAGCTCATGCCAATTCTCAGTGAATGTTTTTCCTTTTACAGCTGTTCTGTCAGCTTGGGGTTCAGTTGCCTCCCTAACAGTGTGACTCACATTAATTTTTGATATACAATTTCCATTATTTTCTTGTCTTGACCACCCCATATCAGGTTTTGCATCAGGTATAGAATTAGTCCCAGGCAAAACCCCATCACAAACATCCCCCACAAAACCTTGTGAGCTTTTCAGGTAACTAGAGGAATCATTATGTAAATTTTGAGACTTGGATGGTGATCCTCCATTGTTGAAACAATCATACTCTTTCCTTACAACTCCCGAAACATCATTGTACCTCGGAGAAGAAGGCCTAATTAATGCTTCATGAAGGCTCTCAGTTGTGATACCTAATATTACATGAGTAGAAAAATTCACATCATAATAGTAATAATATTGAAATTCATGTAACGTTATCATATACTGCTCATACCTGTCGGACTATTTGTGCCATTTTGATGAGCCAACTGCAAAAGCCACATCTGAACACACTCCAGAGACGGTGGTGGAAGTGCAGGAGTCAGCAAGTACAATAATGATCCATCATTTTGGTAATATGTTGGGACACCGAGAACAGGTTCTTGTCGGGAACCAAGAACGTCACTACTTTCAGAAGATCTAATACGCAATTCTTTCCATCCTTCATAGTGCTTTGCCAGATGTAGGGGAAGGTCCTCTACATCACTCCCTTCAAGTTGAAAGAAAAAAATGCAGATAAATGCATCAGGAAGTAAGTTTAGAAAAGCTAAGGAAAAGAAGGGAAATGGATGTGTGATATTCACTGGATTCCTGTTTCCATTACCTCAGAGAAAATGAGAAGCAAACATACACATGTAGTTTTAACATAAAAGTATAAAACTAGAAGATGGAATCTGATTAATAGAAAAAACTTTAAACAAACAGAAATGTGAAACTATGTATATTCTCATGACAGACAGAAAGTGAAATATTTCTAAGGAACTTCATTCATAGCGCATTGACAAAAGAAAATAAAGCAAGGTAAACATGATATATAGTGCCAAAAGAGAATCTATAGAAAAAAAAAATTGACTAAATATGAAATCATCACAGCTTTGATCATCTTGTTGCCACCATGCTGAAAGAAACACCAACATCATCATCACCATTGTCAAAGCCATGTATCACATCTATAGGTTGACACTCGTAATTAGATTCGACAAATTTCTAAGGGTCAACTGACCATCTAGCACTAATTCGACTTGGACCCACAACCTTTGTGGTTGCAATTATGAGAACTTACATACTATGCTACAAGCACTTGTCATGCCACTACAAACAGTGTTGCATTTCAAGTGTACGTCAGGAATATGGGAATGTCATAATTAGCGTGAATAAAGAGACTACCATCTGTACTAAGATTACTGTAAATGGTTAGAGATAGAGTTTGATTCCCATAAAACTGGGAATCAGTTGTAACAATAAGTCAATATATTATTAGAAATACCTGAGTTAATCTAATTGACAAGAACCTGTAACACAACTGGTAAGGGCTCATTTTTACAGCCTAGAAGTTGTGATTGAAGTTCCATGTTGTGAAATAGGCAGTCGGTTCATGGAAACAATTTGTCAAATCTAATATAAAGGCTAAGCCCATATTGATTGGACAAATGGTTTAGATGATGATGATCTGAGCTAATCTAATTCTCCAAACAACTAGGTTCATTCTATCAAACAGCAGGTTCCAGCCCCACAAGAAGTTGGGAGAGTTCTGTTTTTTTTTTTTTTTAAATTTCCCACCAAGAGATTCTTCCAAAAGTATATACATTCCCCATTTCCAACAAAAAACCTCAAGCCATTTTAAAAACTCTCACCAACCAAGACCCTTTTTTATAATTTCCTCAACCACTGGATTTTGTAAAGCTTGGAATCATGGGTTCACACCATTAGGAAGTCCCAAATATTTCGGGAGTTTATAGACCATGCAACACAAAACTAAAGCTAAGATGGAAACTTTGTCCTCAATCATATTGATTTTGATCATCAAACTCTTAGCCACATTCATTTTCAACCTAACAAGAAGCACAAAAATTCTTCACAAAGTAAGAGCATGTCATTAGAAAACTATAGATGAGACACTACCAACCCATCCCTTCACACCTCAAAACCCTTGATTAACTCACTAATCTCTAGCTCACAATTTCAGTTTGTTGAAACTTTTACCAACCAAGATTAAGAGGAATTGCACAAACCTCGATCGACAAACAGTGTAGCAGACTTCTTGGCAAAAGTTGGTATACATAAACAGAAACCAGCTATGGAAATCTTTTCATCACATCAACCTTGGGAGTTAGGGGACTAGGGTCTCCTTAGTGTATCTTGTGTTGGGAGGGTCTTATTGCTGTATCTTTTTACTATTTCTTTTTTCCTGTTTCTCTTTCTTCGTTTTGGATTTATCTTTCCTATACTTGGATCCACCTCTTGTACTCTCTGTTTGTTTTTTAATGAATTAAGTCGTTAACGTTTCAAAAAAAAACACTTGCCACAATTGATACAACGATAAAAAATGTAGAATAAAATAAGGATTAATATTCTAGCAAGGAAGCTTGATAGATCCAAATGAATCTAGATGAGAAGACAAAAGATATGAATCGTTACCCTAAGATATGAATTGATGCTAATCTCTTTTATTATGCTAGTCCCAAAGAGGGAGGGTCCTTTGAAGTTCTCTCACTTCAGGCCTATTAGTTTAATTGGGCACATTTACAAACTCCTAGCTAAGGTGTTGGTAGCTAGCTTAAAACAGGTCTTGAAAGACATTGTTCGAGAGGCTTGAGGGACCTTTGTTGAGGATAGACAAATTCTAGATGGGGTTTTGGTAGCAAACAAATTGATTCATATGAGGAAAAAAGAAATCAGAGATCTTGTTCGAAATCAATAAGGAGAAAGCCTATGATTTTGTAGACTAGAGTTTCATGGGTTCTTTGTTTGATAAAATAGGCTTTGGTGTCAAATGGAAAAAAAGAAAAAGAAAAAAGGATAAAGACCTGAATGGAAGGATCATCTTATTCTATTTTAGTCAACAATTCCCCAACTGATCAGATAGAGGCTAACAGAGGTTTAAGAAAGGGACCCCATAATCCTCCTTTCATTTTTACCATGGTGGGAGAAGGTTTGAGTAAACTAGTAGAAAAAGCTAGGGATTTAGGCACTATTAAGAGTTTCTCTGTAGCTAGGGATTACCCACTTGCAATTTGCTGTCAACAAGATATTCTTCTATGAGGTTCTAGGGAGGAATTGTTGGCGTTCAAAGCCATACTCATATGTTCTGAGTTGGTTTTAGGTCCTAGTGTCAATTCGAGTGAAAGCTTCTTCTTCTTTTTTTTTTTTCTGAAAGTGTCAATTTGAGTGAAAGTTCGTTTACAGGAGTGGGTATTGAGACTTTTTAAAGCTTCTTGTGTTAAAGGTGGGGAAAGGATTCTGAGTGATGTCTACCCCAACTATATAGGGCTACCAGAAATAGGGATGCTTTCATTACAGACTATTATGAGGATGTTGGGCGTCAGCCTCAATCGTCAGTGAGTTTTCGGAGGGACTTAAGGAAGTTTGAGGAAGAATAATATGTTTTGCTAAGAAGAATGCTGGGAGATGCAAAGGTTTGTATGTAGGAAGAGGATAAATGGATTCGGTCCATTGATCCATTACGGGTCTTCTCGGTTAAGGCTATCCATCCTTTAGACAGTGTATTTTGACTATCAGAACCCTACTCCATCATGTCCTCTGGCTTGGAACAATAAAATTCCACCTAGAATTCGAGTATTTACCTAGGCAACAATCAAAAGAAAGGTATTGGTGAAATCTAACTTGGGGGATAGGGGTCTCTAGTCAGATGACATTCAGAATCTTGCGTATTGTGTGGGCTAAAGGAGGAATTTGTCAGTCATTTGATGTTTAGGTGTCGGTTCAGCAGAAGTGCTTGGGATGTGTTCTTAAGCTTGATGGGCTGCTCTTGGGTCTTTGACGGGAGTGTGGGGAATGTTGTATCCAAGTGATGGAGAAGTCCTTTTTGCAAAGAGGACGGGAGTGGCATGGATGTTGATTCCAATTGCGATCTTTTGGCCACTATGGAAGGAAAGGAAAAATAAAGTATTTAAAGTAAAGATGGGAGATACTAGGGAGGTTTTTGAAAGGAACAAGTGGAGCTTAATAGGTTAGCTATCACTATGCAATGAGTTCGTTGGTTGCTTCATAGAGGACTTTTATCTCTCGTGGGAGGGTTATATGAGGGGAGCAGGAAAAAAAAAAGAGGATGAAATATGACTTAGATGAAACCCGAGTTAGGTTTTCATAAGTTTAATGTACATGATGCCGCTAAGGGGAAACCCAGTCTGGCTAGTATAGGGGGGGTAGTTCATAATGATAAGAGGAAAAATGTTATTATCATTCTCGGAATTCACAGGGACTAAGCGGAACTCCTTGCAAATTGAAAAGCAATACACCTTTGGGCAAGGTATGGGAATGTCAATCTTATAGTTGAAGGTGATTCTGTTATGCTATCATCTGGGCCAGTGGCAGGAAGAGACCCCCTTGGAGGCTGGTTGACATTGTCAGGAACATTAGGAATGAGTAGGAAAAGAGACATCCTCTTTAAACATGTGGGCCGATCAGGGAATAGCGTTGCAGACTTTCTGGCGAACATCGTAGTCCAAAAAAGGGTGCCAGTAGTGGAATTTTTGTTACTTCAGATCATTGAGTGAGGGTGTATTGGGTAGGGGTTTTCTTAAAGATGTGATATTCGTTTTTGCTTTGTTTACTACTCTCTTGTATGGATTTACAATCTTGTATAGCCCTCTTATACAAGTCCTTACCTCTGTTATTGTACTCTTACTTTCTGCATTCAATAAAATTCATTGCTTCTGTTCAAAAAAAATGTCTCCATGTAACTTATTTGGGCTTAACGATAAGGGCAAACCCAAGGTCTAAAAGAATTTGGGTAAGCGTGATTGAGGTGGAGAGGCAGTTAGCTAGTTGGATAAGGAGTTTCTTTAGGAGGAGAGATTTACCTTCTAAAGTAGGCATTGGCTAATCTTCCTTTATACTACATGTCACTATTTTAAATGCCAAAAGGAATTGCAGATAAGTAGGAAAAACTCCAAAGAGATTTCCTTAAAAAAAAAAATTCATCTTGTCAAATGAGCATAAGTTACAAACCCCAAAGATGAGAGGAGCCTAGGGTTGTGCCTTTAAGGGTGAGAACCCATGCGTCACTCTATAAATGGTGTCAGAAATTTGGTAGAGGGAGAGGCATTATGGAGGAAGGTGTTGGTAGTGAGATGTGGGTTAGAAGATGTGGGGGACTGGAGTTTGGGATAAAAAGCATTGAATGAGGGTTTAGCTGTTGTTAAGAGCGATATGGAGGATTTGAGGAAGCAAGGGGAGGGTGGGAAGTTTATTTAGAGGGAAGTTGAGGATTTTGATAGGTGGACGGAATAAAACCTTATGGGAGAATTTTTGGTTAGGGGACATGACTCTCAAAGCAGTATATCATAGATTATCTTTAATTAATATATTTAGCCTTTGTTACCGCAAAAAAAAAAAAAAGGATTATATAAGGAGGCCAATGATAGATTGACTATGGTCCACGATTATTGCTTTGTCGAAAGTGGGGTGGTTAGGTGCGAGACTACTTCTAGAAGGGACCTAAGAGTATTGGAACAGAGAAGTCTAGCAGAATTAATGATGATGATGAAGTCTAGAGGAATTGTGGCTTTGCTAGGGGATCTAACCATTTTTATGGAGGAAAAAGACGAATGCATTTGGACAAGTGACTCTTCAAGGTGATAAGGAGGACAAGAGAAAAGACCAACTTGTAAATTGGGAGCATGTTTGTCTCCCTATTGATGGTGGTCACAGGGTACACTCTATTAAGGATGCTAATGCTGCTCTTCTTTCCAAGTGGTTGTGGAGGATAGGTACTGAGGATGAGTCCCAATGAAAAGTTATTCTCATTTACAAGTACATGTTGGGAAATTATGGATGGGACATCAATCCTGCCCCTCGCAAAGGATTAGGCATGTGAATAGCCATATCAGTTTGTTTTGACAAATTTAAAGAATGGACCAAGTTTCAAGCGGGGCGTGGAAACAGAATTAAGTTTTGAACGGATCCTTGATGTGACAGTTTCACTTCGGCTTCCCAGTTGCACTCACTTTATTGCCTATCTAAGCCGTCGTCAGATGTCATCTCAGATTTTTATTCAGTCAACAGTGATCGGATAGTTTGGGATCTCCTCCTTCGGCGTAATCTAATAGATTTAGAAACAAATGAGTTTTTTTACCACCTCCAGATCCTTGGCTCCTATTGGATCCGAGTCTTTCAAGAGACTACCTTTTGTGGTGGTCGAACCCTGTCGGGTGTTTCTCTGTGAAGTCTTTACACTTGGAGTAATCAGATTACTTCCCTTGCTCTTGTTAACCAGAATATTAGACATCTAAAGCTCCGCCTCGGGCCATTAGTTTCCTATGGACTGTTAGATTGGGGAAAATCCTTACACAAGACAATTTGTGCAAAAGATGAAAGTTATAGCCAGTTTTTGCCCTTTTTTGTCTCCAAGCCTCAGAAGAGACAAATCATCTCTTTATTCATTGTCCTTGCTCTTTTGCTGTTTGGAGTTCTGTTTTTTGATCAATTTGGAGTTCAGTGGGTTATGCCTTCTATGCTTGCTCAGTTATCTTATGCTCAGGACATTGCCTCGATTTCTCCAAAGTGTTCCTCTTTGTGTTGCCTTATCTAGTATTCAAGGATTTGGCTCAGCCTTGTCAAACTGTTTCTAGATGCATCATTGCCAAGCGGGCCTCATTGGCTTCTTCTCTTGACGTATTTATGAATATTCCTATGACTGACATCTTACGAGCCTGGAAAGAATGCATTGATCTTGCATAAGTATCTGTACTACTGTTGCTTTCTCCGTGTTTTCCTGTTTTGGGTTCTCTTTGAGGGTGTATTAGGGTGCCAGGTTGTTTTTTCTTTGTTTGTGCTTTTATTGTATTTGCACCTTTGGTGCTTCCTTTTCTTTTACAATAGTAACCATTTCAAATATATATATATATAAATAAATATCATTTCCTTGGTATACTGGTACAGAAACACTACAAACTTCACATATAAGCATGAATATACAAGATCAAACATGTTATCTGCAAGATAAATGAACACGTCACGGAGGCCATTGTGTTGCTGGTAAAAGACAAGAAGAAGAGTTAATCAAATAGAAAATGTCAGAACCTTATGTGTTAGAAAAGAAACAGATAAAATGTCATCAAAGGAAGAGAAGAAGAATTGCAACCTGATTTTACATCAAAACAAGATTCATTTATATCACGATCATACACAAGAGGAGCCAACAAAGCATCATCAGAAATCCCGTCTGTCAGATCAGTGGGAGGTCTCCTGCTAAAGGACATCTCAATATATTCTGTAGGATTTCTTTCTTTGTACATTATTGCACCTAAACCAGACTCAGATGAAATGTTTTGTGTAACATCCTCTCCTTCACCGATACAATTTTCAATTGGAGGGATTTTTCCATCAACTATAGCATTTGTCTGCTGTCCAATATACATTTGAGGCACAACTTCCATAGCAGAAGGCCCCTGTTCATCGTCATTCTTAGTGTAACTGTCTTCAACCAAGCTTGCACCCTCTCTACAGATTCTTGTTAGACATCCATCTGTAGGAGTTTGGAATTGCTCCGATCTATTGCCCACAAATTCATTATCAGCACCACCAAGTTTCAACAACTGACCAGTAACTAACAAATCATTTTTGTGGCCATCAGACATTGCAAGTTTCAAAGAACTGCAAACAGATTCCATTTTACAACATTTGCAAATATCCATGCATTTTGTAGTGTCCGCCGTATCCAAATTATTGGATTCAGGTAATTTCTGACCCTCACTGTGCTTGGACAAACCCATAATGGTAAACCTTTTTGACCCAACAGAAGTTTCAATCTTCTCTCCTTCCCCCCATCCCTCAAAACCAAAATGTTCATTTGAAGATGCATTGCCCCGCAATGAGCTAGAATTGAAGGATGGGAACAGCTTTGCATACCTTGGAATGTCACAAGAAGTGGATCTAGGTACAAAACCCTCTGAACATGGCTTCGATCCATAAGTTGCAGAACTACTACTTTCTTTAACCCTTTGACCAAAGTCAGTAAGAGATGATCCACATGATGCTTGATGCTCTGGACAGACATACATCTCCTCTTCTTGTTTTCCTTCCACAAACTTCTTAATTTTGTGATTTCCATAGTCATCCGAATCTACCTTGTAGGAGCGCTTTCTCCTCATTAAATCCCTTAAAGAACATTCACTCAGTACTGATCCTTCTTTTAAATGGGAAAGCTCCATCTCGGCACTGGATCTAGTGAGTTTTGAAACACTATATCTTTTTTTTACTTCATTTCCAGCCAAAGAAATAGCATCGTTGTCATTTTTCACTTCTTTGTAACATATCTCAGCAGAACTGAGATGTGTAGACTCTAAATCATCACGTACCTGTTGTTTTGTAGAGAAAGGCAAAGAGCTCCATAATGGTTGGTTTCTTCTCTGTTTACCAAGGCATGCACTAGTATCTTCCATTGCATCATGCAGGGAAGATCTCCCCACATCATTGTTCGTCTCCATTTCAGATGATTGACCTCTCTGAGAGGCAAAATGATCATCAAATGAGCCATCAACTTGAGGGATGGTATTCTCTGATCTGACTGAAGGCACATGACCAACAGAATACGTAGCATCCTCCTTAATTGAATCAAGAATGTCTTGACATTCTTGTTGGGACTCTTTCTCATACTCCAAATGAGCTTTCTCCAGAACCTTCTCAACGGCTGTTGTAGGCAACAAAGGACTCAGAATAGCTTCATGAATAAGTTCATCATCAGTACTTAAATCCTCCATTGCTTGAGAAGAGGCAAGCCACTTTAGAAGATCAAGAGTTTCACAATTTTCCTGCAAAATCATATTAAAGTAAAAAGAAAGCATGAGAGCTGTTCAATCAACAGCTTTCAAATAGAGATCAAGTTGAATCACCCCATGATCCAGAGAATTTAAAGTTTCCTCCTATTTTTTAATATAATACCTACAAGATTTTATTATTAACATGCAAGCTGATTGCATCTGTTGAACTAATATCAAGTTAACATGCAAAAATATGATCATTAACATCCAAATAATCAACAATAGAAGCCATTTTACATATATTGTTACCCATGATACCCAGCCAAGAAACTTCATGCTGCAAACGTTGACAATTAAAGGCACTCCTAATGGATGCATCAACATTTTTTTTCTTTGGATAACATGGGTATCCCCACCCCACAATGGAGGTGAGACTAATCCCATAGATACACGAAACCACCCCACCCGCAAGTCTCGTGTGTCAGGTAAGTCCAGGAGGAGTTAGAGCCAAGACCTCTAGTCTAATACTAGAAGCTTAGACCAACTGAGCTACCCGTGCATCATGATTAATGAGGATACATGATAAGTTAAAGAAAGCTAGACGGATATAAGCAAACAGCGTGTGTTTGTGTGTGTGTCAGAGAAAGGGAGAGAGAGAGAGAGAGAGAGAGAGAGAGAGAGAGATTGGCTTTGCCTTATTGTGAGATTAGCAGATAATATATAAACTAATACTACAGCCATTACACCTATAAATCCACAGATAGTTGCAAAAGATGATTACAAAATATCCATTTAGTCCATTGATTAAGAGAAAAACACACGAGATAAGACAATCTGTATCTCTCGGGCAAAAAGGTTACTATATCCTTCCCAGTAAAGCTGAATGGTATACCTCAACACTCCCAAGCTTGAGCATACATATTTATCATGACAGTCTTGCCAATAGTGAATTGTAACCCTAGGATTGAGGAATTGCCTTACTAAGCATATAAGCAAGTTGGTCCTTAGCAAAAGATTGTAAGGGCCTCAAGATGTTATGACTTTTTTTATAGATCGGTGAGCGTGTGTGGTGGTGGGGGGGGGGGGGGGGGGGGGGGGGGGGGGGGGCGGGGTGGGTGTGTTTATGGGTAGAAATCGAAAAGAGAATAAGAAGGAAAAGCGGTCTCAGCCTGTACAAGGAATGTCAAATTCAATGTAGATGGGCCTCTAAAGCAGAGATAGGAGGGGGTTCTACAAGATTCTTCAGGGTCTTCATCTTTAGTTTTCTCAAAAACAATGGGCATAAGGGAATCAAGAGAAGCTCAACTTTTAGGCACTAGGAGAGCTTTGATACTATGGGAGGGTTTCGGACATGGAAAGTTAGTTATCAAGGGTGATTCAGTGAATACGATCAAATGGGCCAAAGGATCTAAGTGGCCTCCGTGGAAATTGGTGTCAGTAGCCTGGGAAATTAGAACACTATGTCATGAGAAGGATGACTCTTTCTCCTGGTTAGTAGATCAGCAAATGGAGTTGCACATTTCCTAGCAAAGTGGGGAGTAGATCGAGGTCAGGATGAGGTTTTGTTCCTATGATCTAAGGGATGTGACCTTCACTTTCTAGTCTTTTGTAATCTTGGCATTTTGGGTTTCTTGTTTTTGTATGAACTTTAGTTCTATCTTTCTCAGGTTTAAGTCTCTTAGGCCCATGTCCCATACCCCAGGCCAGTTCCTTTTGCCATTTGACCCTCGGAAGCTCTCCAAATTGAAGAATTCTTGAAGCTATCCAATTTAGCATAAAATTCAAGGGCCATATTAGTAGTGTTATATCTCTTCTATATGCTCTGCATCAATACATGAGAATTGGACATGGATGAGAAAACCCTAATTCCAAGAGCAATTTCTCTAACCATAATAGTTCAAAGGACATGTTGAACATGGCATGTTATTCTGCTTCAACAAAAAAAAAAAAACATTTTGTTTTCTGCTCCAATAAGGAAACCAAATAACCAATGTTTTATGCATTGCAGAGAATCAAATCACCAGTCAACCCTTGCAAGTAGCTTCTAATATAATATTGAATGACAATTTTGCCACCTTCACAATGAGATGTGATATCCTAATTAAACTAAAACATTGAAGCCAAATTAGCTTAAGCAAAATAGTAATCCCACACCTTTAAACATCTTTAGCATTTAGAAGCAAATAAACACCCTGTTGATGTTAGATTTAACGAAATTCAGAAGCCATGACTTGATAAAATAATTGTCTTGGCTTAACCAAAAAAAATTATTACTTTAGATTTTCTGCTTAGGATAAGACAAGCTTTCATGCAACCCCACAGGTATAATTCAATTTTCCTCTAATATATATTTGGACATCTTGTGACCACAATAAATAGTTCCCTTGAAAGTATGAGAAGTGTGAAATTAAGGGAAAATAACAACCAAAGGAGTATCACACAATCATCTATCTGTCCAAAAGAAAATAACATCACCAGAATAAGCACGATACCAAATGTGACTCTCTAAGGCCATCAAAATCAAACAAACACCTTGCCAAAAACCAGGAGCCCTACTAGAAGGAGAAACAACACGCCAACCAGAATTATGCAGCCTATATTTAGCAAGGATAATTGATGCGGAGCATACAGCAGACATCACATTCGCATATAGACAAGTTGCTTCCGTGCTTTTCTTCTTTCTTATTTAGTTTAGTTGCTTAGTTTGTTTTTAGAAAAAATAAATTAATGTAATTTTTTTAGTTTCTTATTTGGGGTAAGTTAACACTATATAAGTCCCTTCTTTCTTGTAAGTTTACACGATGCTATGAAATAAATCTATTGGCCGAGAGGCCTTGGCGGGCGTGAGGCCACCATCTTCTCCAAGTACTTCTCTTCATCTTCTTTTCTCCTCTTCCACTCCTCTCTTTTGTGTTTTTTCCCACAACCTGCTGTCCCCAGAACCAATAACCCCCATCCCTTTTACCGCTGCTAAAGAAACCCCATCCCTGACCTTCCGCCCCTTCCTACCCGTTTCCCAAGCCTTCGTCTACCGTTGTAACCCTCCCTGGCTTTCGTAAGTGACCCAAAATCCCTCTGCAGCCTTCGCCCCTCTCTTCCCAACCCTATATGTGGCTGCCGTTCCCATCCAAAGCCCCTACCTGACTTTCGCCAGTCATCCCAGTCCCCTTTAAGCTTTCGTCCGTCACTCTAAACCCCTCCCTTGGTGTCGCCCCTTGTCCAATCCCCTTCCCCCTCCTTCGCAGCCAGCCATACACCCTCCTATAGCCATCGCCTCTCCTTCTCCTTTCTATTCATTTGCCTCCATTGTCACTGTCTTTCTTTCCACTTACGGCCCACCTATAAACCCTTTGCATCTCCTGCCAGTTTGATTTGTATCCATCTCTTTTATTTTATTTTAATAGAAGCCTAAGTATCGCATGCCTGCCTAAGTCTTTAATAACCATCCCTCATAAGTAGTCACCCATCCTACACCAGTGACCATCCCTTGACAGTTTGACCCGATAATAGTCAGGATTGATTAATTTCCTTGATTTCACTTTATTTTCATTTAACACATTAGATTCCAAGAATTTGCGTGATTATTTATGGTAAATCTTATATTAATTAATTGCAGGTATTAATTGGAGTTTAATTTTATCCCATTTTAGATTTAGGGTGCATTATTTTCATCTCTTTTACTTTTTAGGAAACCACATTAGGCATTTAAAGTTACTCTATCCTTTGTCCTGCATCAATAATTTCCTTCCATAAACCACCAGCAGAATCCCCAAACGCCATAGCCATTTATCCAACAAGGCAATATTAAATTGACGGAGCGGCCTAATTCCCAAACCCCTTCCTCCACAGATTTGCAAACCTGGCCCAAACAAGACAAAAAGAAGGTCCATCTAGTATCATCGCCTAATGTGACCAAACCCAAGGATAGACGTGGCCTTCTATAGCTCCCCTTCAATTAAGGAATCAAGCATTATTATGCAAGTGGAAATGGCGGTTTGGGAAAGAAAGGGACGAATTATGGGCAAGAGTGCTAACAACTAGATATGGGATAGGGGAACGGATGGACTCTAGGAGACGGTGCAAAGGGAGGGCTTGTAGATTGTGAAAAGTTGGTGGAAGTTTGGAAAGGGTGAGGGTCGGGTGGATACCAAATTCAGAGAAAATATAAGGTGCCTAGTGGGGAATGGAAACCGAACCCTTTTCTGGAAGGAACTATGGCTTGGGAAAAGACCTTTAAAGGATGTCTTCCCTAGATTGTACAGGGTGGCAAGGGAGAAGGATGCAGTCGTGAGCGATAGGTATAGGCTAGAGGGAGATTGAGCTCAATGAAACTTCGATTTCAGAAGACACCTTTGGTACTTTGAACAGGAAAGTTTAGAAGGCCTGCAATCCCTTTTGAAGGATTTCCCTCTATCCATGGAAGAGGAAGACGACATAATCTGGACAGGAAGTCCTCTGGAGTCTTTTCAGTCAGATCCATGATGGGGAGTATTATCAACCCAAGCATCGAGACTTCACTCCCGAGATTTGCATGGAAGAACTCAGCACCCCCGAAAGTACAGGCCTTTTTGTGGTGCGCGCTGAAAGGAAAAACACTTACCAGAATAGAGTTAAAAAGGAGGGTCCTACTTAGTTCGGAAGATGACCTCCAATGCCCCTTATGCAGTCAAATGGAGAAAGAGGCGGACCATTTATTTCTAAATTGTCCGACCACGGATCAACTGTAGAAAAAGTTCCTTGATCTCATGGGTATACCATGGGTACTTGATAACACATGAGCTAGGGTCATGCGTTCTTGGCCAATTCCACGCCTCGGACCCAGAAGGAAGATGGCCTGGAATACTATTCCTGTTGCAATCCTATGGACAATCTGGAAGGAGGGGGAATGCCAGAATTTTTCAATCAAAGGAGATGAGTATTGAGAAATTATTCCAGAAAGCCAAACGGAGACCGTGCACTTGGCTCTCAATAGGATAGAATTCATAGGAACCAAGGTTACGAACTTCTATCAATCATGGGAAGGTTCTATGATGGAAATCCCTAAAAAGACCAAGAAATCAGCGACATGGTCACCACCACAACAGGGATGCTTTAAGTTCAATGTGGACGGGGGAGCAAGGGGAAAATCGAGCCCGACAGGAATTGGAGGTATACTTCGGGATCACACAGGGGAGCCTTTAGTTGTCTTCTTAAAGGCGATTGACAAAAAAGATTCAAATGAGGCAAAATTGGTTAGCATTAGGAAGTCCTTAACTAAATGGAATACCTTAGGGCTTGGCAAACTAGTCATCGAAAGTGACTCGGCAAATGCAATCAAGTGGGTATCCGGAGTGAAAAAACCACAATGGAAGTTAGTAAGAGTGATTAGGGAGATGAAGATGCCACTTAAGGGACGGGAAATCTCGTTCACTAAAATCAGCAGATCAGACAACGGAGTAGCAGATTTTTTCCGCAAAACTAGGAGTGAATTCAACAATCTAGGGTGTTTACCATCTGATTCATAGGAGTAGAGCATCTACGAACGGGTCACTTTCTTTCAATATTTATGTTCTTCCGGATTGGGTTATATGGGATATTGGGGCAGTCGATTTTGTACTTTTTCTCCTGGGGTTCATCACTCCTGAACCCAAGTTTTTTTATACAACTCCTCTATGTACATCTTTATTTTCTTTAATGAAATTTTTGTTTACTGTCGGAAAAAAAATCATTCGACAAGAACCTCTTCTGGATTCTTTTCAACTTACCAATAACTGCAGCTGTACATTTGAAGATACTCATAAAATAAACCGGAAGACTAGAAAGCACAGCCTTCAGCAAGATAACCCTACCACCAATCGACAAATGCTTACCTTTCCATATAGAAAGCCTTTTCTCCGTTTTCTCAACAAATGTATCCCGACATGATTTACGAGGTCTGCCCTTACAAAGAATAATTCCCAAATAAGAAGACGGAATGGCAGAGACTTTACATACCAATACAACAGCCAACTCTACACACTGACTATGATCCACATTTACCCCCATCAATTCACTTTTAAAAAAAATTATCTTCAAACCTGAACAAATCTGGAAACAAACAAGAATCGCCTGGACCAACTTCAACTCCTCAACATCCTTTATAAGGAACAAAATCGTATCATCTACATACTGAAGATGAGTAATCTCCAACTCAGCACGACCAAAGCGAAAACCACGAAGCAACCCCTCAAAAGATGCAAGCTGAAACATAAGATGAAGAGCCTTCGCAACTATAACATACAAATAAGGTTAATGGATCCCCTTGCCAAAGACCTTTCTTCATACTAAAAAACCCTTGTCGACTTCCATTCACCAAAATAGATAAATGAGTTGATGCTACACAAGAATGAATCCAAGCCCTCCAACGGCTACCGAAACCCATACATTGCAACACAAAGTCCACGAAAGCCCAATTCACCTAGTCATAAGCTTTTTGGAAGTCAAGCTTATAAACCACTCTTGCTTTCCCTAAAAGAAATCTAGAATGCAAACATTCATAAGCCACCACCACCGAATCCACAATTTGCCTCCCTTCAATAAAAGCACCCTGAGCATGAGAAATGATATCTTGAAGCACAACAGTATGCCGATTTGCCAAAACCTTTGCCAAAATTTTGTAAGGACTACCAAGCAAAGAGATTGGGCAAAAATCATTTAACTCAGAAGCACTTGGCTTTTTGGGGATCAATGTAAAAAAAGACGCTCCTAAGTCTCTTGAAATAATACCTCTATCAAAAAAGTCATAAACAAAAGTTAACACTCCAACTTAACCAACTCCCAAAAATATTTGAAAAAGATAACAGATAACCATCTGGCCCCAAAGCTCTATCTTCCCCCAACTGCCAAACTGCATTCTTAACCGCTGCCTCCTCAAAAGGACACTCTAAAGATGCCACTTTCTCCCCACTCAACACTTTGAATAGTAAAAAAAGAGGGACAGGAGAGTCACCACTAGGAGCTGAATATAAACTCCTAAATACTCAACAATCTCCTTACAAATGTCCCCCCTATTCTCCACCACCTCCCCATCAACATGAAGGCTGTGTATATAGTTCTTACGTCTTCTAGCACCAGCCCCTTGATGAAAGAACTTTGTATTCTTATTACCTTCCTGAAGCCAACAAATTCTAGATCTATGCTTCCATTTGATCTCCCTCCTCCTGTAATGCCTTCTTTTTTAGGCATTCATTAATATCCTTTCGCCTACAAAAATCATGTTGAGATAATGGGCCTTCTTCCTCCAATTGGCAAAGATATTGTAATTCTTCCAACCAAGAAGTTTCCTTATGAAGGACATCCTCCCGATGAGCTTTCTCCCAAGATCTCAACTTGCCCTTAAGATATTTAAGTTTTTGTAACAAACAATAACCCTTCCACCCTGTAGGATTAACTTGCATGGTTATTGTTAGCAAAGAGTTTGTTGGTGTTTCGATGTCAAACATCCATAGGCCATGGGAGGGTTGCTTGGTTAGGCAATATGGGAGGGAAAGAGTAGGAAAGTTTGGTATCCGCCCTAATCGGGGGTTTTAAGTTAAAAGTAAATGGAGCGGCAAAAGGCAAACTAGGACCAGTTGGAGTTGGGGGAGTTTTGCAAAACTCGGATAGAGAAATTTCACGGTTTTCACGGAACCAATAGGTGTCAAAGACTTTAATAAGGCGGGGTTGTTGATGATTAGGAGAGCCATGGATTTATGGGTAAATTTTGGTCAAAGAAAGTTGATTATTAAAGGGGATTCAATAAATGCCACTAAATGGGGAGGGGGGAAGCAAAAGACTACCTTAGAAATTACTCCAGTGGTACGGGATCTCAAAGCCTTAGCATCGACAATGGATGTTTTGTTTCAACATGTGAGGCAGTTGGCGAATGGGGTAGTAGACTTTCTTGCTAAAGTAGGAGCGGATAGGGATCATGAATATGCTGGTTTTTGTTAAAGCATTTATCTCTATTGTCTCTTCGTAACCAGTGTTTAGGGGTGGAGGGTTGTTTTTGGTGGTGCTCTATGTATTTGGATTACAATTAAAAGGTTTTTCTTTTGTTTCTTTGTACTTGAGGGTGGGTATAAGTCTTTTATATTCTGTACTTTCTACCTACTTTTCTTTTTAATATATCACTTTTCTGTGACCGCTCAAAAAAGGGAAAATTTTAGGAGGAAGGGACTGTATAAAATAATTGGTCATGTATAGGAAGAGGATCATAGACAAGAATGACATCAACTGAGCAATCCAGGCTTACTTTTCCCATTTTTTTTGCAAAGAGGTTGATGGTGGTTCTTTTTGTAGAAAATAAAAAAGGAAAAGAGAAGATAATGGAGAGAAAATGCTTCTCTGTATAAAATTGTAGGAGAGTTCATGTATAAATAATAAACAGGAAGCCAATTACGAAGGAAAAATGGAAAGGAATCAAAGAATAATCAATTACAACAAAGTTACACATCTAGCAACATCTTACGAGTCAACTTTCCAAACTGAAATTATTCTAGTCAACTATGTCCAGAAGTGGGTCCCACATGGTCAATTGTCCCCTTAAGTGAGTCCCACAACACTCCCTCAAGCTAGTGAGAAGATGCTGTGTGTAAGCCGAGCTTGCTTAAAACATAATCGAGTTGGATCCGATAAACAACCTTGGTAAGCATATCTGCAAGTTGGTCCCTTCAGAAATGTGTTATCGAAGGTAGTGACACTCGACTTAAATATGCATAGTCCTTTCATGAAAGACAAGTTTGAGGCGATGTTGATGGCAGTCTAATTGTCACAGAACATTATTAACGGATTAGCAAGGGCAATGCCTAACTCGAAGAGAAATTGTCGAAACCAAAGTAATGCAAACGCAATATTAGCTATAGCACGATATTTTGCTTCAGTACTAGACCGGGGAACAACATTCTACTTCTTGCTCTGTCAGAAAACTAAATAGGATCCCAAGAAGACATAGGAGCTGGAGGTAGAGCGTTGGTCATCAGGAGACCCAGCCCAATCAGCATCTGAATAGCCATGAATTGGCAAGAAAAATTGTCATGCATAGAACAACCCTCGTCCAAGATGAGAATTTAAGATAACGAAGGATGCGAAAGATAGTATGAAAATGAATAGTACGTGGGGTATGCATGAACTAACTGATCACACCAACAACATATGATAAATCCAGCTAAGTGAAAGTAAGATAAATCGGTTTCCCAACAAATCTCTGATAGAAGGCAGGATCATCAAAATAAATCAGTAACTATGTTGCGGCTCATATCAAATTGAAAATAACAGCCTACCTAACATAATTTCTTAAGGTAACATCAAAATAAAAAGTATGAAGGCCAAAATGTAATCCACTAGAACAAGGTTTATAAACTCTAGTATTGAAGAACAAATGAAAGTTCAATAAAAAGAACTAACATAATTTCTTGAGATAGCATCAAAATGAAAACTAAGAGGGCCTAAAGGTAGTCCGGTAGAACAAGTGTTATAAACTCTAAACTTGAAGAACAAATGAAATAATAATATGATGATGATAATAATAATAATACAAAGATGAGGAAGAAAAAGGACAACAACAACAGCAATAATAATACTCACACAATTTCACAAGGTCCTAATAACTAGTGAGAAAGGCAATGTCAATATCATCTGCATGGCCTAAAAGTCAAAATGCATTTAAGATAGTACAGTTAAGGCAAAGTAAAACAATCAAATCACGATGCATTCGCAGGTCGAGTGCAATTAGCAACACAGGCCTACAGAAGTATCTATTCATACTCACTTCAACTTCAATGTGTCTAGAGAATGCACACAGTCATTTACAGAAAGAAAGCCGCATATAATACCTTCATATTTGAGGCTTCAGTCATTTCAGTAGATAATACTTCCTCAACAATAGGGACGAGATCATGAAATCTATCCCTCTGCTCTAAATGTATCACATCATCACCTGAAACAGATAATGAACCTCGTGAAGATATGGAATCAATTTCATTTTCTATACTCTGACACTTAATGGAGTCTCCATGAGAATTGCTTGAGCTGGCAGGCGCCTCAAGTGCATGCAAATCAGACATATCAGTTACACATCTAATAGACTTCACAAACTCCTCATCCTTTTCCCCTAATGTAACTTGAAGAGGCGAATTTTGTGCTTCCGTAATCAAATCCACCATTGCATTCTCCAATCCAATCCCATCTAAAAATGTTTGTAGCACATATTCAGGTGCTGGCCTACTAGGATCAGGGCATTTCATTGCCTCATTGACGCCCATCCTTTCATTCTCCTCCTAGAAAAGACAAAGGTAAAATCAACATCAAGGATTATCAATATTAATAATGACAGAACTATGACCAGGATCAGCTAACAGACCTCCCATATTGGTACTAGTGATTGAACCATTTTCACCTCTGAACCAGTCTGTGAGAGTGATTTGTAGATTTTAAGTTGCTGGTTTAGGATGTCTACAAGCGAAACAGCAATAAGATATGTCAAATGTGCATTGCCGAATGATAGAAACAGCATGCTATGATGCACATTAAAGCCATAACTTACCATCAATGGTAGCATCTCCCTCCAGTTCACACGTACTTTGCCGTTTAATAGGATGAATACCCTGATCCACAGAATCATCAATCCCTATGGCAGGAAATGGCCACATCCAGCCAGAAGAGGTAGTGGAAGAGAGCCAAACTGCTGGATCTTGGCAAGCTTTGCTACTAGAATCTGCCTAAGAAAAGTTGCAAAACATCAAATCTGAACATTATTGTGCTATTTGTCTATCATAAGCACCAAAGTATTAAATATTTAATTTTACTAAATTTTGGGTAAAAAAGACAAACCTGAGAACCATTAGAAGCACAGGTAAATTTCGGCGTATCATATTTACATTGGTCTCTGTACGGTGCTACTCTAGGGATGAACTCAACAGGTAATGGATGCCGGAACTTCACCTTAGACAGATGAATAAGACCCATCCCATACAAGTTGTAGTCCACCTAATGTAAAAAGAATAAAAATGACAAAGATTTGACTGGTAAAACCTCAGTAGGATATGTCACATCTCAAAAATAAAGAATCAAGTTATAAACATGATAAAATATGACAAGATCATATAGCACAGTTGGTGAGCACTCATTGTTGCAACCACAGATTGCAGATTCGAGTCATATCACCGACTCAAGAAAAAAGGATGCAAATACACATTTAAGAAATACCATCGTATAGAGCAATCTGCAAGTTTAGTACATCACCAGTTAAGGCCTTAACCAGCAATTTTTAAAATCATTACACAGTTATTAACAAACTTTTAGATGAATGGCCTATCTAAAAGAAGTGCTATAAAAAACTGTATGCGTGCGTGTCTTAATATAAATCTGGGTGTAGCAAACACCCCAATCCACATTCCACAGAAGGACAAAACAATTGAAAAGTTAATTTGAAAAAAGGATATAGCACCCATGATCTATCCGTCATGGGCACCAACCATTGGTCCAAAAAATAGGGTGTAGTTTTTCCTACTACACCCAAGTGCACATAAAACTAGCCCATAATATATGTGTACAGAAGCTCAAGATCTTAGATAATAAAAGTATTTTAGCAGCAGTATTACCCATTTCAATGTATTATCTTCCTAATTCCTCACTATCACACCATGACAAGAAAAATGGTAATGGACATCATAATCATTAAAAGAAATAAGAAATACGTATTTAAGAGATGCCAACATAAAAAGGAATCTGTAATTGACGTCCATTTCCAGTTAAGGCTAAACAGAGTAATTTTCAAAAGCATAAAACAGCTATTAACAATTTTTTACACAAATGACTACTCTAAAAGAAGTTATGTACATATAAAATTGTGAAAGGATAAAAAGAAAATAAGTTATCATGGGCTGTGATACCCCACACTTTGAGAGTGCGTTTGAAGACTTGGTTATCCCATACCGCCCCCAGAGAGTGAATGTGCAGTGGTATATAAGGTGGGCCTTTTAGGAGAAAAACTTGAGGTTGGTTCACCAATGCAAAGCCGTGAGGGCCCATTTGGACCCAAAGTGGACAATATTTGTGCTAACGGAGCTGGGTATGACAAATGGTATCAGAGCCATATTCAACTCTCGGACGTGGATGTGTTGTGAGAGAGCCGGGGACAACTCTGGTTCTAAGGGGGGTGGATTGTGATACCGCGCACTTTGAGAGTGCATTTGAAGGCTTGGATGTCCCATACCGCCCAGAGAGAGTGAATGTGCAGTGGTATATAAGGGTGGACACTCCTCCATCTAGCACAAAGCCTTTTGAGAGCAAAATTTGAGGTTGGCTCACCAATACAAATCCGTGAGAGCCCATTTGAGCCCAAAGCGGACAATATTGTGCTGGTGGGGCAAGGTGTGACATGGGCTGCAAAAATAGAAGCTCCAAAACATAGATACTACATATATTTTAGCAGCAGCCCCATTGTCCATTTCAATAACCTTTTTCCTAATGCCTTACCATCAGTCCAAGCTCCATAACTTGTTTAAAGGAAAAAGTTATCATCATCATCAAAAATAGTCAAAGAAATCCTCATCAATGAAAGAAAGCAAGCAGCCAACCAGCCACTCTATCCTTTTTTACTTCTGAAACTGTGGGGAGATTTTATTGATAAGGAAAAAGATATAAGGAGTATATAAGGTATAAGAGACTTACATGGAAGCCTAACAAGAACAACACAAGAAACCCAACAGTAAATCACCAAAATACAAGCTCAAAAATTACATAAAGTCAAGAATAGGACCACTCTATTCCACTCTCGTTTTAGCAAGTCAGTCCGCAACCCCATTAGCGGATCTCCTAACATGTGTCAAAGAAGCGTCCATGAGAGTACAAAGGTCCCACATCTCCCTAAAAATTGGAATCAACCTCCATGGAGGCCTTCTAATCCCACTAGCCCAAGTGATCGCATTCTTTGAGTCCCCTTCAATTATCACCCTTCCAAACCCATGACTGGCCCACAAAACAAGCGCTCTCCTAATTCCTAGAAGCTCAGTATCCACCCCCCCCCCCCCCCCCCCCCCCCCCCCCCCCCCAACCCTGGGAAAGAGTTGTGAACTACTCCCAATGCTTGCTGGCCCTGGTTTGCTATCTCAGAAGTTTAATAGCTAATAGCTAGCACAAATTTATAGCTATTCTTATAATTGCCACTGTTCTTGCTGATGTCAATGATAGCGAGGACAATGACCTAATTCTTATAAAAGGATGACCATAATAGCTAGCACCAATTTATAGCTATTCTTAGTCACCTTGCTCATTTGAAAATCTGAAAACATCCTATAGTCATGGAACCTAGTCATAATAACTTCAATTTTTTTTTCAAATTGTACAATAATACATTTATTAACATTCTATTGCAAGTCTTAGAATTTAATGGAGGAGAAGTATTAAAGAAATCAACTCAACCTTTACAAAAGATCAATTCCTCTACGATGGAAAAAGTTCTACGAACATATAAATTGATACTTACAAGAAACTGGAGAAGATAGGGGAAATGTGATTCATGAGGCTGGAAACTCCGATTTAGTACAGCACCGCCCTATTAAACAACAAATTCCATCTTAAAATACAATGGTAAGAAATGCAAGCAAGCAATCTAAACAATCAAAAAGGTCAAAACAAAAATGCAAAGTTCAAAAATAAGAATAACTTTGCTAGACAAACAATTGTCCAAATCAATAATGAAATAATAAATCAAGGATCACCTTTTTTAACACATGCAGAGAACATAATTAAGAGAATAAATATCATCACAAAATGAAGGGCAACATTACAACAAAAACATAGACCTACCAATCAAGATGACAAATAGGGGAACAGCCAATCCAAAATCAAAAAGCAAAACTACCTACTTTTGCAAGTCAATAATGTTTTATTGTCTTTGTTTTCACCTAGACTGATCAAGGGAACAGACCATTGGAAACGCTAACCAATAATATATTATGACAAAATATATACAAAATAAATGAGCATATAAAATCAATATTCAGTGGAGTTGCTTAAAATTTTGAGGACAAGAAATCAAATTATATAAATTGTATGCTTATATAATTGTTGATTTTTCTTTTTCTTTTTCTTGAGAAACTGACGCTTATATCATGAGTTTTAGTTTCCATCATATTTGATGATATTTGTACTACCATCCTTCTGAGAACACTTTCCTTCAGCCATTGGTTTCTTTCTGTTGTTCTAAGCCACCAATGTTCCAAATTGGAGTCACATGGGCTTTTATTCTGGAAAATGCTTGAAACCAAAAGTTGCTTATAACCATTGAGTTCACTAACTCTTCGTTCTTCTTTCCACTTCTCCAATTTTTCCAAGCCTATTGTTCTCATCAAACTTGTAGGTGGCATCGAATCACTATGCAATTTCTTCCCATTCCTCATTTGTGGTATCAGTGAATGAGGAAAGAAGGGGCCACCAAAGATCCAATTTAACAAGGTTTTAACCCATAATGATGACATTGTTGATAGTGTTCGAAGGAGAAAATTGGACCAGTTGTTCATTAGCAACTCAAAAAACTTTCATAACCTTTGAATCAGTTGCCTATTCCAACTATTCCATCACTGATCATGAGAAATTCCCTTGACTTGTTTCCATCATATGTATCATAGCAGGTTCATGTTCCACAATGCCAGCCAATGGGCTAGGTTCTCCTCCGAATGACATTCTTCTAAACCATTGTATTTTTTTGCTCACCCACCGAGCAAAACCATGTTTGGAGGTCTTATCCAATAGTTTATAAGTTGGGCTCAGCCATCATGGCACTAGAGTATTGACTTGTCCATTGGATAAAGCCACTATTAATGGAGCCATTTTCATAATTACAGTTGTAATGCCAAGGATAACGACTAACCGTTGCTCATGTTACATGATTCATCAAGGAATTGTTGCGCATAAAAATGCTTGGCTATCCTCTCATTTCAAGTTTTCTGACGACGCAAGTATCACAACTATTTGGGCTAGTTGAATCTCACAACAAACTTCAAAGGTTTCTTCTACTTCTTCTTTTTGAACCTCTCGTTTTAACAGAGATATATACACTCTAGTCACATTAATCATTATTCAATGAGGGAATTACAAAACCATAGCACCTTTCAACCATGGCCCCACTAGATACCTAGAAAAATTTCTGTAGGGGTTGCTGCGAATGAGTCCTACATTGGAAGTGTAGAGGACTTGGGTCACTCCACCTAACATGCTAGTCTTTTGGGCTGGAAACCCAGATCCTAACAAGTGGTATCAGAGCCAAGTTTCAGGCTACCTCATGTAGGCTCAGGAGATTCTCCAGGTGAACGGGATGGCTAACGTCGCTCTCTCCGACGGAGGGCCTCGTTCGAGGGCGGGATTATTGGGGTTGCTGTGAACGAGTCCCACATTGGAAGTGTAGAGGAAGATCTAGGGGTTTTATAAAGGACTTGACTCACTCCACCTAACAGGCTAGTCTTTCGGGCTGGAAAACCAAGTCCTAACAATTTCATCATCATCGAAAACCAAAATCCCATTTGATGTAGGACCCAAAGGGTTACGTGGACCCACTTCCATTTTTTTTTAGCAGATTTATTGATTTAGTTTTATCCTAATCTATCTCAGACACCTCTAGTTAAGAGTCCTAATTCCAGTGAGTCAAAGAGTCCTAGTTGAGCATGGAAGCCATAGTCGGTACCTATGAACAAACCGTTATTGAATCCTTGAAGTAGTAGTTTAGGGTATTATTTTTACATATATAAAGATGTATTGGTTGAGAGAAAGAACACCTAATTTTCGAGAATACAGAATCAGTTTGAAACATTATATTATCTCTGTTTTCCGTTTTTCCCTTCTCTGCCAGAGTTGTAGACTTTGCCTTTTGCTGGTAGAGATCCAGCGACAGCTTACCAGTATCTGGGCATTATCCCAGATCTATCCACCACTTCTACTGCCATTGCAAGAAGCCCAAGGTTCGCCGGCACTGAGCATTATCTCAGGACTGTTTCACCGTCGTTGCAAAGACTATCTCCGCCCCTAACCAGATTGCTTTGTTCTTCAGCCTCCCTGCAGTGTCGTTCCTGCCTAAGCCACCATACAAGCCCTTGTCCCTTCTTCTCCAACGTCTCCTACAATCTACTATTTCTGTCTTTAATCCTTCTCACATCATCTCTCTCCTCTTCCCAAAGCCTTTACATCTTTCAAACCCTTTTTACCTTTGCTACCCATGTGAACACACAACACCTTTCCCAACCTTTCCCTCACTTCATTAAATCCATTGTCTTGTCTCCTTACTTTTCCCTTTTACCTTAATACCCCTTTCTTTTTAGCCATTGACCCATTCAATCTCATATTTCTTTTTTTTCCACAAATACCCTCGTCTAATACCTTATTTACTCACCTATCCAATTTTGACCAATCTCTTGACTGTTTGACCCACGTTTATCGGGTTTTGACCGGGTTCCTTTAAACCCGCACCACTTCCTCTACGTCACCATCCATCTAGGGTCGGCTTCACGAATCTTCTGCAAAGCCATAACATTGGTCACTCTATAATCTAACATGTCCCTTTACATTGTATATTTGAGACCAGCCACATATCCCTTTACAAGTGAAGGTTTTAATCCACATATTAGCGTGATGATTCATAAGTTGCTTTAGGAAGTAGTTCAAGAATCTTTCAAATGGTACCCTACTTGTAATTGACCCTATCATAAGCCATGCCATTGGTCACTCTACAATCTAACATGTCCTTGATCCCTTCCTTTCATGCTTTTAAGTAAGCATACCTCAAATTTTTCATTGTATATTTGAGACCAGCCATATATCCCTTTACAAGTGAAGGTTTTTAATCCACGTATCAGCTTGATGATTCATAAGTTGCTTTAGGAAGTAGTTCAAGAATCTTTCAAATGGTGCACTAGTTGTAATTGTATGATCAGTCATAAGTGGGCTACACAGTTAATCTTTAGATCCGCATATTGGATTGACAATCTAGAAGTTGCATCAAGAAGGTTTTTTTTATATGGTGCTTGAGTTGTAATATTATTGTGATCATCATAAAAGGGACCCACACTTTGTGTAATGATCTGCATATCAATTAAACCATAAGGACCCACACTTTGAGTGATACTTGTATTTTTGTATGGTGGTGCTTTTTTGGGGCTCTTCTCAATATCGATTTTCACCTTTCTATAAAGGATCAATATATACCTCTTATACTGTAACTTCTCTTTTATGTAATACAAATTAGAATTTTTCAAAAAAAAAAACAATTTAAGGCACATTTGAACTGTTTGTGGCCACTTGTGATCGAGTTAACCGTATAAAGTCTAGCGAACACAATATTTCACAAATCTAATTGTAGCGTAATTGGATTTTATAAATAAGGGCTGATTAACACTTTTGGAATCCAAGATCATGTAAAATGTGTTGTTTCGAGGCACTTTTAAGAGTCAACACAAATTGGCTAGGATCTTCTTATTGAAAGGTCTACTTGGTAGATACTACACATTCATTGGAGAAAATCTTCCAAGTTAGAATAACTAGATACTAGTGATTACTCTTGCTTGTGGTAAAATGATGTGGTTGAAGTCCTTCCTCCAAGAAATTGGCTTCATTATTAAAGCTTATATAGGTATAGAGTGGATAATTAGACAACAACTTACATTGCTTCTAATCCAGTATTCCATGAAATGAAATAATTATATCGCCGTCAACTGCCTTTTTTTTTGGAGAAAATATTGCTTCTGAAGTTTTAACAAATCATTTGTTCGGTTTGGAGATCAATTAGTGGATATTTTACAAAGGGCTCAACTTGAAAACATCTTCAAGATTTTTGGGCAAGCTGGGCACAACTAACATTTATAGATTTGGCTGAATGAAGAAAAAAATTGATATGGTAACTACATTAATAAAAAAAAAAAGCACCAAAGGTGCAAGTACAAAGAATAGAAGACAGGAAAAAAAAAGCCCCAAATGATCCCTTACAGCCAGAAAAAATTGGAACTGGATAAAAAAAAACAAAAAACTGCAAAACCTTAAAGCTATGACAATCCAAAACACTCTTTACAGGCGGGCAGGATTTCCGGTATCCTAGGGCCATAGACAGATCCTATACTAGGGCAGGATTTTAGAATTGCAAAGGGTTATAAATATGAAGAGGTAGGATAATATCCAATCCTAACCGGAAATGTGATCCTTCAGAGAGAGCCCAAAAGCGAAAAGAACACAGCCTGGTAAAAGGAGGGCTTGAGCATAAATTTTCAACATGATTTATAACTGAGTCGGGCTTGACAAAAAAAAAAATTGATCATTATCTAGGCTAGAACTCGCATGGGGTAGGCTCAACCGGCACACACTTTGACTCAGGAACCAGAGTTCACAGGTTCGAGTCTCATAGTCACCTAATGACCGTGGCTAACGAGGGGCTACATGCATCTGGAGTTTTACCCTATTGCCCTCATATTCTGCAAGAGGTGGGTCTTGGAGTTCTCCGTCTTAAAAAAAAAAAAAAAAAATCAATATCTAGGCTAGGCTTGGGCATATATATTTGCAAACCAAAAGCCTAAGCCCTACCTTATATAGACCTATTAATAACATATATAGGGATTTTCTATGACACGAAAATACGAAAACTATCACAGAGTTTTATTTATGCTACAACCCCTTCTTTTCACGTTCACCTGCAAACCTACTTCTTGCTCATCTCATCACATCTCTTGTTCATCTTTGCCTTTTGCTTTTTGAAAATGCAAAATTATCTTCCCTTTTCTACAAAAACGTCATTCTATGTTTCCTAAAATTCCAATTTATACTCTTCATCTTCTTGATCTACTTGCATTTAAGACCTTTGGATATTAGAAGATTAATAAGATAATCCAATAAGGATGTGGTATTATTGCAACAAAAAAAAAAAAGGGAGGCTTTTTGCCAAACACATCAGGGAATTATGGGGCAATTGAAGTGTGAATTGGCGTTTTAAGCCTTCTAATGGGGAATCAAGAGTATTGCTCATTCTTTGGAAACTGGAGGACATGAAGATCTCTTGGTATCGTGTGGATGATAGATCGATACAAGTTAAAGAGTGGTTGTTTGTAGAGGACATTGAGGTCATGTTCATTAATGTTCATGGACCTACTAAAGACTCAGAAAGGGGCTTTGTGGGATGAGCAGCGTGAAGTGAAGGAGACGTGAAATGGGCCGTGATGCATTGGAGGTGATTTTAATGTGCTCAAGTTCCCATCGAGACGTAGGGGTGGAGGTAGGCTAACTAGGACTATGGAGAGACTCTCGGAGTTCATTGGAGATTGTCAATTTATTGATTATCCTTCAATTAGGGGTAATTTCACATTGTCTAATGGACACAGTAGAGACCTTCTATGAGCATACTGGATAGGTTCTTGGTGTCGGTTGAATGGGATGAGATGTTTTTTGACGGTTGCCAATTGAAATTAAAGAGACCATTTTTTTATCATTGGCCAGTGTTGTTTTCCACAAAGGAGGATGATTGGGGACCCCGTCCTTTACGGTTTAATAATTCTTTATGGAAAAAAGGGGAGTTTGTTGATAGGGAGAAAGAGTGGAGGGTTCAACAGGTTTGTGTTGTATAAGAAATTAAAACTTCTTAAAATTAGAATTAAGAAGTGGAATAGATCGACAGGTGGTTCGGTTGAGGAAACTAAGGAGTTTCTTAAAATCAAAACTAAGGAGTGGAATAGATCGCCAGTTAGTCTAGTATTTTAAGTAAAAATTGTTTAATTGAAATCTGATTAGTGTACTAGATAATAAATCAATAACATTTAAAATTTTAAATAACCCTTAATAACATCAATCCAATAATTTTTTAAATAATAATTATGTTAAAATAGTTAATGTACTATTCTAAATAAAAATTGTTTAATTGAGATGTGTACTATTTTAAATAATAATTATGTTAAAGTAGTTACTCTACTATTTTAAATAATAACTGTTTAATTGAAATCTGATTAGTGTACTAGATAATAAATCAATAACATTTAAAATGTTAAATAACCCTTAATAAAATCTATCAAATATTTTTTTTAAATAAAATTAGAAGTATCTATTTTTAAAAATAGATATAATTATACAAAAGATGAAAAAATAAAAGAGATATTTTTTAATAAAAAAAATGATAGTAAAAAATTAAAAATATAAAAGCATAGTTACATCGGAAAAAAAAAAAAAGAGCAAACAGTCCTCGTGCGAGGACTGTTGCACGAAATTAAAAGGGGAGGACTGTTGGTAAAGTTGAAAGGGTAAAGTTGCATACGAAATTGAAATTAGAAGGGTAACTCCATTCGAGGGAAGCAGAAAAACGGAAACAAAAGAGAAAAAAAGAAGAAGAGCAGAAGAACGGAAACAAATGAGAAAAAAGAAGAGGAAACATGAAGAAGTTGCTCCAGCCAGGTACCTAAAATCGCACTTCTTTCTATCTTAAACAGAATTGAACAAGTCAACGATTCATGAAAGTGACTCGTACGATTTATGAGACACGTCTTGAATCGTACGATTTTCTATGCGATTTGGCTCATTTTAGCTCACGGTTCGATTCGAATCGGACGATTCGAACTGTGAATCGTGGTGACAATACTGGTCATGACAGTACAACCACAATTCTCGTGCATCAATGTAAGTTCATTTATGGAAAAGAGGAACACAAACAAAATACATTAAAGGCACAATACATAGATTGCATCCCAAAGGTGGCAAACAACAGTCAAACACAATAATAACCAACATAATATTTTTTGTACCAGTAGTAAAGATGCAGCACGAGCAACTTCATGTGGATGGTATCTTTGATTTCTGTCAAGGCATTCCAAGATCTACCTCTTCTTAAAATATAAAAAGCAACAATTAAATAAAAATGCATTCTTAAATCAGCTGCTCAATGTATTCAAATAAATACAAAGGTGGAAAGTGGGCATTGGATGAAATGAGTAGAAACTCTATAGCTGGGCAGTATAAAATATATAGATGTGTAAAGAACCTCAGCTTTTCCAGGCAAACCAACATACAATCTTCCATGAAGCAGAACTCAGAAAATATACATAACCATATCCACACAAACAAGTGGAGCAGCTAAGAGCAACATGTCCAGTTCTGCTGGTCACAAGTATCCACATGATGGGTAGACCAAGGTCGATCAGTCCCCTTATGCTAGAATCGTGTTTGTGGCTATTTTGAGACTGAAAACCAAGAAGCATTGCGGCATCTCCAAATAGAAAGGTTGGGCTTTGGGCAAAGATTGATTTTTGTTTGGTGCATATCAATTAGTCAGATCATTCCATTAAGTGTCAGATTTATTTACCGCTTTTGCTTAAAGGAAGAAACATTCAGGAAAAACTTGAAGAAACTAATCTGCTGAGTTTGACACAAGTTTACACACACATCCTCAGGTGTTATCATAAAACTAATTTTGCACCTGCGAGAGAGAGAGAGAGATACATTCCTTATAGAATGCATGCATCTTCAATTTGGACAAATCAATAAAATAGCCACCAACGCGATATTACAGGCATTGGCAGGAAAATGAAACTGCTAGACACAAAAGAAACCATAACTCATCAAACAACATACAACCAAAAAGAAAGACCAGCCCTATTTTTAGCCAAAGAAACCATTTAAATCAGACATCAACATACAACAAGAAAGAAAGATCAGACCCAAGTTCAGCCATCTGATCTTCCATACAATTGGTACCCTACACCACAAGCTTGAAAACAATGCTTCCCTCAGTACCCAATTACCCAATCCAATCACCCCCTCATCATTAGAAGTGAAAATCTTAAAAATCCCACTATATTGGGCAAAAAGAATGACCTTTCAACATGGCTCATACCAAACAAGCATGGCCATCACACATCCGTGACCCTCATGATCTTTAATAAGCCAACAAAACTGGCCTTCAAACATTCCACAACTGCACTATTATCAATAATGAGCCTCCATAGACCTAGATCAATAGGAAACTGTCTCAGGTAAAAAAAGAGGGGGAGGGGAAAGAGAACCCCAATAACAGCTACTACTAGTACTACTTATTATCCAACAAAACATACCACCACCAAGACATCTCCCAACTCCTCACTGCCTAGAAGAGATTGTGCCCTTAAAATTCAACCTGTGACAATGTTCTAAAATGTCTAATTACTTAAGATGAATGCTCCCCTACACAAAACAAAATCACCGAACCCACATCCAATGATGAGTTTTCATTTAGATTTCCCTGAAATCGTCAACACTTCCTTGATGGCTAGAAGTTCAGCTTCAAGTGATTCTATCCTTCTTATCAATCCACCAAAAAATGTTTCACTACTCCACGCATTCCAGCTGGTCCTAGTTTCCTTTTTGTTACTCCATCTACATTAAACTTAAAAAAGGGTGAGGAACATGTAACGCCCTGACCCTCTAGCACAATATTGTCCGCTTTGGACTCACAGGGGCCCGCACGGCTTTGTATTGGTGAGTCAACCTAAGAATTTCTCCCAAAAGGCCTTGTGCTAAAAGAAGGTGATGCGGAGCACCACACGAGTTTCCATATTTAGCAAGTTTCAATATTTAGATTTAGGATTTTCAGCTTTTCATGATTGTATTTTTTCTTTCATTTATTTGTTTAGTCCATTAGTTGGATTAGTTATTTAGTTTTGTTTTGTTTGGGAAATTTAGTGATTTTCCACGTAATTAGGGCTTTCTAGTCATTGGGGGTAGTTTGGTCTTTGTTTATTTGAGGTATTTTGGTCTTTTTCATGTTTTTAAGTCATTATATATATGATGGAATCCCACCATACGGGATTGACAGACAATGAATGAAAAGATTATTGAAGAAAAGCTTGAGCGTCCTTTGCCTCTAGCAACTCTTGGAGAGAATCCACTGCCTTGGTGAGAAATCAAGTAACAGTAGTGAGAAGCCACGAAGGTGAGAAACATTCCCTCCCTTTTCCAGGTACTTTATCTTCTTCCTCATCCTCTTCTCTATTCTTTCTTCTTCTTTTTTCCTCCTCCTTCTCTTAGCCATACCCTAGTCAAACCTCATCTACTTCTTGTTGCGCCTCTATTCTACCCATCCAATTGTTGCCGCCCTTTACTGCAGCCCCAAAACTACTGTTGCAGCCCTCCATATACCCCATTCTAGTGCCGCCACCTATCTTTTACCCTCTCAAACTATTGCCGCCCCTTATCCCTTGCCATTTAAGTGTTGTCCACATCCCTTTACCAACTTTTTTTGCTATCCCAAACCTATTGAGCCATCCTATTACCACATCCCAATCCTTTTACACCCAAAATCCTAGATTTTGTGCCACCAACATCCATTCCTAGCCTCAGATTCCTTTTCCTTCGCTGTCCCATTTTCTTACTTTCCATCTTGAAACGATCTCCACCTTTTCTTTTCCCGTGTCCTACATCAGGAGGGAGGCATCCTCAAATATACCAGCGACAACTCCCCCTCCTAGGCAATGTGGGACTTTTAATGCCCAGCCTGACTATTATTTCTCCCACATGTGCACTCCCCTTATTCAAAACAGGGGTATTACAATCAACCCCCTTTAAAGCCAGAGCTGCCCACGGCTCTGCGCACAACACAAAAGTCACACACAACACACTCGTACTCACAAGCAGAGAGTTGAACCGTTCTTTGATGTCATTTGTAACGCCCCACCCTCCAGCACAATATTGTCCACTTTGGGCCCATAGGGGGCCCGCGCGGCTTTACATTGGCGAGGCAACCCAAGAGTTGCTCCAAAAGGCCTTATGCTACAAGGAGGGAGGCATCCTTGAGTCAACTCCCCCTCATAGGCGATGTGGAACTTTTAACGCCCAGTCTGGCTATTTTTCTCCCGCATGCGTCCTCCCCTTATTCGAAACAAGGATAATGCAGAACACTTCTTCCACTGTCTAGACTTCCCCCTCACCACATCTTCGTTTGATTCCATCCTCCCTATCAATCAATACCCGCCATAATGCATTGACTGAATTGCCTTCAACCAAGTCAGCTTCTATTGACACCATCAAGTATATTATGCACCCCTAAAAGAGGTGCAGCAGAATGACTCACTCTAAAAGTTGGGGAACAAAAAAGTCAGGGACCCTAAAATAGTTGTTAATTACTTGAATTAAGTAGCACAGCTTGATGTCTATGACTTTGTTGATTAGTCATTTGTGGGGTACCTTTTCGATAGGATGGATTTTGGGCAATGATGGAAGCATTAGATGAAAGCATGTGTGGAGAAAACTTCATATTTAGTACCGGTAAATGAATCTCCCATTCCACCAATAGCAGCTACAAGAGGCTTAAGATAGGGAGACCCACTCTCTCCCTTTATCTTCTTCACACTTGTGGGTGAAAGTTCGAACAACTTGTGGAAAAAGCCAAAGATCTAGGTATTGTCAGAGGTTTTGAAATGTCACCGCATGGACTGGTTTTCACACACCTTCAGCTTGCAAAAGACACCCTATGTTTTTGTAAACCTAATAGAAAGGAAGTCATACGTTACAGATCGATCCTTAGGTGTTTCGAGTTAGTTTTCGGACTTAGAATCAATTTTGGCAAGAGCACCCTAATCGGCATTGATGTGGAAGATGAGTTCCTCAAAGAATTGGCGGATGAGATAGGTTGAGGTACTGAGAAGCTTCCCTTTATCTATCTAGGTCTACCTGTGGGAGGGAATCCAAGACTCAAGAGTTTTGGGGCACCTATAGTACAAAAGATAGAGACGAGACTAGCCAGATGGGAACGGAAATACCTATCTATGGGAGGACGGTTAATCCCTATCAAATCCATGTTAATAAATCTCCCAACATACTAATTGTCCCTCTTTGAAATATCGAGAGGAATAATGAAAAAATTAGAACAGTTGTTCAGGAGATTTCTTTGGGAGATAAAGAGGTGAAAAAGAAAGTATACCCGGTTGCTTGGTCAAAGGTGACTAAGCCCAACTAAAAAGGAGGCCTAGGAATCGTCCCACTACAATTTAGAAATTAAGCCCTCCTGTGCAAGTGGCACTGGCATTTCGGGAGGTTAAGGGAAGCCCTATGGGTTAGAGTCTTGATTGCGAGATACAGAATAGAAGATAGCAGTGGGTGGACTCTAGGCGAAAATGTGGAGAAATATGGTTCTCCAGTAGTCAGAGCCATAGTCGCAAACACCATTCTCGGGATAGTAACTGCTATTGATAATATTGGGATACTTTCAAATTCTTGGATTTTTACCGGTTAATTAAAGGGAAAACCTCGCGAAAAATATAATATTTAAAAAATAAAAATATTAATAAATAACAATATCAATATGGAATTTATCGGTATTTTACCATGAATTTATCAGATATTTATCGGAATATTATTGTGATATTAGTATTTATCATGAATTTATCGAGAATTTACTGTAGTGCCAATAAATCTCAAAATATCAACAGCAATTGGCATTTTACCGATAAAAACGTGGTAAATTTGAAAATATCGGAGATGTTTGTGACATTACTTAGAGCTAGGTGGAGTTTGAGTTGGGGTAGAACAATTGTGGGAATATGTACAAAGACAAAACTGACTACTAGTTGGAAGAGGAGAAAGGACTTTCTTCTGGAAGGATCTTTGGATGGAGGATAGGCCTTTAAAGGAAATGTACCCTAGGTTATTCAGAATAGCTAGTAACATACAAGCCTTAGTCCAGGACTGTTAAAAAGTTGAGGGCAATAACGTATCCTGGAACCTTGACTTGGGAGAGAGTTGAGATCCTTTGAGAGTGAGAGCAAGGAAGGCATATTAGTCCAGTTAGGTGAGTTCCCATTGTCTTTAGAGAAGAGGACGAAATCGTTTGGACAGGTGATTCATCGGGTACCTACTTGGTTGAGACAATGGTAGATTTGGTCCTACAACAGCACAGCATGGAACCACTCTCTAAAGGGTTCAAACTTTTGTGCAGTGGGCTCTAAAGGGAGAAGATTCTTACGAGAATGGATCTCAAGATGAAAGGGTTATTGAGATCAAAGTAAGATCTTAGTTTCTCACAATGCGGAGCAATGTAGGAAGATGTCGATCACCTTTTTGCTAGATGTCTAGTTGCCTGGATTTATGTATAAGTTTCGCTAACCTTTTGGATGTAGCATGGATTTTCGAAAGAACTTGTGAAGGATTAGTGGGGTCTTGGTTCCTCTCTAGACTTAGCGCTAGGATGAAGGCAGTCTGGAACACATTTCCAGCTGCAGTCTTATGAACCATTTGGAATGAGAGAAATTATAGAATCTTCTAAGGAAAGTCAACTGAGGTTAGTGAACTGTTTCAAAGAGCCAAAAGGAGAGACTTTGTGTTTGGCTTCTTTCCGGTAAAGAGTTCAAGGGACTAAAAGCCTTCAATTTCTTTTTGTCGTGGGAAGATTGCATGAGTGTATACCCTAGGAAGTTGAAAACCTTAGTCAACTAGTCCCCTCCTCAACAAGGTGTCCTGAAATTCAATGTGGATGGAGTTACTAGGGGAAATCCGAGATCGGCAATGATAGGAGGTCTTAGAGACCACAACGGCCTAACATCCTTAGTATTCACAGAGTCAGTGCAGATTAGGGATTCAAGAGAGGTGGAACTCCTTAGTATTAGGAGAGCTTTTTGACCATTTGGACAGTCTCCGTACTTAGAAAACTAGTGATAGAAGGGGATTCGGCAAATGCAATAAAATGAGTTAAGGGACTGAAGCAACCCCTCTAGAGATTGATTACAAAGGTTAGGGAGATTAGAGCTCTCACTTCGGGACTCGATGTATCCTTCGCCTATCAGTCACACAGGTAATGTGTGGCAAATTTCTTCACAAAGAACGGAGTCGACAACTCAGTTTCAGGCTTTCTTTCATCTTTGTGATAGGAGGAGTTCGAGCAGGATTGATGCTCAGTTGATTGTATTTGTTATATGGATGTTTTGTATTTCCGCTTTTTCTCATGTGTGTTTTTTCAAGGGTCTAGTCCTTACAGACCCTCAATTCCCTTGATGTGATTGTACTTTTTATTTCTCTATTAATATAAATCGTCTTTGTTAACACTCAAAAAAAAAAAGTAGCACAACTTGATATGAGAACCCCTTTTTATTCCAATTCATAGCAGTTAAAATATTCTCTGATTGTATATACAAAAATATAGGAACTTATAAACTAAAATTCAGAATAGTAAGAAATTTAAAAAAAAAAGTTCCAACACTTATTTAGGTATGTTTTTTTCAACAGGCACAAACTTCACAATTGTAAGTTAGCGATATCACAATCTCAGTATTAAATTAAAGGGTCACATGGAATTAAGGCCTTCTTATAAAGCTCCTAGAAATTATGAATTCCAGTGTTGCAAGCCAATGACCAATAATATATTGAAACGGTTCTTTGCATTCAGTTATGAATTGCCACAAATAATCATTGTTCAAACTTATTTCTTCAAGCTGCTAATGTAAATGGAAACAACTTTCAGCAATAAAAAAGGGTAACAAGACAGGCATTAACAAACATGTACAGGGTAAAATCCTAATAAAAGGAAGTATAGAATGTGGCTTAAATCTAAACCAGAAACTCCTAATGAGAACCATGGATACAAATAGATCTTTAAGAATAGCTCCTCCGAAGAATGAAACCCATAAAATTTCTTTGCTCGAACAAGACTACATCCATGCACATGTTGCCTTTTCAATCCAGCGAAAGTTCTATGCTGTTTAAAAAATTCAGGTTCACATGAATAATTTGATGTTAACAACCTCAAGTGGAAAAACAACCCCATATTCAAAAAAGTAGTGAAGTGCCCTCAAAACAGACACACGCACACATTATATTCCAAAGGATGATGCTACACAGACCTTCAAAGCTTTCTCCATAGCACGAGAAACAAGTTGTATGTAAGCATGACCTACATTATAAAAGACTAGGCAAGTTAAAACTATTAATGTTTTCACAATAAGGTCAGCAAAATAAAAAGTCGAAAAAAGATTGTTGTCAATGACATCATAGGATATAATACTAAAGCATCTCTAGTGTTTAGAAACAACATCTCAAGTCTCAGAGTTTGGCAAGCTAACAAGAAGACATCACACCTTACAAACATACAGTCATCTTGAAGGACTAAGCAACACCATTAGAGAATCCATCGATCTTTTTTTTTTTTGAATGATCAGAACCATCAATTTTGACAAGTACCCTTCCAAGTCAGCATTTTTTAATGACGGAGAAACCCAAGACCCCTACCTTTCCACGAGTACGAGAGTGTTGGGTAAAACTCTGGATACACGCAGCCCCCTGTAAGCCACGGGCTTCAGGTCACTACGGGACTCAAACCTAGGACATCTGGCTCTTGAGGCAAAGTGCCTACCAGTTAAACTACCCCGTGTGAAGTATCCCTCCCAAGTCAGCATTAACACCACCTATTTAAGGGGAAAAAAAGCATTAAACAAACACCACTACAACATTGTTCAAACCTACCATCTTCTCGACTACAATATTATGCACCTTTCAACCATCTTTTGGGCTTTTGCCTTATAGAAGTAACAAAATCAGTAATATAAGAATAAGATGTGCTTTAAGGATGAGGAGAAGGGTCTGAAAGAGGTGACAATTCCTAACAGGTACTAATTTTCATGGTCTGAGTATGACACATAAGCTACAATACCATGTAACAAATCAAAAACTAGACCAAATATGTATACAGCCTACCATCTTGTGGAGACTGAAGAGAGGAATCAGAGCATGGCACATACAAATAGGGCAAAGCCTGTGAAATGCAACAGGAAGAAGTTAATTGTAGCTTAAAAGGAATTCACAATAGCATCATTCTTGAAATATATGTAATGCTTTCCTACAACATTAGACATCATGCAATCACATGACAAATAAATCCAAGAATATTATTTAGAAGTTGGGATATCCAGTCTTAACAATTTATAATTTTAGATTAAAAAGACACAATTAAGAACGCACAAACCAGTGAACATGATGGTTTTGTTACACAGTTATGTAAAATAGTCCTTTATAAAGGTGTATATTATAATGTATAGGTGTGAGGATCACAATAGTTCTCATAGGTTGACTTTCTATTTATGCAATGTAACAGTGTCTATTCTAAGATTCTGTATTCTCAAATCAATGAATTAACATTCTTCAAATCAATGATCCTGTGCTGTGTGGATCTGTACACCTACATAATCCGTTGATGTCAAGTTTCTTCCTACTGTGTAGTCTCTCTTTCCCTGGTTCATCTTCACTTTTCTGGGTTTTTGCTGCAACAGGTTAGGATTTTTGGTTTTTCCTCTTTACTTGAATAAAAATCAGAAGATACAGCAAGCAGTTTTTTCTGGGCCCTAGATATGCCCCATCATTGCATATCAGAATTCAGAACTGTGACCCCACCATGCCCATCGTCTTTTGTCTTCAGACCCATCCAACTAGTTGGATCTGGGTGTCAGTCAAGGAGGGGGCTCCACTTTTGTGGCCTGCTTAAGGGCACCTGCAAGTGTCTTTTTTTTTGTCTGATTGATGTTTTCTGGGGCTGTTTTGTTTTATCTGGTTCTTGTTTGCATTCAAATCGATTCATCGCCGTCATTTGTGCACTCTGAAACAAGTAACTTTCATGGTTACTTACCATCTGATGCCATGCTTACCAGGAAGGTCAAAACTGCCTTCTGAATGAATCCAATTACCTTCAATGGTCTCATTCAGTGAAAATGCTTATAAGAGCCAAACACAAATTGGATTATATTGATGGGAAGCTTGGAACCCTCTTCTCACAGATCGAAAGCCAATAATTATCTATTTCAATCGTAGTTTATCCATTCTATAGAAGAACATATTTGTCAAATAGTTTACAATGTTACCCACAACCAAGGAAATATGGAGACTGGCTGCAATCTATATTCTGATGATGATAACTCTGCCTGGATTTACCAATACACTAGGATATTGAAACAAATGAGAAGTTACCAGCTAGAATTAGATCACCTTAAGAATTTTAGTTTTGCTTGCCCTCAAGATGTCCAAAATCATAAGAAACATGAAACATATTGAAAAAACGTGGACATTTAACCCTAAATTCAACCTAGTTAGGGTTCAAATACTTGGGACAAAACTTCTTCCATCACTCAATACAGTTTCTTCACGTTGATGAGAGATGAGAAAAGGCGTAATGTTATCACACCTGCTCCTATTGTCACTAAACGGCCTACCTTGCTCTCCAAAGGGTGACCCTCCTCATCTAAAGGGAAGGACCATGTTTCAGATAACCAAAGAGTGGAAAGTGCTAAGGTTCCAAAGAACGAAAAATGGAATAGATTCTGCACTTATTGGAAGATGAACAATCATTTTGTAGATTCTTTTTAAAAAAAAAAAGTAATTTCATTAATCAAGAAAGATGATAACACATACAAATAAAAACCTTAGCAAGCACAGAGCCTACGACCCAAGAAAAATAAACACCCCCAAATTACACAAAATTACTTACAATTTCCAATGGCAAAGTCACACCTTGACGAGCCAACTCATCTGCCTTAAAATTTGCAGAGCGGGGAACTTAAGAGACCGAATAATCATAAGCCACAATGGAATGATGAATCCTATCAACTTTATCCAAATAAGACCATGGACTAAAAGACCCCAAATCCCAGCCAAAAACTATCTTAGAGTCACCTTCTAAGATACTCCCAACCGCCCCTAACTCTTCCAATGCCAAAACACCTCTCCATAAAGCATATAACTCCACATCAATCACAATACCATTTGGAAGAGGGCATGCAAAAGAAAACAAAGTGTAGCCAAAGCCATTTCGAATAATTACACCATAGCTAAACCAAGATCACACACGCAACTTCCATCAAAATTAATCTTAAGGAGACCCATCCTTGAGGAGATCAAGCAATTGACGTCGCCATAGCCTGCTAAACCAAGATCACACACGCAACTTCCATCAAAATTAAGCTTAAGGAGACCCATCTCTGGAGGAGACCAAGCAACTGACGTCACCAGATCTGAATGAAGTGTGAAATGATCCATTGAGTCCCAAATCCTGCATATATCTGAGATATTAATGCCTCAGAACTTTCCTGACCCCACCAACCACCAAGCAACTCTGCTCTTTCTTTATAACTTCAATAACGTGCCTAATAGAGGACTCTTTTCTTTTAAAGATTCTGGAACTCCTTTCCAACTAATATACCACACTAGACTCAAAACGGTCGCTGCCCAAAGAGTCCTTCTAAAAGAACTACCAACCAATATAACTTTTTCATTAAACATACCTAACCAAGCCTTTGGTGGACAGAAAGCCATCCCTAACAACTGAAAAAAAATGACACTAGATCTAGTATGCAAATCTACAATGAAGAAGAAGATGATTCATTGTCTCATCATCAGCCAAGCATAGCGGACACGCATTAACAATAAGCATTCGATGCAACTGCAAACTCTCAATCGTTAAGATCTTCTCCAAGCCTACCAATCATCTGAAGACCTTCACCTTGAAAGGAGCAACACCCTTCCAAATTTTCAAATTCATCTATGACACATCACCAACACGTATCAATTTAATACAAAAGATTTAACTGAGAAAATCCCATGAGGATCGGGATCCTAGATATGCCTATCGTCACCACTTCCCACAACAAATACACTGCTCAATTGGGCCATTAAAAATAGCCACTCCTCCAGCATCCAATCCTCCAAAGGTCTTCTAAACTGAGGACACCAAACAACCTTGCCCTGATGGAGATTGAAACACGCCCTTACTTTAGATTCTTTGTCAGAAGTTAGGGAAAAAATAACAGGAAAATTGAAAGCCAAGGGAGCATCACTCAATCATCTATCCTTCCAGAAGAATATATCATCCCCAAAGTAAGCATGATACCTGAAACAAGATTCAAAGAGCAATGAAATTGAACATATTCCCTCCCAAAAACCAGACACCCGTCTGTTAGTAGCAGTAATCCGCCATCCGTCTGATATTGTTGAGAAAGGGATTGTTCCCATCACTCCTAATTTGGACCTTCCCTCTATTTTGCATGTTCCTAATTTATCCCGCAATTTATTATCTGTTAGTACCTTGACTAAACATATGAATTGCTCAATCATTTTCTTTCCTTCTCATTGTGTTTTCCAAGATCTGACCACGAAGCAGGTGTTGGGTAGTGGTCATGAAGCAGGCGGCCTCTACCTTCTTGACTCTAGCCTTAGGCAACTCCAAAGCATGTTCGGTCTCTTCTTCTTCAGATGTGTGGTTATGGCATTGTCTTCTGGAACATCCTGCAGATTCTGTTTTGAAACAGCTTCTTCCTACTTTATCTTTTAGTCATTTTGAGTGTGAGCATTGCCAATTTGGCAACATATTAGATCTCATTTTCCCCCATCTATCAATAAAAAGTCATCTTCTTTATTTTTAGTTATTTATTCTGATGTTTGACAATCACCCACTGTATCTCGCACTGGTTTTCATTATTTTGTCACATTTATTGATGATTATTCTCGCATGACTTGGACAAATTGGATGAAACACAAATCAGAGGTCTTTGATCACTTCTGGAGTTTTACCAATGGGTTGACACTCAATTTGGGTATAAAATTAAGGTTTTAACCCACATGGGTGTAGCTCAACTGGTTGCCTCCCACCTCAAGAAGCAGGAGGTCGCGGGTTCGAGCCCCCATGGCCTAACTTTGGTGTGCCCTAGGTGTAGTGGACTCACTCGTGGGGGTTTTACGCTGGGTATCCCGCAGTTTCCCACACATAAGTTCAAAAAAAAAAATAAGGTTTTACGAAGTGATGATGGGGGGAATATTTGTCACACCCTTTTCTTCCTTTTTTTACAAGAGCATGGTATAGACTCTCCACTCTCATGTCCTTATACACCTCAACAAAGTTGTGTCGCTAAACGAAAGAATTGTCACTTTCTTGAAGTGGCATGTTCTCTTCTTTTTACCATGCATGTCCCACAATCCTATTGGCCCGAAGCGGTGTTAACTACTTGTTATCTTATCAATAGAATGTCATCTCACGTTTTACAAAACCAGTCCCCTATTGACCGTCTCTCATTACATAAATCCATATTCCCTTACATGTCTTTGGGTGTGTATACTTTGTTTACAACTTTTCTGGCCATAAACTTTCTCTCCGGGTTGTGCGTTGTGTCTTTCTAGCTTACTCACCTTTTTACAAAGGATATAAATGCATTGATCCCCTCACTGGGAAAACATACATCTCCATGGATGTCACCTTTTTTTAGTGGGACCCCTATTTTTCAGCTCCCTCTACCTCTTCTCCTTCCCCAGTCCTTCCTCTTCTTCTTGCAGATCTTAGTTCCCTGAGTCCCACCAAGCCCCTTTTAGTGTATCAATGCCAATAGTCTCAACTGCCATCTGCGGCTGACTCCACCCACCCATCTGTCAGTGGTCCAGATCCACTTGTCTCTAACCAGTCTGATCTCCCTATTACGCTTCGCAAAGGTAAGCGTTCTTGTACCAGTCATACACTTGATCGGTTTGTACCATATCATGTTGTTTCACCCTCATATCACAGTTTTCTCACAGCATTAAACAGCATTAAGATACCAAAGAGGATTGATACGGCCTTGAAAAATCCCTCTTGAAAAGCCGCCATGGATGAAGAATTAGCTTCCCTTGAGAAGAACAACACCTAGGAGATGGTTCATCTACCTTCGAGAAAGACTCCAGTTGGGTGCAAATGGGTCTTTGCCTTAAAACATAATCTAAATGGATCTATTGCCAGATATAAGGCACGCCTAGTGGCCAAAGGCTTCAGGCAGACATATGGGGTGGACGACCAGTACACGTTTTCACTTGTCGCCAAGATTACCTTTGTGCGCATCTTGCTCTCTTGCAACCACTTATGCCTGACCCCTGCACCAGTTAGATATGAAGAATGTTTTTCTCCATAATGATCTTCAGGAAGAAGTCATGCTTCTTCCTCTAGGGTTTGTCAAACAAGGGAAGCCCAACTCTGTTTGCAGACTCAAGAAGACTCTCTATGGTCTTAAGCAATCTCCCCGTGCTTGGTTTGAGAAGTTTAGCAGTGCCTTGTTGCCTTATGATTTTACTCGCTGTCAGGCTGATCATTCAGTCTTCATCTACCGCCTCCACTCAATTGTGATGATTTTGGTAGTCTATATTGATGATATTACCCTTACAGGTAACAACGATGAGGCCATCTCTTCCTTCAAACGCTATCTTCAACGGACTTTTGATATTAAGGATTTGGAGCCCCTCCGGTATTTTCTTGGCATTGAAGTTGCTCGGTCTACTCACAGACTCTACCTCTTTCAACGGACGTATGCACTGAATCTCCTCCAGGAAGTTGGCTATTCTGGAAGCAAACCCGCTGATACTCCGCTGGATTTGAACACCAAGTTATCTGCATCTGATGGAACTCTTTTTGACACACCAGGGTTTTATCAAAAACTCGTCGGCAATCTCATTTATCTCACCATAACGAAACCATACTTATCTTCTGTTGTTGCTGTCATCAGCCAATTCATGCATGAACAATGGGGCACTCACCTCTATGTTGTGTTCAGTATCCTTCAATATCTTAAGGCTCATCCTGACCACGGCTTGTTCTATGCACACCAGCCTACTTGTCCGGTTCGCGGTTATTCTGATGCTGATTGGGCCGGGTCTCCAAATGATCGTTGCTCTACTACCGGCTATTGTGTTTTCTTGGGCTCACAATTAGTTGCCTGGCGAAGCAAGAAGTAGTCCGTTGTTATTCGGTCTAGTGCTGAGGACGAATACTGTGCCATGGCTAGTATTGCTTCTAAATTGTTGTGGTTCCAACAGTTTCTTACTGAATTGGGTTTTGCTCTGCCGATCCACTCATCATGTTCTGTGACAGCCAACCGGCCACCAACCTTGTCTCCAATACAGTCTTTCATGACCTAACTAAGCACATTGAAGTTGATTGTCACTTCCTTCGTCAGCATATTTCTGAAGGCCGACTTTTCACTCATCACCTGTATTCTAAAGATCAGCTTGCGGACATTTTTACAAAGTCAGCTCCCCGAACTCAGCTCACTTTGGTTGTTAGCAAGCTAGGTTCACTTGACATCTTCGAACCAACTTGAGGGGGAGTGTTGTGGGACCCACTACAAGACAAAATTGACCCGAATCATCTTATTTTGGGAAGACATCATTTCAGTTGTATGATTGATTGTAAATAATCATTCCTTTATTCTTTTCCTTTTTAAGCCACCATGATTGGCTCTCCTTTTATTATTTATATATGTACCTCTTACAGTTTGTTCACAATCAATACAACAATCAAAGAATTCCTCTCCATTCTTCATTCTATTATTCTACGGTGCTCACCAAGGTCATTTCTCATTTGCAAGTAGATGACTTTTTACACGAGCTAGGTTTATTGATAACTATGCACTAGCTTGAAGGGGAGTGTTGGCGTGAGGTAATCTCTCATAAGTTGACTTTCTTTTGTGCAATGTAAGAGTATCTATCTATTCTCAATTTCTATATTTTCAAATCAATCAATGAAATTACATTTTTTTCACAAAATCTCTTCTCTTTTTCTTCTTCTTCCTCCTCCTTCAAATATATCAGGGTTGCATACTACTAATAGGAACTTTAATTCAGCAAAAAAACATCTTTCAACCATTTCACATGATTTAATGATTGTGGCATGATTTCTATTGATTATCATTCTATTATGAGTTTCCACCAATTAGCACTACCCTGAAGTTTAATAGCTAAAATGATTTTTTTTCATTTGTTGGTATAAATCTACATTAAAGAACTACTGATTTTTTTAATCATGTCAATCATATTTATGAAAAAAAAATTAAATAAGGGTTTCAAAATGACCATCAACCCTTCATTTATGGAAAAAGAACACTAATAAAAATATCACTGAGACCAATCTATAGTTCATTATAGTCATTCCCTCTAATAAATATTTAAAAGCAAACAAATTTTCAATAAAAAATGCTTCAAAGATATAACATAATTGAATTGGACATGTTAAATAAGTATTCTGATAGTTTTCATTTCCTATGTTTACAAAACTACCCAAAGGTTGTTTGTCTATTTCCTCAAGGAAAGCAATTTCGGGGGGAAATTACATTTGGGCTTGATTCATGTCATCTGACAGGTGTTGTGAAATCCGGCATCATGTCAAGTTGTAGAAACCCAAAGCTTTTGTTGTTTGCAAACAAATCTTTCTTTTCATTGAAAATCAACAAAGCTTGTCTTGGCGAACAAAGAAACTCACCCCCCACCCACCCACACCCCACCTAATTAAATTTTATGATCCTTCATATGGAAAATGGATTCTTTGGAAGAAGCCTCATTTCTCATGCTCCTGAGAAAAAGCCCTTATTTCATGGAAAAGGAAAGAAAGGTTGCACTTTCCATGATCTTCACACTCTTTCTGCTAGAAAATGACAAACAGCCCATAAGTAAAATTGCCTTGGAGATTGTGCAAAAAGTTGATTTTCATCTCTTCTCCTCACTTCCCAATGAAACCATTTTCCTTTGGAGGGATAAGAGAATGTCCTCTTTCCACTCTTTGTTTTCCAATCGTGTTGGTAATATGCAAACAACACCAGGAAAAAGCATTTGATATATCAACTAATTTTGATGCATACTCACAAAAACAAAAAAACAAAACCAATTTCCCAAGTTCTCTAATGTAACATTGCGATATTAATAAATAAATAAGCAGTTTACACTGATAAAAATGGTTTCAACATTATTACATTCAAGAAATTAGAACAAAAACAATACCCGATGAATGTGCAAGCATGTCTTTTGTCCCGCCAAAGTAGATCCATAGATCCTTATTACAGGAACCTCAGAAACATCCCCACCTTCAAAATACCCATCCAAGACAGATAAATGCATGTTGCATATATAAATCTATGATGCAAGAGAATTTGAGACAAAAAATAATAATAGAAACGCAAAACAGAATTTTCCATGAAACACTTTCCTAGAAACACATATAAGCGTTATTTGGTTATTTAAATGCACTTTCCAGGAAATTTCCTGTTTATTGTTTCACTACCCTGAATATTTCACAATCTCTAGATCCATCCCTTCTAAATCCAGAAACTCAAAGAATCTAGAAAAATAAACATTCTTAGAATGTTCATTCCTTATTTCAAGCTCTTGCAAATACAATTTCAAATGAATTTTCAAGAAATCAGAAACCATGATTCAAAATTCAAGTATCCAAACAAGCACAAAAAGAGTGTTATGGTATAGTCTAAAATGCTCAAGGGTGACATTCAGAAACAGGAAAGTGAATTTTCCGAGATAATTTTCTTCGAAACACACGATGTACTGTTATTTGGGTATTTGGATACACATTCCAGGAAATTTCCTGTTTTTTTTGTTGGTGATATTGAACTTTCATACTCTCATGTTTATCTTTTACGATCTTGGAAATTCCACATTCCAGACATTAACAAATCAAGGGTGGGAACAATCATGGAAAAGGACAATCATGGAAAAGGACTTCCTAGAATAGAATGTTGATTTCCTTTAATTTCTTTACAGAATCCTCTTTCCCTTTTTGAGTTATACATTTTACTTGGGGCCCTCAATTGCGACACCATCTTTTTCTATTGTTGGGACACCATATTTTAAAATACCAAAAGTACCTTTTTTCATGGTAATCCATACAATAATGTCTTTCCCATAAATGTCATTTGAATTAAAAGCAATCCACTTTTGATATTTAAGAAATATGGTATTCCAACTCTAGAAAATAATGGTATCCTAATTGATGGCTTTTACTTCTGGTAACTTAAGTATTTTGGTTTCTTTATAGATTATAATGGCCACTTGCCAATACGAGTAGATTTAAAAGGCTATCATTTTAGAGCTGTATAACTAACAAGAAGGCTGAACTTCATGAGTTTTACGATGATTTGTTCATGAAAGAAATTGGGCTCTCTTATTATCAGTTTAAATTATTTTTAAATTTTTAAATTTTGCAGCCT